>NW_004624744.1:15241061-15243561 GCF_000247695.1 Heterocephalus glaber | reverse complement strand
TGCTACATATACATCTACATTCTGTAATATTCTGCATATTTAACTATCACTTTAATTGTGCATTCAGTTAGAATAAAATCTAAAATTTGAGACTTTTTACTTGTGTAATTTTACATTGGAAAATATATTATATAGAATTAATAATTGTATTTATTGCATCTACATTATAACTGAATTTGTGGAGGCTTACTCAGCCATTTTTCAGTTGGAAGCGTCCCCAAGTTCAATTCATAGCACATGGTTAGAAGAGAGCCAAAATGATTTAATTCATGAGTTCACTATGTCATACCCTTCTTGACATCATTTTATTTTTTAACCATCTTCCAATGGACCATATAAGATGTATAGGGATTGATGGTTTAGGTGACTGAATTTATGTGCAGAATCTCTGGTTGAATTACCTAATAATTGTATTCTGAAATATATTTTGTAGGGTAAGTGCAATTGTTAACCAATTGAAAATGTTTACCTAAGAATCCCTTAATGTACACTAATCCAATGGTTATTGCTTGTGAGGTAGTTAAGCTGCAATTAAAGGCCTTAAGAAAAAACTATATTAATGCCTTATGGCAAAATATCGCAGTATCATTCACAGTGCGATCTACTGTTTTCCCTGGTAATTGCAGTGGTAGTGGTAGAAATTAAACTAATTTCACAAAATGGATTAAAGCAAATATGTATTAGTTCAACTATGTGTTTAGTCTGTTTAATATATGATTTGCAAGTGATTATTTGATTAGGATGATTCATTTACTAAATGCTTATAAAATTGGGAGTGCTGCATTCTTGGTCTTTGGAATTTTTTAAAAACAAGAACAGTATTTAGGGTACTTGCATTAAGCACAGTCTGTCTATGCAAGAAAGCATGTATTGAAGATTGTTTTATTCTTCCATAAAATTTCCACACAATTTTATACTTTAGAAACACAGCAATTTATTTTTAGTTTTGTGAAGTTATGTGTCTATAGAATAGTAATAATATAGCAACTCCTGCAGATATATTCTAAGAAAATAAATAGCAATCTATTTTAAGTAACTTTTTTTTATAAAAGAGACAATTTGCATCACAAGTTAGCCATGTATTCAGTACTTTATATCAGGTTTTTAAGTTTATCTTTAAAATCCTAATGGTTTAACTAAAAGAAGAATGAAAATACCATTGTTCTGTTACTCATGTAAGCTCCCTTTCCACATGATTCTTGCTCACTTTATATAATATATTTCTGCAAAAATGCCATGAAGTTACTTACTGGATATTCAAAACATTTTTGGCCAAGTATGCCAATCTTTATTTCAGCAATTGCACTATACATTACCTCATCAGAATTCAGAGCAACAGTCACTGGAGAAAATAGTGGAGAAGAGTGAAGATAAATGGGAAGAAGATGCACTTAGGTGGATACATACACTTTGATTCAGACCCCCTTGCATTAAGTAAGGACCAAGGAACAAGTTTACAACTTTGCAGAGAACTGGGTGAGCAAGGAGGTAAACAAACAGGAACAGGATTGCAATTATTGTTATAGAAACAAGTGAGAAGTCCAAGTATAAGTATAGTGGTGACATGGTCTCATATTCCAAAACTAAAAGATACACTCTTTTTTCTGAAATATGCAACATTACTGATGTTCTAATAAGTGGATGCTCCTTCAGCTTGATCATGTATTTTTCTTCAGAATTTTGAGATTTTCAACTACTATATTTCCTACTCAGAAACCAAACGGTGCCTAAGAACTCTTTTCTAAGAACATATCTATTTTAATCTTAAAAACAATGAATAGATTATAAATAAAAAGTGACTGGCAAACTAGTCAAAGGTAGAATTAGAGTTTATCATTCTAAATTTCAAGATAAGCATTGTAGATAATTTTTCTCTATCATTTATTCTTTATTCATCACTTCTATCCTGTAGACATAAGGACGTGTTCTCAGACAGATCTATTCCAACAATTCTTACAATAATTGTAATATTGGTGGACTTCTGTGGGTTTTTACTTAAATTTGTGAAACCGTGTTAAGTAAAATGAAACCAAACCTTTGAAATCCTGAATCAGAGTGGAATAGTAAAATTATCAGACATATAATTATATATTCATGTATAAGAAAAAATCAGGCAATTTTTATCTTTTATAATTAAATCTATAGATAAAATACAATCTCCACTTTATGAATTAAAATTCAGGCTGGCAAAATTGTCCAAGACACAGTTTCACCAGGTACCAATCCAAAGACCTGTCCACAAGATATATTTTTAACTTAATAATATAAAATAAAGAAAGAGAGAAATAAGTTTTTAGACACACACAGAAAATCATTTTTAAAATATTACATTACAATCTCATGGAGAATTAAACACAGGAGTTAGTTCAAAGTTAGTTGTAATTTAAATAAAATCAGTTCTCAATGCTAGCTTTTATAAACAATTCAATGATTTTTTTACACCATCATCAGAACATCATTCTAGTAATAATTTTTGGTAAAAATATTTTTAACATTATTT
>NW_004624744.1:15203759-15222977 GCF_000247695.1 Heterocephalus glaber | reverse complement strand
CCAGAGTTAGTTTCATTAATTTGTCTTCCAAGGTACTTCTTAGAAGTTGTCAAATTTATTTCAAAACACATTTTTGTAATATGGTTTCTATATCCTTTTAAATTCTGTAAAATCTGTGGTAATTTCTCCTAGATCTTGATATTGTAATTTAAAAAATGAATAATTGATGTTGTGTAATAGGAAGAAAAGGCCTAAAGGAGCAGGGGAAGTGGGAGGAGAAGGGGAAAGGAAAGAAGGGAAAAGAAAAAATATGAGAAAGGGAAAAAAATGGAAACAAAGTCTTTGCAAATAGGGAAGAGTGGAGGGGGAGAAGGGAGAGCAGGGGAAGGGGAAAAAAATAAGAACCAAGATACTCATGTAATGGTACAAGATCCCAATGATGAATGTAACTGTGTTTTATACCTAAAATGTACCAATGAACTTATTGGGAAAAAAATACCTTACAGATATTTGTTTGTAAAACTAATGATACACTTTTTTTCTTTCTATGAGGGGCATATGCAAATTACTTCCTTTAAAAGGCAAGTTTCTTGAGGTCAAGAACTTTATATTAATCACCTCTGTGGCCCAACTGGAAGCAGGGCTGGTATGAATCACTTAGTTCATTCAATGTATTTGAGACATAAGAATTCTATCCCAAGTGTGACCTTCATGTAATCTGCTCCATAAAGCTCATCCTCCACTCATTAGGTCCATTAGGTCCATGGTGACTGTCCATTAGTTAAAACTTAAGAAATAAACTGCATTAAAACTCAAAAGGAAAAAATATTACCATAATAACCATAATTGTGTTTAAAAAGTCTTAAACCTCAAAGCATTATTTTCCTTACATAATACAATTTTTATTTTTTAAAAAAGTGATAAAAAGAAGGAAAAAGAAAACCTACTGTGGTATTTACAGTCAAAGAATATAAGACATAGGTTCTAGATTTCTAAAATATAAAATTTAATACCAATTCTGTTTTTCTTTTTTCAATGGTGGAAAGGTTTCATATTTAATAAAGATAGGGAAAAAACTGAAGGGTAAGGAATAATGGGCTATGCAGAACGAGTTTAGGATGACTAAAAAGTAGGAAAAGGGAAGAAAAAAATACATCTCTCAGTGTAAGGTGGCTGTAATGAAGAAGACTGCTCGATGGCACTCAGTGGCCACTGTCTTTCTTCATGTTTCCCACACCAGCAATATGTCCAGGTCATCCTATGAAAAACCTGCTCAAGTTCTCATGAAAAGTCCACATCCAGGGTTCTGAGAATTGTTCTGCACATGTGTTCCAGGATCTTATCACACCTCCTTTCCTGGCCAGTGTTATGGATGCCCTACCTCCTCTCTCATTTCCCCAAGACCCATAATTCTTTGTGAGGTCCTCTATAGCTTCTTCCTGGAAGGGCCTGTAGACCCTACCTGGGGGAGACTATGTCCTCGTCAACTAAATTGGGGTTTTATGGCTCATCAGCTGAGTTGAAGAGAAAAATGGTTAGAAGATAATGAGAAAAGAATTAGTAACCATTGAGCTGACTGCTTGACAGGAGTAAGAAACTTTACCATTAGCTATTACTATTTACTGTTACTATGAGGAGGTCAGATTTTCATGCTCCCTGTGAAGGAGAACATATTTCAGAGAGGGGTCTTAGATAAATGATCAAGAGCATGAGAGCCATGGCCATAGCAAGATCCTGTTTACTTAACTGTAGCAGCACTGGAGTCTTGCTTTTGAAGAGAAAACTCGTCTTCCAGAGGGCTACAGGAGTGGCTTTTTCCTTTTGGGGGTCTTCTTTTTTTCAAATAGTTCAAGTGGGACTGGCTTTATCTGAGAAAGATGAATACACACTCATCTCTGCCACCTTTACTGCCGTGGTTGTGGCAAGGATCACTGAACAGGGGCCCTTTCATTTCAGTTTTAGTTGACCTGTGGGAGGCCCTTCTTTCCAAGTTTTATGAGCACTTGGTCGCTAGAGCAGACACTAGGTGGTTCCTCTTGGCCAGGAGCTGGCAGGACTCTGTTCCCATACATTTAGATGGCCTGTTGAACTTGGTCTCCCATATAACATCTCAAAATGGGTTCAAATTTAGCCCAATTTTGGGCATGTTTCATACTCTCATGAGAGGAATTGGCAGTAATTGGGGCCAGGGCTCAGACATCTCTTGGACAAGTTTTACCAGACCTCACTATAGAGTGCAGGAGACGACAATATTGAGTATGCCCCCCAAACAGGCTGCTAGCAGTGCAGACTGTGAAGAGCTAACCCCCACAACTGGCTACAAGTGAGTCTGGCCAAAGCCTACATGCTGAGGTCAGAATAACTCACACTTAAACTCCATTCCCACAATTAAAACTTTCTTAACTAGAAGAACAGTGTTCTAATTACAACCATATATTTTGTCTATTCTGTTCCTAATTGGAGAATACTTTGAATTGTACTTTAAGAGACTTGCTTACATTAATTTTCATAGAAAGGTCAAGACTGCACCTCCTCACACATAGCTTGCCTTTACCCCAATTGATTACTAATAAAAGTGAGTGGCTTGGGCTAGCCAGCACCTTTGTCGGTTGCACCAGCATCAGTTATCCTGGTGCCCCACTCTCTGTCTCTCTTAGCTCTGTCTTTTAGTTTTTTGTTTTTCCCCCCCTCAGGAATATGTCATATACCAGGCAGGAGACTGGAGCCTACTCCAGAGGTTTCTGGTAATGTTTGATGGGTCCCCAGTAATAGGGTCTTGTTGGCTCTCTTTTCCTTCCCAAAAGCCTGAGGTCTCCATGTAGAATGGAGATGGTACTTTATTACTAAAACTTTTGCCACCCCCTGAGTTATTGGAGAGGTAAACAAAGGCCCATTGTCACCCTGGAGGACTGAGATAGTCCAAATAAGGGGATGATTTCCTTCTGATGCATCTTGACTATTTTCACAGCCTTTTCTGAATGAGTAGAAAAGACTTCAGTCCAGCCTGTAGAGATGTCAATTAGGACCAAAATCTGTTTAAATACCCCACATGGTGGCATGTGGGTAAAGTCTAAGTGCCAGTCTTCCCCAGGCAATTCTCTTTCCTCTAAGAGAGGAAAACAAACAAAAGAGGTTTGGGCTTGCCAGGGCTACTGTAGGTGCAGAGTGGGTAAGATTGTAGACCTGTCTAATGCTTGCTGCTAGTCCTAAAAATTCTGTTGTAAAACAATGAAAGTGAACCTAATAAACTGAGTCAGATCTTTTAACACTTTCTTATTCTTTATTCTTCCTTAATATTAAATACTTTTTTCTGTCATATTGTTCTTTTTGTATGTAATCATAGATCCTATTAAAATAGGTTAACTTATTATTTTTATTCTTACTGCCATATGGTCTTTATCTTTTTTGTCTAGCTAATGTAACTTTTCATGGGTAATGTCCCCAACATATTGTTGTAGCATTAGATAAAAATAATATTTTTCAGAGCTTAAAATTGTCAATGACATTAAATGCTTAGAGAATAGAATTAGAATTGGAACCAGAGAAGTTCCTTGTACTGCTCTCCCTTTATAGTGTCTTTTGTGGACTCGGCTAAGCAGAACTGTTCATGCACTTGGATGAGGTAAGCACATGGTGTGTAATGATGAAGTGCTGATAACTAACTACTCCTTCTCTGATGCTCATTAATTTCTTCTAGTGGTGATTTCAATTACTCTTACCTCAACTTTATTCCTCACTTAAGTATGTTTATAATTAATAATAAGGCATACTATTTAAATTTTGGTACCTTAAAGGAATAATTATAACCCTTTTTTGTTCTACTATAATCAAAGAAAAAAACACTTTGGTTTAAAAGTATAGACAAAAGTATAATAAAGATTTGCATAAAAAATCTTTAAAAATGTATAATTTGCAGAGCTAAACAAGGATATGGTATTAAAATAACAGACAGTGCAACTGGATGGAGGAACCCAACATCTTCAAAAGGACACAGCAATTTTAAATGTGTAGCCATTTTTAGAAATCACTATGAATGTTGATATTTTTTCCTCTGCTACTCATGCAGCTTATTAAATGACAGAGGCATTAGGCACTGTCCACCTTAATAAAGGTGATATGGAAAAGAATATCCTTATGTGGGTCAATGTTTCCTAATGATGATTTCTGAAATTAAACAAATGACATACCCTGTTGCCATTAGTGCTGAGCCAACACAAGCCTTCTCAAGTCTATCTGTAAAAGTGAACAAAATGGATTAGCAGCACAGGACCTCTACTCCTGGTGGTCCCTTGATAAACTAAGGGAAGTCCGTGGGAAGGAGTGTGGCAGAGAGCTAGGAGGATTTTCTTTTTCACTTCTGTGGCTGAGAGGGTCAGAACTCGTAGAACAAGATGGTGACATTGAAATCACTTCTCTCATTTTGGGAAAAACAGAGTTGCCCTACTACCCCAGTCCCAAGTACTTTTTGGCAAAAGTACTGCTATTATGCCTCTTGAAAGTTGTAATTAAGTCAAGAATTTGAAATAGAAAATAGAAAGAAATTAATAAATATGAGAAAAAGAAAAACAAACAAACAAAAAAGAAAACAAAATCTGTAAGTGCCTTAAATTCCAAAGGAGGCCTTCTCTTTCTATATGAAAAAGGTGATTGTTTTCTTCAGGCACGATCATATTCTCATATAGGACTTTTTTCATAGTTCTTACACATAGTAGAAAAGCAAAGAATACTTGTGGGATTAATGAGTGCATCCTGGGACAATCAGTATGCTACACTAAGGCTTTGCATCATCAAAAATCATGAAACATGTTACAATTTTTAAATATAATTATATGTCCTTGGTAGAATCAAAATGATCTAGGCTTCTATTACTTTTATTTACAAAGTATGTATAAAATCCTTGCTATGTTCAAGGTTCTATACTAGTTATGCACAGAGATCTCACAAGGAAGATGTGTCCTATCTCTGCTTCTTTCTCAGAGGACATCTGGATTATAAAAATATAACAAAAAATGCAGAGATCTACCTGTTATAGAGGAAAATGAAGAAAAATTTTACAAAAGACAATGAGGTTTCAAAACCTTCAAAGAAAATGGTATTTATATTTTGTTTCATTCTTATTTTTAGTGAGGATGAAATATGTATTCTAAAATATACATTAAATATATCATTTTTTTTAAAAAAAGAGACTGCTTATTTGTAAAAATAGGCACTAAAATGAGTCGAAGGAGGTCCAAATAGTTGTGATTCAAGGACAGTCTACCACAGCGTTGGGGAAATCAGAACGAAAATGCAGGTGGACTCTAATTCTGAATACAATATGCTGTTTGAATCCATATGTATATCTATTTTGAAATGGATAATGGTAAACAAAGTTTCCTTCAAAAGCATGACTTAAGCAAGTTTGATGTTAGTTTTATTTTATCAATGACCTAAAACTAAGGAAATACATAACTACTATTAAATAAACTAAAATATAGTCATTTGACTTTGCAAATATTCTGAGATGCATATATTTATTGGAAAGGACCACCATTATTGGCAGCTCTCTTATCAGCATGAATGTTCCCCATAATACTAAATGAACAGGATGTTTCTCAATTCCCATTTGCCTCAATGTCTCAGCAGCCTTTAATATTAACTGTGTCTTAGTGAAAACTATTCTAGGGGTTTTGACATTGAACTCTCTTTATCTCTTCCTACTAGGCTTATATGCCTCGGTTGGAAGCCCATCTTCTATATCATCTTACCTTTCCTTTTGGTGTAATTCAAAATTAGTCCTAAATCTGTTCTTTTATCAAAATTGGCTCTTTCTCTAGAAGGACTTTCCCATCCTCACAACTTCAATTACTCTCTGTACTCTTGGTTTTTCTTCACAGTTCTTTATGTTTAATCACTTGTAAATCATTTGTGAATTCCATCGTAGTCTCAACCATGCATGTCCAAAATTAAACACAATGTATTCCACAATAACTTGATTTTCTTCTGGTGCTTAAATGGCCTTCTACCCACATGGTTTCATAGGTCAAAATGTGGGATTTATATTTCCTACTGTATGTAGTGTGATATGAGATTTATTGGTAATGTCTTATAAGATCTTATTTCTCCAAATAGAGCATGAAATTAAAAGTTATGGAAAAAGTAAAGGTTAGGGTTAATTTTGATATTCCTAAGAAGTGGCTATATACTGAAAGTCAGTAGACAATTACACAAGTTCTTTCCTGATTATTATTGAATTGTTTCATAGCCATTTGCAAGAAAATAAAGATAATCAAATCTGACTCTCTGAAAGACAAGTACATACCTCCCCAATGACATGCAAGGTTTCTTTAGAAAAGTGGCTCTGCACTTATTTGGATATACCTTTTAAAAGACATTGTTTCTCTCAATGCCAAGAATGCCAATGGATAGGTCTGCTCTGAATCATCATTTATTATCAAAAATGCATTTGGACATTAGTGTTCAGAATGCTCTTCTAACTTCAGCCTGTGCCCAAACAGGGAAGGTATATCAGTTCTGGGAACAAATTAAAAGGTTATTTGTGTTCTTTTCCAGGGAACAGGCTTCTGAAAAAGATACATTTGCTATTCTTTGTAAACTACAGGAAAATCTATCTGGAGTAACTATCTTGGTATTTTTAGAATTAGCTGGGCAAGGCTTGTTGCTGCCTTAAGAGATTTTTAATTATATAGTTTATTTCAGTAATTACTTTATTTTATAGTGCACTTACTTCCTGTAAGTGCACTTTGTGTATGTGGCAACTGTTGTTCCTTTAATTATAAGGTTAAGTATCACATAATTACAGGGTAAATACAGTTATTTTGTCTTGTGTGCCAGTGTTTATGTAAGTTGGTGTTTTTACAAAGGATCCAAATGGTGCTTAGTAGTGTTTTTTTCTGATTCCCTTATAAATAGATTTCAGCACAAAATAAGATTGTATATTACATTATTTTTTCTTTTAAACCATTTGCAAGTGCCCGGCAAAGAATACCTTTATGAAATATGTTTATGTTACATTAAGAACTAACATCAGAGGCTTTCATATTTTTATAATGGGGAAAACTTACTTTTGTAATTAACAAGAAAATCATTTATGCTCTGTGCTCAACACCTCTCAATTTTGAGTTTTATTTTTTTGTCATTGCTACCAACTCTTAGCTTAAATCTACTACACCTATCTGAAAAGCAGAAAAAATAAAGCCATAATTTGAAATGTATTATAATATTAATTAGTTTATAAGCTAAAAGAACAAATAGAAAAATGTTGAGATTCCTTTCAACTTCTTTAACCATTACTATATTATTGAAGTTTTTTTGTGATTTTTATAAGTAGAAAATTTCCAACTTTGTATCTATTTATACAGTGATTCTAAAATTGGAAAGATTTTTTAAATGGAATCTTTTAGACTTCTGTTCCTCTTCATTAATTATGCCTAGCAAGCAAATAGATGTGATTCACTAGTCAGTCCATTCTGTAGACATTTATTTGATGCTTACTATTTTCCAGGAATGGAATACACTCTATTTGAGGGGCTTATTATCTAATATAGGAGGTAAACATATAAAACAGTAATTCTAATTTGTGTTAAAGGTTCCCCAGTATTGCAATAGGAAAGACACGTAAGTAGCATAGAGTCACCAATTATAATGAAAGCAGAGGAAGGGGCAGTCCAGGAGGAAAAAATAAATAGATCTTTAAGATGAAAATTGTCCACTGCCTGTGTGGATATGGGTTTCCAAAGAAAAGATATGTTTGCTTATGGCTTTCAAAATTATAAGAGCTTTTAAAGATAGATAACAAAAAATGGTAGTTTTAATTTGAGAAGATAAAATGTCTATATGAATTTATTAAGCCAAACATTCTAATAGTTCACAACCTACTAATAATACTAATGCTAAACAGAATTATGAGTATAATTTTCTATTGATTGAAGAGTAGAATTGGTAATCAGACAGTGTGAATGTGTGGAAACTCTGAAGGCTGAGAAAAATTCCTGACACAGAATCATGGCACAGAGGACTGACCTTACACATTAGATTACTCAGCATGTATACGAATTTACTGATATGAAATACAGGGAGAAGAGGCATCCCTGCAAACCAGCTAGGCTACACAGTGTGGCAAAGTAGGTTCACTGCTGATTGGGTTTGGGCAGAGTTGCATTATGCTATAAAAGTATTATAGTAAATGCTTTGTGGTTTAATGCATTGCCTAATATCTAATGTGAATTAGAATAGAAAAAGTATTCTCTACCTATGATGTGTCACTGGAAAAGACCAAATTGAAAACAAAATAGAAGGTTCATAATTCACCTAGACTTTTTATTCCTCTTTTGCTTGGGATGATTGTTGCCATTTCATGCTCATAGTGAATTTGAGTAGATTGGTACCAATGGATGATTCTGAAATCAAGCTTCTTGAACTACTCTTTTGCAGTTCTTAATGTCATTACTTTTAACTTACATGTAGAATAACAAGATACTCTAATTAAAATTGGAGTCAATCTCTCGAAGCTAAATGCTCAGAAGCATTGCATTAAGGGCTCTTGGAGTCACAACCCAATATGTGAAATGGATGAAGAACTATAAGGAAACAGATGTCGTGAGATGCTCATCCCAATCACAAGCACTTATCTTAAGAGACAAGATGCAGCAAAAGCCACTGCACAAAAATCATATTAGCTACACACTAGAAGGGCATTGTGTTTACCCAACATTAAGGAAATATCTTAAGTCTTTTTCAGATAACACTATTTCCGGTAAAATTAAACTTGTCTTCTAATATAAAAGTCTATAAATTATGGAAACTTTTCATGTCTTAATACTGTAAACTTTAGTTACTATTAAAAAATAATTTCATTTAAACCACAAAGACCTCTGATTTTGCATATAAATCACAAAATCATAGTGTAAAATGAGCTAGGAGGTGGCTAAGAATAAAAGGTAATTAAACTCATGAATAAAAGAAAACTAACATATACCAGGTTCCATTTATTAACATTTCAAAACCTGGGACCTTCCAATTTGTACAATTCCTATTGAAGATGAAGTTTATGTTTGGTTTAATGGAAAAAAGGAATATTATAAATGGGAGAGAAAAGAGAAGAAAAAGAGGCAGATATCTCAGTTTCTGCAGAGATCACGTTAAAAGTAAGTTTTCATGACTTCCTATGTAATAGGCCTGTACATTGGAAGGTAAACTCTTTAAAGATCTGATTTATTAGATGTTAAATTATAAGTATGACTTAGAAGTTTTAAATTATCATAAAATGTAGTTTATTTTCTATGAAATATAAATGATTACAACCATTTGAGGTCATGATTTGGATCTGATGAGTTTCATAAAATTACTTCATACTCTCTAAAACTTTTAAATTACAAAACTCTCTAATTCTTTACTTTCATAAGGAAGGATTACAATAATATATAATGAGTTCATATAAAGAAACAGAATTTATTGTAAGTTAATTTTTTCAGCATTTAATTCATCTGGTTTTCAAATCAAAACCTTTGATAATACTTTAAAAACCAGTGCACAAATATATACACATGCATACCTACACTATTAGAAAACACTTGGTCCAAAAATAAATAGATTAAGCATGATTCAGAAATCTTTCATTACTTTTTCCTTTTGTCCAAGTGATTCTTCTGAATGAAATACTCACGCCAGCCTATATTTCATCATTTATCAAGAATAATATTTGGCAATAACCTGGTCTTGAGGCAGCCCAAAAATAATATCCATTATGGTTTTCTGTTAGCTGTACTTTCTCACATTGGTGCTGGTTTCTAGCTTGTGCTAGTTACTGGGTATATAAGAACAATTGGTAACCACATGTTTTGCATGATAGAAGAATCTAAGCATGTTTTTTCAATATGTTTTGTGTGTATGATTTCAGTGTAGTTAAACATAATGTTTGGTTTCTGACACAGAGGAATCTGAAGATCAGAGATTTCTTTGGGCAACTGTCAACACTGTCTGAATACTTTTTGTATGTTTGCAGTGTTACCAGCACACATCCTCATAATACTGATGTGAAGAGTGGTCTGGAAAGATATACTCTAATCACATGTTTATTTTCATGGTCATATCATTCCACATCAAATTTCATATCAACTTATATTATTATTATTACATAAACATGTTTGCATTGTTTTCCTGGAAGATAAAATTTATAAAGATACCTGAAATTGGGCAAATTGAAAAGTTGGAGGTTTCTTTTTCTCCTAAAGTAGAATAACTGGGGACAATCCAACAGTTTTGTTTTGCTTTCCTCAAATCATTTAGTTTGGATTACAGTTTGTAATAGCTAAAAATAGCTCATCAACTGGAGACTGGATAAATAAGATGTGTTTTTTGTATATATAGAATGAAGTACTACTCAGTCATAAAGAATGAGAAACTAGAGACATTTATAGCCAAATGGATGCACACTGAGGTTATACCCTTAAGTGAATTAGGTGGAAACACATATGTAAATACTGAATAGTTTCTCTAGTGTGAGAAACTGAAAGTGTAAATAAGGATCAAAATGTATAACAGATGATGTGAACTAGGAAGGAAAGGTCCAAAGAGGAAGGGGAATTGAGAGGGGTAGGGAAAAGGAAAGAAGGGAAAGGAATAAATGTGAGAAAAGGAAAAAAATGGAAACAAAGCCTTTGCAAATAGAGAGGAGTGGAGGGGTTGAAGGGAGGGTAGGGGAATGGGGAAAATATAAGAACCAAGATATATAATGTAAAGGGACAAATACCCAATGATGAATGTCATCATACTGTATACCTAAAATGTACCAATAAACTTCATGAATAAAAAAAGAAGAAAAGATATTGGCAGTAGGATCTGCTTTTTCATTAGCAACATTCTTTAATTTTCTAACCAACTTTCACAAATTGGATGTTCCCAGCCCAGGGTCATTTATATGATTCTACTACTTAAAAGAATGCAACAAATGTCTCTGAGGTATCCCAGAGGGGCAGCAATCATTTGGACACAAGCTATGTTGATAAACATTTTGAAAACTGGAAATGCTGAGTCCATGAACCAGAGGATGTCTTGAATTTCATTTGGACGTTATGGTTGCAGTCCTTTTCATCTTAATTTTCTGATAAACCTGGGAAACATTACCTTATCCTCGTAGTTTTACATGAAGATCACAACAGACAAATACTTTTGCTTTGTAGAGATAGTCACAAGATTACATCCAAATTCTTTCTGCTTTGACAACTCAACTAAATGCATGTGTTCTCTACTTTATGGCAGAAAGTACAGAAAATAAATTATAAAAGCAGCATGTACAGATAGTTTCAAGTTTTCTCTCCATTTCTTGTGTAGATTTCCATCCTTTGTACTCCCCCTAAAAACAGAGATTTTCTGAGACACCAGGACTTCTTGGGCAGTAGAAAAATTTTGAGGTGTTCTTTCCTTGGTGGGAAATCTCAGTACTTTAAAGATGTGAGAAACTAATTTGCTGTGATGGAAATTTCTTTTATTAAATATTTGTCAAGATCTTGGTATACCTAGTTGGTCCTGAGAACTGTAAATAGCAAAATAAATGAAAACTAAAACAAGTAACTTGGTTTAGTAGGTAAAAGTGAAACAAGTGTAACTCCAGCATCTATGACAATGGTTGTCTCATTGTTTCCTTTCATTATATATTCAAATAAGTCAATATACAGTTTGGTACGGTTAAGACACAAAATAATGTGGGACAAAACCACCAAGATGTGAAGGAGCCAAAGTATTTCACTAAAGTAACTGCTGCTTGCAGATATTGGGTAACTTACAAATGGTATATAGTTTCTAAGTAACAGAACTAGTATGCAAGTCGTTGTAGAACATTTGTCTCCAGAGTAGCTCTTTTTGTAACTGTACAGTAGTGCCATGATCTAAATAAGATGTGATGAGATCTCCATGCAAGAATTACTTGAGCTGGCTTATCTAGATCAATGTCCCTGTGTTCACTATACTTCCTCTGGAAGGTTGTGAGAATCATTTACTTTTTGAGCAGCCATGACTTAGGCCTTGCCTCCATGTGTTCTTACCACATCTAGGATGTGTTGTTGACAGTATACTTCTTTGTAATGGTGATTGCTATTATTTGAGGTGTTTTCCTTTCCAAAAACCTAGTGTTGGAAACAATTTCCATTGCAATGGTGTTAGGAAGTGGGGCCTTTCAGGAGGTTTAGATCACTAGAGCAGAGCCCTCATGAAGAGATTAATATCATTATACAGTGGGCTTGTGGGAGTGGCTTTGGTTATCTTCACAATTCTGCCATACAATGACACTATGTTTATCTTCCATTGATCTTCTGTATTCTACCATGTGATGGCAACACAGTAAGATGGTCCATACCAGATGCTGGCCCTTTTATCTTGGACTTCTCATCCTCTAGAACTGTAAGAAAATAGCTTTTTAAAATAAATTACTCAGTATGGTAGTCTGTTATAATAGCGAAAATAGACTGAGATACTGAGACAAAACTTTTCCTACCTTTCTCAGATCCTGAACATGCGTATACCTGGATACTGTCCTTACTGAAGAATGAAGAGCAGACGGAAGGAAAGAAGGATCCCAAGTGACATCTTTCACTCAGGGATCACCTTCCTATTGATGGTAGAAACAGTAATTCTGGGACTTTAGGTTTCTCAGCTTTCATCACCACAAAATTTCACTTATAACCCAGTGAACTGTGTGTTTGACACATTCATTAAACGAATGTAAGCAGCTGTAGAAACAATGAAATAGTAGTTTATATATACTTTTTATTTTGGAATGATTTTGTATTTATACAATATAAATGTTGCAAATACAGCACAGTGTTCTCATATACAGTGGTACCTGGGTTCGCAAATAAAATTTGTACCATGATTTTGAAAAAGATAGACACTTTTGTGTTTGTGTGGGAAAGATGGCTGCAGTCGTGTTTGTCATCCAACGTAGAGTTTGCAAACAAAATCAAAATTTTCCCAAACAACAATTTGGTTCACCAGCCAAAGTGTTTGTGAACTGAGGTACCACTGTATTGTTCATAGATCTTCCTCTAATTTATGCTTTTATGTAACTTTATCACATTTATGAAAACGAAGAAACTGACTCATGTTCAAGATTTCAGTAGTTCATTAAATTTATTTAACTGAGAATAAATTAATATAGACATTTAAAATGATGTTAATGGAAAGATAGTAAGATTTTCTTTACAATATTAATACATGCTATTATTTAAAATAGGTTGATAATGATGTAAATATAGACTAAATGCATCGAAAAAAAATTATAGATTTAGGTAAATATAAGAATTAAAGCCTGTAGTTCAAATAAGTGGAAAGAATAGATTATTTTATAAAACATTTTTGTGAAAATTACAACAATATCATTATATTTTGGGAATAATAAATCAAAAAGATTCTCAATATATTAATATTGCTAAACCAGATAAGGGGATAAAATATGCACATATATACAAATATATGTAATTTAGTGCTTAGAAATGATGTTAAAAAGTTACACCAAAGAAAGATACCATACATTTAAAGTAAATTTGATTATATATAATAAATATATTTTATATGATAAAAGAAAATAAAACTATACACCAAATATGTTAAACTATCTATGGAATAATTATAAATTTAAAAGTAGATGTAAAAATCCAAACATACATGTATTTAATATCTATAATCTTAAAATCAAGACAAAAGTGAAAAGTTCAAAATAAAAAGAGCATAAAATTATGTACCTGATTTAAAGTAGTTAATAAATGTATTTAAATATATACACAAAGACATAGAATTTTCAAGAAGATATTATGTATTAGTTAGTCATCTGGGGAAAGATTTAACTTAAAAATGACTACATCCAGGGCCAAGGATTTTGCTCAGTGGTTCCACTGCCTGCCTCACAAGTACAAGGTCCCAAGTTTGATTCCTGGTACCAAAAAAAAAAAATGACTACATCCATGGTTGTCCTGGACCAAGAAGATTGTGAGAATCATTACTAGAATTTGTAGAAACATTCTGTGAAGCCATTTGGCAAGATATACATCTGAAACCATAAGAACTCTGAAGCTTAATTTTCAAAGATCTATTCTAAGGAAATAGTAAAAAATAGGAGAAATACTTAATCACAAATACAGTTATTGTTGCATTGCTTAATATACAAAATAAGAAGTAACCTGAAAGCCTTTCAATAGATGACTGAGAAATTTGTTTCTTTAATATGTTTAAATACTAGTGATTAATAAAAATTATTTTGATGGAAAATATTGTTTCAGAAAATGTCTTTAGTATATTTTTATTAAGAAAGCATACTAAACATCACATAAATTATACATATAGAACATATCTGAAATATATAGAGTAACATGTAATTTTATCAATGATAATGCATTTTCTTTATGCTACTTATTAATATTACTTTTTGTCTATATATTTTTGCATTTAATTTTAAATAAAAAATAAAATAAATCTTAAAGTTATCTGTATGGTAGTCAGGTAAATTAAATAGGCAAATAAGTACCATACAAGTCTTCATTGTACTGAAAATTGCCTCCAATAACTACTGAGCAATCATTTTCTAAAGTAATAGTATGAAAATGTTCTAAAAATTTACAGGAAATGAGAATGTGTTCTACCATTAATATCATTGAGTTAAGTTAAAAAGTCAGATAAGGCCCTAAGGTCACATGGAGATTTTAATGGAGCATATGTTTGATTCAATAGAAATGTCAGAAGCAAAACATTTGCATCAATGAAGTACACATGAATTAAAGATGAGTGAATCAATAGCCTTAATGTACTGATTTGGAGTCCCAAAATCTGTATAATAGTTAAATATTTCATTAATTTACTAAATGGTTCCTACTTCATGTCTTTTTCTATTTGCAAATTTGAGATAGTAAAATATGCCTTCAGTCTATGTAACATACAAAATGTTAAGGTAATACTTAGTCATCTTTTGAAAAAAGTAAACTATATGTCAAAGGAAAATGTAATTAACATGGTAAGGGTTTATGACTACAGGTAATTTTTAAAATAGTATTGAACTTCAAATGTACCTGTTTTAATAATATTAATATTGATATTTGAACATGCAATACAATAATATTATGTATCAAAGTACAATACAGCTTTCCATAATTAAAAACATCTTTTAAACATGTTACTTCATTTGAAATTCACATTAGCTCTATAAAATAAGTAAGTGAAAGCTATATAATTATTTGTGGAAAAATGAAATTCATAGGAACTAAGATGTGAGACATAATCCACTGGCCAGTCAAGAGTGTCAGTTATTAGTGTCTCTCTTCATAAAAGTAAATATCCAGGCAAGTGAAGAATCTTACTATTTTCCATGAGTATCGGTTGATAGAACTGAGAAGAGGTGATGCTATAGATGACAGCTGGGAATCTTAAATATATTTTTGATGTGTTTTGAATGAAAAGGAGCCTAGGTTTTCAGTTTATCACTACCATTTTCTAACTGAGAATTGAACAATCATACATTCTTCACTTTTAAAAAGAGAGTATTGACATGACAGTAAGGATTTTACTCTGAACTTGAGAAAGGAACACAAATGTTACCCTATTTAGATTATATGGTCTTTTGAAACTTAAATAACTAATTAATCAAATTTAAACTTAGCAACTATATTGCAAAGATAATGTTTTTAAACATAATTATAGGTTTACAGTGTAGCTCTGTAGTAGTGTGCTTACCTAGAGTGCATGTAGGACCTCAGTTTGATCCTCAGTGCTACAAGTAAACAAACAAGTATAGTCTTTGGGTAAATTTCTGCCATATACTCTGTATTTCAGATGTTCTAAAAATGTAGCTTCTGCTAACCTGATTTTTTCCTCCTCTCATAGTCTATGATGTCACTACATCTTTGGTTATTGAGTTGGATTTTGATAAATAGGTCATTTTTTAAATTTCTTTTTTTCTATTTCTTTTTTTGTAATACTGCTACTTTTATTTATTTTTTATTTTTTTGGTACCAGGGATTGAACTCGGGTCCTTCCACTTGTGCAGCAGGTGGTGAAACCACTGAGCTAAATCCCCAGCCCTTAAAAGCCTATTTCTCAGATAAAGCAACAAGTGCATGAATTCTTAGTCAACCCATCTTCTTGGTGCCTGAGTTTGTGAACAAATATTAAGTGTTCTAGGTTACTTGAGAGGTTCACCATCATCTCCAAATACTTCATGTTGGTTTCTTCAATATTATTTTCACAAACATCTTTTCATGCTTATGGAATTTGATAATTCTTATGTTACAATATAGATGTCAGCATTCTCTGTGGTTAAAGCTAAGTTGTAGTTTTGAAATGGAGGCTACAAATCTTTAAGTTCTAAGAACCCGTGAGGCTTTCCAATGGCACAGTATATGACTAAATAGAATTTGCTAGTCTAGTTCCTCAAACTTTAACTCAATGTATCACTAAGATTCCAATGCCACAAGGGTCAACTGAAAATCTTTTGAATCACTAGAAGAGCGCTGTCCTGATAGCTAAACTCATGACCTCTACACTGAAACATTTGGGATTCTAAAGGTCCTGTAACACTTATTGACTACACAACCTTGAACAAATTTCTTTACCTCTCAGTGTCCCATTTACTTTATTTGTAAAGTGAGAGTTTTTAATAGGATTTAGCTCAAAGTCCATGTCATTGTGGGAATTACATGAATAAGGAAATTAAATGGTCAGAATAACCCCAGAACATAAAATTTGAGTAAACGATAGCTATTGATATTTGCAAATTTAGTCACAAAAGTCAACTGTGTGCACAATACACCTTTGAAAACTCTTAGGACATACAGTTTGAGCATCTGTCTTAGGTTTCTCTTAGCTGATGTTTGATGTCCTCCGTTTCATTATAGGTAGTTTTTAACAACCATTGGCAATTTAGTTGACTGATAGAAATGTTCCTGATAATAGCTTAGTAAACTTCAGTTTGTTTGTGATACACTGACACTGTGAAAAGAAGAGACAATAAAGTTTACTTGTTAAACCATTATACACCAACAATCATATTAGGGAAAGAACCAGAAAAAATACTGCAAGAATTGAATGAAAAATAGAAAGTTTAGACACCAGATTCAGTAACTAGGTTGAAGTTCTCAAATCTTCAAGTCCTTTAAAGAGAGCAGGCAGGAGGTCTGTGTATTGGAATTGTTGAGCAGAGGATGTGAACAAAGACTCGCACAATTTACAGCTGCCTGTGGTTTTATAAGCCACACTGCACATGTGACATATTTTTTTCTAAGTCATAGAATTTTCTAAGTCATATCATAAAAGTATGAAAATTAATTACAGGATACACACGGAAAATGACAAAATAACAAAAATATTTAAAATAGGTCTTCTTCAAAAGTGGTTCAAGAGTGGTTTCTTTAATGTATATATTAATTTATTGTTCCCCCTAGAAAGACTTTTAAATTACGGTGGATTTTTACACTAGCCACATAATATTTTTAATACAAAATACAACTACAGAATACTGCTGAAAGTAACATCTTACATCAGCATACAAAAGAATTTAGATAAGACCTGCTCTGATTCTTGAGTAAGGAAAAGAAAAAATACAATTATTAAGTCATAAAGAGAAGATAAATCCTAAAAACAGTAAAAGCTACCTATGTGAACTTAACAGTGAAGTAAACTTTAAAATGAAATGTGAGGATCCCTGATATTGTAGAAATTTTACCCATTGCAATCAGAATGCAGAGCAATTATAAATCATTTAATAAGAGGAAACAATTTTTATTTGTGTATTATATGGTACACATCCAGTAGTAACCAAGGGAATAAATTGAAGTCATTCTGGCAAACATAAATTTTGAAAAGTAGCTAGATTAAAACATATAAACAAGAATGTATATACTCTATTGTACTATTCTGTATATAGTGGAACACTTGGAAAATATAGGAAAAAGATATACATTCACAATAATGACATGAATATAAAATTATTAACAATAAGTATATTGTGATACTCTATATGAGGAAAGTCATGAAATTTTATTGAATCAAAATTAATAAACCTATATAGATGTTTGTTTATGCAAGAATAATTTTTCTCAATTTCTACTATTTAACTTCAATCAAAATTTTAAATATACTTTTGAGGGACATAATGAGGATTGAGAAAATAATTCTAAGTATTAGTTGGAGTAGTTCAAAACATAGAATCAACTATAAATTTGAATTAATAACAAGAGAAGGAATTCAATCATATAAATTTCAAAGACAATTTAATGAAGAAAGTCTTTCAAAAATGGTTTGGAGAAAAGGCTATCCGTATGGAAAAAGTGAACCTCAAATTATACCTTTTACTCTATCCAAAATTTCATTCATAATAAATCAAAATATAAATGGATACTTTAAATAAAAAGAAATGAGAAAAAAAACACTTTGTGTCCTATATGTGGCAAAGTATTCTGAGAAATTACCCCCAAAACCTTAAACATAAATAAAAAGGTGATATAATATATATTAACAACTTAAACTCTGCCAAGGATATTGTCAAGAAAATAAAAAGATAAACCACAGATTGGGAGAAAATATTTTCAAATCTTATATTAAAGAATTTGTATCTTGGATAAATTTTAAACTTTCAAAATACCGTAATAAGAAAAACTAAAAAAAATAAAATGGCTAGAAAATGGACTCTTACTCAAAAGATTCTTTGAATGGATTCTTCATCAAAGGAAAAAATATGAATAGCAAATGAGGCCGAGGAAAGAAGCTCTGCACCTCTCACTAGAGAAATACAAATTAAACATACAAGGAGACAGTGTGAAAAAATTCTTTGGGATGTTGGAATTGTTCTATATCCATTATGCAGTAGCAGTTACCAGAGCCTACATGTTTCTAAATCTCCCAGAATTATTTATCAAAAAAGGTGATTTTTAAAATTTAAGACTTTAATTCTATTCAATGACAAAAAATAAAATAAATAAAATTCCACCAAAAATATTATGCCACAAGAATAATCAATAAATCATTTGAAGAAGCTAGCCTCTTGAATCAAAATATTTATAAGAATTTAGTGTATAATAAAGATAAATCTTTACATAAATGGGAAAGATCTAGAGTTGAATGGATGATTTTGAGGACACTAGGAAAATACCACATCACTAGCATAAAAACAATTTCCTTCTAAATCTAGTATTTGGAGCACAAAATAAAAGAGGAGGGCTGAGGATTTAGCTCCGTGGTTCCAGCTCCTGCCTCGTAAACACAAGGTCCCGAGTTCAATCCCTGGTACCAAAAAAAAAAAAA
>NW_004624744.1:15142652-15168605 GCF_000247695.1 Heterocephalus glaber | reverse complement strand
GAACTTTATTTGGAAAAGAACTATGAATTTAGATGAATGTTAAATAGGAATATTTTTAAATTTTTCAAATAAGTATATACAGTGACTTTGATTCAAGGCTTCCAAGGTCAGTGTTTCAGTATTATTCATACAAGTCATTCTTTTTGGCTTGAAAAACATTGTGAGTAATTATGAGTGACAGAGACCTGTAAAGAGGAAAATGGTACTCAGTGTGACAAACTCCCCCAAAAATATGAAACATATGGGATTATAGCCCAGAGGACAAGCTCCTTGATAATTTCCAAAACTTTGAATATTTAAGACATGTATTTTCTGCAAGGTTAGTGAATAAGAGAAATTGTGATATAATAATTTCAGTGGAAAACTTGGTTGACCAAAAGTTAATAACTTTCTAAACAAAGCATATATTTACAAAGAGCAAGGCTGAAACTATATTACTTTTAAAACATATGAATATTCAAGAGCTTAGTGTGGAGACAGAGAGCTAAATGAATAAGAATATGTTGGCAGCAAGTAACATAAAATAACCATCTTTCTTTAATTTTAGACCTATACCCTAAACCTAAAATGTAACTAGACACGACTGGCTTCATATGTACAACTCTCAGAGTTTCTTTTCATCTACTTTCCAAATAGAAAAGATTTCCTAGCTAAAGAGGGCGGGTTATGCAAGGAAAAAGGGAAAGATGATCTCAAATGAAACTGTCATCTTCGTGTCCACTAGTTAAAATGCTCTCCAATAAATAAATTTTAGAAGGTTTCCACTCTAAGGGTTAATTAATCAATTCTCTATATCACATTTTCAGCAAGCATTTAAAAATAATCTCACTGGAAATAGCAATCCAACCCCACCTGTATGCTAATAACGTTTGCTAATATCTCTTTTCTTGATGGCACACGACTTTAGTAATTCTCTGAACGTCTCTCATCTATTTAGTGCTGCCCAATGTATAATGGCATGTAGATATAAATGCTAATAGAGTAAGTGCACTGCCTTAGGGAACACCCATCCTGACATGTAACTAATTGCTTTGTGTACATTAGTACCAAGTGAAGCGTTTTACATCTTCTGAAATGAACCAGCACCCGCTACTTTCTAATTTACCAAAGTGTCATGTCCCCTCCTGAAAGAAAGGATTAGAAGACTATTTTTTTCATTTTTCAAAGCATCTCACTGTTCCTTGTAAACTGGGATGTGGATCATGTAGTATTACACACAAAATCACTCTTAGTTGGTTGATTTTATTTCTCTTATGCATAAATTTTTATTATACACATATCTCAACTTTGGACCTTGATTCCTGTGTGAATTAAGATAGATGTAATGACCACATGAATTTAATTTCTATGGTATTAAAAGTGTTAAAACATTACTCTCTTGGTCTATAAGAAATTGCTAGTCATACAAAGATAAATGAATAAAATACACATACATATCCTTTCCTTTGAAAATGAAACTGAAAAATACATTTTGGAAAAACATAAGCCTCAACCATTAAGGACATTTCTTACATGGCAAGGAGTATTACACTTTGATGTATATGTCTTTAATGTGTGTACTTAGTGATGATACACCACTATTAGGTGTTAACATGCCTGATGCAAAATGCAGAATTGCTTAGTTTGATGAATTAAAGTTTCCTGTCATGAGATCCAAAGATTTTGATGATACAAGTTACTACAGCCATCACCAAAAAGATACTAAATATATTGAAAATTAATAAATACAATTGCAAATATAGAAAGGCAGGTCTTCTCCAATCTTTTCTTCTACTGTTATCCTCACATTCTCCTCATATATTTTTACACATCTCAAATTTTAATTTAGCCTTACTTACAAACATAAGCTGTCTTTCAGTCATAGATGTCATTGTTTATTCAGACCTTCCAGTAGTGCATTTTATCCTTTTGTGGCATTTCTTCCTTCTAAAGAAGAAAACTAAAAAGCATACTTCTTTCATAGGAAAATGGATGCACCTTGAGATCATAATGTTAAGTGAAGGAACTCAGACACATAAGCTTAAGTATCGCGTTTCCTCTTAATATGAAAAACTCAATATATATAAAGTATGAAATAAAAGACAGAAAATAGAACAAAAAAGGGGGGAGGAAGTACTGTAATCCAGCTTGGACAATGTATCTAAAAGTATAGCTTGACTTACTACAATTGTTTTACTCATTGTATATGTTCCTTGTCCTCCTAATCAGGCTTTCAGTCTGTATATATGATACTAATTTTATAAGGTTTTATAAAGTAAATGAATCTAATGCTGGAAAAATTAAAGGAGAAGTGGAGGGAAGGGGGAAAAAAGAATTGAAATGTGTTATGTACATACACCAATCCCCTACAGTGACCATAATCCTTAAGTATTGCAAACATGTACTAATAAAAGAAAAAAAACAAAGTAGCTTTCTTGCAGCCAGAAAAAATATCTCCAGTACTGAAGTTGAGTATTATGTTGTGCATCAGAGAATATGTAAGAAAAAACAGGGAGAAATAATTTCCTGTGCTATTGAAGAAACCTTACTTGATAAAATATGATTAATATGCTAGGTTAAATGGAACAACTTACCCCTGTAGCTTTCAGTATCTGTGGGAGATAAGAGGGAATCAATGATGTGAAAAGGGGTGGAGGCTCACTCCCTGATTGGAACCTAGTGACACCTTCTTGTTGTTGAATTTTTTTTTTTTTTAGTACCAGGGATCGAACTCAGGTCCTTGCACTTGAGAGGCAGGCGGCAGAACCACTGAGCTAAATCCCCAGCCCAAGTGACACCTTCTTTTAAATCCCATTTCCCCACAATGATCATGGACTACTTTACTCTTCTCATAACTCAGTTATCTTATTTGCAATATTAGTCATTAAAATATGTTTATGGGGTTATTAGAATTATATAAAAATTATGTAAAATAATGCACATAAGATATTGAGGGTAATTTTTGGTAAAGGCTTAAAAATAAGCTTTCTATACACATTTCAGGTAGCTTATCTGATTTTTTTAACTCAATAACAGATTGATAAATACAAAACCCAGCTTTACCTTTGTCGGGAAATACCACTTATTTATACCAAAAGGGATAATATTTAAACTCAAGATATTATAAAAAAAGCTATAGATTCTTTGAAATAGTATCCTCATTGAAAAAATAAATACATTATTAAGATTCTACATAAATGTTGCTATAGATGTTGTAAATGAGTAGTTATTAACAAATATTATGTATGGCTTTGTTGACTCTTCTGTATTAATCAATGCTGTATATAGTACTATTTTCCCTCTACAAATTGGATGTTGATGTTTTTCTATTTAATTATTCTATGGAAGTCATACTTTTGTTTCATACACATGTATATACATTATCAAAATTTGTAAGAGAACATATGTAAAAGGATGCTTATTTTGTTGCAATTTGACAGTTTTGCAAAACAGATTATATATATGTATGATATATGTGACAATAATTCAGTTTTTTGTAAAAGAGAAAAAGGAAATGAAAGAAATGATATTATTAATATTAATATATATCACTGTCTTTATAATTTTTCACCATTAACTGTCTATCATCATCTGAATTAAGTTAACAGTTATTTGTTAGGTGATGCATACTATACAAATAAGCTTTGAAATATCTAATTTATTTCTGCCTCTCAGGAAACAATTATCTTAAAATTATAAATTTGTATGTTACAATCATTTTCAGATAAAGTAGAGGAATTTGTTATTTAAAATTACCATATGATTTATTTTTATTTAAGTGAAAAAAGAGTCCTTAGCTAAGTTTGAATTTCCTTAACTCTGAGAATACAGATGTTTATCATTTGAATTTACCTAGACCCTTTGATGAACAGGGAATCATTATCAATATACTTAGTCTTCTTTTATTTTTCTTCTGGGCATTATAATTATCTGTTTTCTTCTACAAAGCAGCAATCTCCTTATTCATAAAGTGTCATTTTTCTCCCCAGATTTATTTTCTCAAGAAGCAGCAAGGCCTCTATGTTAAAGATCCAGTCAATCCAGGTTTTGATTTCCAAGTCTTAAAGTTCCAGATAAAAATGAGTTTAGGTCACTTTATATCTTGCTTTTTGTTCCTGAAATTATTAAATTCCCTGATTATTTTTGTCAAGGGGAGTTTTTGGTAAATGACAAATGAACAAGTACTAACAAGTATATATAGCAGAGAGTGAAAAGACATCTTGTCTCCAAAATGATCCCCAAAGACTACTTTTGATTCTAAATAGTTTTAAAGACAGTTTTCAGTTAAAGTCCTCACTTGCCTTGTATAAGGAGAAAGGCTGTCCCATTTTTTTCTTACTTTCTTAATTTTGTGTGCATCCTGGGTTTTCTAGGTTCTGGTTTAGAAAAGCAATACATAGCAAAAGTAATAAATTGCTCGTTGACTTTGATGTCTATGGCAAGGAATGGTTTTATTTATATTTTTATGCAGAGTATAAAGGATAACAATGAATACTATATCCACAGAAATCTCTTCCAGCCAACTTACATGCCTTTGGAATGTTCAAGAATCACTTCCTTTGGAATGTTCAAGAAATACAAATTCCAGTGTCTGAGACCATTAATATTTTAAATTCTCAGATTTTATGTTGTAGACTTTCATTCATGTATTCAACAATGAGTAATTAAATCATTAAATGTATTCTTTATTATTTCAATATTCCAATTATTATCAGTCTTGTTGCCAGTTTTTATTATTTAATGTTAATATAGAAGCACACTTTTATTATGTCACCAAAAACCATTAGCAGCAAGCAGGATTCTAAACTAAGCAGCACATAAACAATAGACATGAGAGTAAGCAAAAGGAGACAGGTACTGAAAAATGAAGTAATGCTGAGGTTATAGTGATGGATACCTATTAGATTAGCATAACAATGCGGTCTTTTCGTGGGTTATAAGCTTTTGGAGGAGATGAGAAACCTGTAGTGCTCAAAAAAGTAAGAAAACAATTTAAATGTCAAAGACAAATTATGCTAGAGTATGTTTATGTGGCAGCAAATTTCTATGATAATGTCATAACACTGTGTGTCTCAGTTGATGTCTTACTACCAGTGATCATTAACATTAGTATATATCTGATGCAAAGGGTTTCATTTTCCCACTTTCACAGTTTGGGTGCAGTCACCCAAAAGAAGGTAATTAGTATTCCAGCTTGAGATGATGCTGCCATTGGCATACATGACTGATAATGCCTGGTAAAAGACCACTAGAAACAAATTTGCCTGAGTCACTTATTAAGGATGTTGAGGGAAATAGAGCTAAGAGTTACATGCAACAGAGAAGGAAGGCAATGAGAATGATAGAATGTAATTGTCTCAGTTTCTATGAACTTGTAGCTGAACCCTAGGGAGGGGATGCTCTAAATGCACACAACAGAACACCCTTTTGATTTTTTTGTTTTGTGGGTTTTTTTTAATGAGTTGTATATATGGGACAGAAACAAAGCTGCAAAGAAGCAAATTGACAAAATGTGGAGTAGTCCTTGAAAGTACTTCTTCCATTTCTGTCTGTAATATAAGGTTCTTTGGGCCACTGAGAATCCAGAGTAACTGGTATTATTTTAGCACCTTTTTATTTTCTGAATATTGTCAGACTGTACTCTTAGCATAAATATCAAGTTCCCAGGGGAATTTGAGGAATGAAAAAACCAAGAGACTAAAATATCTTCTTGGGCAGTAACTCTCACCCTAGAGCTTAGTATAATTTCAAAGACCATTGTGATTTTCCCCAAAGTTTTCAGAAATTTTTTGTGAGTACATTGAAGAAACAGTGAAAAGTGAATTGTACTAACAAATTATCAATCAATACTGGTACTCTCCAAAAAACAAATCATCCTTCAACTTAATGAGATTGCAGATTTAACATTAATAGTTAATAATCCAAATTAATTTTGATTATTTCTTATAATAAATAACTATGATATTCCTATATCTACTATCAAATATGCATTAGCACAATACCCAAAGATGGCAATTTTGGCCCTGATATAAAAATTAGCACAGGTAGCCCTCTATAATTATAGGTTCAATGTCGGTGGGTTCCTCATCTATGTATTCTCAAATGTAGATGAAAAATAACCAGGAAAAATATGTTCTGAACATGTACAGACTTAACTTTTCTTATCATCATTCCCTAAATGACATAACAACTGTTAATATTTCCACTGTATTAGGTATTATGAACTGTCCAGATATGATTGAAAGCATATAAAAGAATGTCTATAGGTTTTATGTCCCTATTACATAGTAGTTGAGCATCCTCAGATTTTACTATCCTAGGGACCAGTCCTCTGTGGATACCAACAGACAACTGTATGTGTTTTTGTTATTATGGAAACTGAGATTTGGTATTGGTTAAATAACATACTTTATCTCCCTATAAATATGAGATCCACTTATTGTGTCAATAAATTTGATATTCTATATTTAATTTTCAAAGTGAGATGGAAAATGTACAGTTATAATATTCTTAATGTAAATACAAGGGCAAGACATACACAGACAGTTTTCAGAGAGAGGATAGATAATAGTTGTGAATATTAATGGCTTATTTGAGAAAATTCCAATGCCTTTCATAACTATATGTATTGTATTTGTTGCTGCAACACTACTTTGTTTTGCATTTTTCTACAATTCAAATCTGCTGTTTTACATAGGAAAAATATGGTTAACTTCCTTATTTCTCCATTATGCAACTTGAATTGCCCACATATTTTCTACTCTTAGAAAACACCAGAAATTTTACCTATCAGATGGTAAGTTAATCATCTCCTGCTACCAACAGTCACCCTTTCCCAATTTCATCACTACCATTAAAAGTCTTCCCCCTTGTCCCCAAGGGTAAATACCTTATAATAGTTTCACTTTCCTTTTCTATTTTTCTCACTAGATCTAATCCATCACTAAGTGTTGACATTTTTTTCTCCATTATGTTTCTTGAGCCTCCCTTTCCAGTTTAATGGCCAACACTTTATCTCAGGCATTGAGGATCTCTCACGTGCATGATTTGCTAGATACCTAGTCACATATTTGCCTCTGGGGTTTCTTCAATGTACTTAATTCCTTTGCATTGTCTGGAATAATTTTGTCAAGAATTTTTATCAAGTAATTTCCTTAATCTTCATTATTATAAATCTGACTATTTTATGCTTGGTTTCAGTTTCACTGTCATTGAATTTCCTAGCTTACAATCATGTTTTTAGAATTTCTGCTCTATCAAGTTAAACATTAATTCCTCTATTATACTCATCCATTTTATGAGCCAGCCATATTGCCAATATTTGTTTCTCACATTTATTCTGTATCTCAAATCCTGTATTTTTTACCCTAAGTAGTATGCAATAGAGAATGATTAAGTAAAAAATGGTATATTCATAGAATAAAAGAAATGCAGTCAATCAAAATATTTATTTATTTATTTATTTATTTATTTATTATTGTGCTGAGAATCGAACCCAGGCCCTTGTGCATGCTAGGAAAACATTCAGTTAGGCTTTCACTAATTTGACAGGACTGGCCTTGGATTTGTGATCCTCCTGCCACAGCCTCTTGAGTACCTGGGATTACAGGCTTGTGCCACCACCATAAATGTTATTATTAAAATTATTAATGCATGCTAATCATACAAATTAATGGAATTCACCATGATATTTCCATACATGCTTACATTGTGGATTGACCATGTTTGCCTACCTATCTTCTTCTTTTACTCTTTCCCAGTCCCTTATGGTCCCTTTTCTATCCTCAGGTCATCTTTTTTTATAAGTTCCACATATGAGACAAAACAGGCTATATCTGTTTTCTGTATCTGGCTTTTTTCACTTAACATGATGCCTCCAGGTCCATCCCTTGTGCTAAGCATATTTCGTACAATGTTTAAATTCTTAATATTATGCAGAAGGTAAAATTTTCAGGTGGATGAAAACATTAACAACATCCTTTGAAGAATACATTAGCTATAGTTTCCTAGGCAATAGAATGGGACAGATATTTCCTTGCAGTAACTTTTTTGCAGATTGCTTTTGAGGTTATGAAGAATGAAGGTTAGGCATTGCACCATAATGTGTTGGCACAAGGTATTTTCAGAGATGGAAATCTCTTCAATTGATGGTAAACCACTCAGCACAGGGCCAGCAGATCATACCTCCTCAACAGCAGGGTACTGAATTTCTCAGGAGTACAAAGAGTAACGGGTTGTTCCACCACGGTATCCAGAGGCTACTATAGAAATGCTGTAAATTTCACCATTATAAAAGCAAGAGTGGAAAAGAAACATGAGAATATGTTTATTGTTACAAGTTAGTATAAGTGATCTTTTAAGTTATTATTTATATTTTCTAATACTTTCTGTTGCATAGAAAAATGCATAAGGAATGCATAAAACTTTATCTTTATAAAAGTAATATGTAATTTTAAAACACCCCACCTTAATTTTTCTAGTTTTATTAATCAATAATTTGACTATCCTCAATGAGAACATTTTAGGCAAGTTTTGTAAATTTTATTTTGCAAAACAGCTTCTAATCTACTTTATATGTCTATTTTTCTCAACTGCGTACACTTAACAATAGTAAATAATGTGCTTCCATGTCTTTATTAGATGCTCTTTCATTGTGATTTTTAAATACATATTTAATACATACATCTAAATAATAACGTGGTTGGGATTTCAATGTCCTCAAATGGCCCATTTTAGGGGTTTCAACTTCAAGGAAGAAAATATTGGAAGGTGCTATAGTCATTTACGATGCAAGGCTTATCCTTTAATTCTTTGGAGACAGGCTCAGAGGGGATTGTGGGACCTTGACTTCTCCAATCCCTCTCTCTATGCTTCCTGCCTTATGTTGTGAACCCTCACTCCAAAACACTCTCCTAAACAGATGTGCTGCCCTCCATAGAGGCCCAAATAGATTCAATCTCTTGACCTTGGAGTTGAACTTTCAGAACCATGAGCCAAAATAAATCTCTCATTACTTGTTAAGTACCTGTGTCACGTATTTCATTATAGTGAATCAAAGCTAATTAGCACAATATATTTAAATATACTTATGAAGAAATACATCCTATCTGCACCCTCCAACGTGTACTTCTGTTCACGACACTAACATGTCAGTGTTGTTGAACAACTGGAGGACAGAACATTTACGGTTAGGTTAGAGGTAAATTCAACCAATAACTATAAAGTGTTAGAAGATCCTGAATCAGAGACAACATTGTATTTGAAGTTTGTTTTCAAGCATAGTTCAAAACATCTATTTATTTCATAGTTGGGATTAGGTGCAAAGCAATAGTTATAGGAAATTCACAAGTGCCTACAACTAAAAAGTATTTTTGGTCATTCGTGGAGAAGACCTGTTAATTTTACTATAGAAGAATTAGTGCTATTGAATATTTAAATTGGTCCCATTTTATGTTTGCCCAAATATAAGATGATAAATCCTGTGAAACAGTGTCAAAAACTTATGAAATGTCAAAATGAGCCCTGCTGTTTTATAAATTTTATGGATACAGAATTTTCAGTCCATTTTCAGAGTAGCAGTTGCTCTATCAACTAACATTTGTATAAGTAAATGTTATGAGAACATTTTTTAAAATAACATGATGCCTAAAACTCCAGACATACTGATCAATTTTTGTTTATCTGATGAGGAGAACCAACTTGAATAAGAATGAGCTAAATATAGACTTTAAGGTTATTTAATGTAGCAATATCTAAGAAATATTTTGAAGTTTCAAGGGAATTTTAAGCCTGAAGTTATGATATTCCAATAACTAAATTTCACCTCTTTGTAAAAGACTTTTAATAAACTCATGCTGGTCACTAAAGATTCATTAATGCCCAGTAGTTACTTTCTGTTTATATTTCAGTGGAAATATGATTTCAAAACACATCTAGAAATTTCAAGAATGAATTAATGACATTAGTGAACTAACAAAACAATCTTTAAGAAGTTGGAGCAACAATAATGTTAATTTGACTGAGAATTTTATTTAAATACTATTTTAAAATTAGAATTTCAGACATGTTATATTCAATTTTGTTTACTTATTAATAGTTATGATAATTCTTAATGATAATCATTAAATGAAAATATAGGTTTCCTGATGTTTTTTAACCTGCAGAATAAAAAAAATCTAGAGTTTCATTAAACAATAGATCAATAGTTTACAAATACAACTCAATATCCACCTTTTTCACACAGTATCCAATTAAATCACATCCCTTTCTTACAGTTCTTGCACTCCCGTTCTTTTATTCTGTTGTTTCTAATAACCCAGAAATTCATAATCCAAGAAAACTTGAAGAGATCTCAGATTCTTCATCAACTGTCTCAGGAATCACTTGAACTTTGCTTCTTCTCATTTACTTTTTTCCTTTGGTTTAGTGTAGTTCTTCATGATGTGTTGAGTTCCAAAATCTCTGTCTAAATCAATCTTCAATTTGTCCTTTGCTTTACCACTTGATGATCACTCCATTATCCATAAAGTCTATTATTCAAGACTTATGTTGATTTCTTATTTTAGCAAGAATAAAATACTAGTATCTCAGACAGGCAAAAACAAAGTTTCAGAATGTGTATCTCCCTCCTTTTCCATACTTGATTCTCATAATTGTCAGGCATCCTCCAACCTTTTTCCCAGAAAAAGGTAGATTTGCGAAGCTGCTCACAGAATCATGTGGAAAAAAAGGTGTCTTTGTACTCAGCCAGAAAATGAGTTACAATTATGATGTCAGATGTTGTAGCCACATCACTTTCCTAATCTAATTTACCAACATTCTCACTGTTCTAAACTTATCTCAACTTTTCAAAGTACTAGCAGGCTTTTAAACTTTTATCTTGATACTTTTAGTTCAGTTGCAGCCTTCAAGCATTTTAATTTGACTGATGTAAACTTTTTTTTCAGATCCACTTAAAATGTTTTCTCCTTAGTGAAACTTCTTCAATACTTTCAGGAAGAATTTGTTCTTTTTTCATAACAATGAACTCATATTTCTGGAACTTAAGTTTCTAGCACTTTAAGCATATATTAATATGTTGCCTTTACTGGATAGCAAGTGAAGTTTACATCAATAGTACCAAACTCAGGGATGACAACCTAATAAGAGTTTGCTCTCTGACTAAATAAATTTATACACCATTTTCCAGACTACCAAAGATCTTATGGGGAAAATGGCAGAATCAGTCTAAAGCAATGAAGAAATATTGCTTCCAACACCTATGTTAATTTTAGTATAAGCAAAGAAGGATGAAAGTTCTAATTAGAATTATAACTAAGATAGTAGAAAATAGGAATTAAATATAAATGATAGTTGAGGTAGAATCAAGTAGCCATGTGATATTTGGTAAGGGATAATAGGAGAAAACGTGAAAAAATAATTTTAAGCTTGCCTGACCACAACAGATATTAAGGGTATAAGTTTAGATTTTATATTTATCTTTATCCATATATTCTTTTGCACCTGATGAAAAATTTATCCAAGTATTTTTTTTCTAAAATTTTTAAGTTAACTGAAGACAATAGTGGCATTTTTCCAGAGTACTGATAAATAGTGTGATCAAATGAACCTAAAGAAAAGAGTGAAAGTAGTCATGCTATGCAGACTAAATTTTCAAAATCATCAGTGGTTGGAGGTGAAGGGATGATTAAACAATAAGAGAAGAGGGTCCCAATTTCAACCAAGGCATATTACTCTATGACTTTGGAAAACTCATTTAAATTCTCCAATGACAGTGATTAGGTTGGTAAAACACAGGCTTCTATGATCCTCTGTAACCCTAAAACACTATATCTAAACTTGACATTTTGACTGTCAGCCTTACAAGCAAAGGAAGGTATTGATTATCATTTGAAACAAGATTTAAAGGAACATACAGTCTGACTGTCAGTGGAATATTTTCTACAATTACAAAACTTTCTGTAGTTTTCTATATAAGAAAGTATCTTTATCTCAGATAAAAATAGCAGGATTAGGCACTGCTCCCTTAGCTGTATGATTAATATATTAGTCATTATTCCTGTTCCTAGACAGTACTCAACATTTACAACTTTTAAAAGGAGAGGTTTAATTTGGCTCATGTTTTATGAGAATTCAGTGCATGGTAAGCTGGGTCTAAGGCAGAAATATCATGGTGGAAGGGTATGGTGAAGTAAAGCTGCTTAGTTTGTGGTGGGCTGGAAGCAGAACAAGATAATAGTACCAAACAGGAAGGGGCTAGGGACCAGACAAAAACCCAAGGCCACACACTTCCATTACCCACCCAGACACTTCCAAAAGTATGTTTCACCAATCCCCTGGGCTGATGTCAAAGCCAATCAAACTGACACTCCACACCGTCACTTCCCATCTTCTTAAATCATAATTAACCTAAAATAATAGAAAGTGCATAATTTACCAAACCTAACACAACTGCCCTGCATACAATCAGAAATGCAACAACCTTCCCCCAAAGTTTCAAAAGTTCTGCTTTCAAAAGTCCAATTCAAAGTCTGAGACTCAAGACAAATGTTTAGCTATAAACCTCCATAAAAATGTAAAAGTAGCTGGGGATTTAGTTCAGTAGCACAGCACCTGCCTGGCAAGCATGAGTACTAAGTTTGATCCCCAGTACCAAATAAATAAATAAATAAATAAGTAAATAAAGTTATGTAATTCCAAGGTACAATGGCACTGGGTAAACATTTCCATTCCAAAGGAAGGAAAAGGGGGGATAGAAAAGAATAAACCAACAATAGAATACAAATAGAAACCCAGAAGGACAAATATGAGTTCCAGAAGCTCTGTGTCCAGTGTTCTGGTCATGTGGTAACATGTGAGTTCCATAAGGCTTCTGCAGAGCCAGCCCTATGGTCTTGCCAGTTCCAGACTAGCTCCACTGACAGCCTGTATCTTTCTTCAGTAGATGTCCTGTGTTCCTGACATCTATAATTCCCTAGGGTCTCTTCTGCATATATGGCTTCATTCCTCCAGCTTCAAGGGTTGCCCTCTCAGGGGGTCCAAGTCCATCCTTCTAGGCTTTCCCTTTAAATCTGGGTTGAAGCCTTCCTCACCCCAAAACTCTGCATTCTGCATACAGGTAAAACCACTGTCACGTGGACAATCCCAAGGTCTGCTGTCACCTTGAGTACTAGTGAGACCCCATTGGGCCATGGAAGCAGCAGTCTCTGAGAATGTGAAGGTTGAAAAGAGTGAAATGAATCTCAGTAACTCAATTCCCTACACTGCCTTTCTTGAGTAGGGAGTAGTCCAGGCCTTCTCTTCTCAAATGATGAGTTTTCACTTTTGTACCTTTGAGGTCATGCTGATTTCTGAGATTATCTCAAGACATTGTTCTTCTTGTTCCTGTACAAAATACTTGGTTTCTTTTTCAGGATGCTAACCTCTTCAGCAACCATACCTCTTTTGGCCTCAGCTTTATATATATTTGTTCGGGGCCAAAATTTAACTCTTTCAAATGTTTTACTCGAATTTCTGCCCCTGATTCTCATTATAAACTGTGTTAAACATAGCCAGAAGTACTCATGCCACAGTGAGTTGGGCTGAATGTTGGGCTTTTGAAATTTATTTCACCAGATTAGTCTACTGCTTTTAATCTTAGTCTCCTGAAAATCTTCAGGATATGGGAAAAATATAGACAATTTTCCTGCCAGAATGTAACACTTATCTCTAGTCCAACTGCCAGTGGAGTGTTTGTTCCCCACTGAAACCTCCTGTGTTTAGCCTTTAGTGTTTGCATTCCTATGTGCATTCTGGTTTACTGATCTCTAACCAGAAACACCCATTAGACTCTGCTTATTGAATCATATGGCTATCTAGCTCAAATCTCTAAACCTTTCCAAACTACCCTTGTAAAGTAGTTCTAAAAGCTACTAAACCACATGGTCAGATACAGTCATAGCAAGGACACCAATTTTTCTGTATTAGCTAGATTCCCCATCAATGGAAACAGTAAATGACATCCACAACTTAAAGGAGAAGTTTAATTTGGCTTTAGTTTTAAAGGGATTCAGTTCATAATTTGCTGTGTCCAAGACAGAAACATCATGGCAGAAAGTTGTGACAAAGTGTATAGCTGCTTAGTTCATGGTAGCTGGGAAACAGAGCCCAGAGAACAGTGTCAAAGGAGACCACATAAAAACCCCAAGGCAGTGCTTCCTTCACCCACCCAGAAATCCCCAGAGGTGTCCTACGTTAATCACCAGGCAGATTACAAATCACACTGACAGTCCACCCTAACTACCACAAGTGATTTTCAAATAAATCTAACATTTCCATAAAAATTATACCTTTTCCATACTTTACTCATAATTCTTAAGCTTCTAAAATATATCCCAATTATTCAACAGTTCTATGTTTGAGTGTAAGGTTTGAAGTTTAAATTGCTGTTGCATAACCAGCCTTGAATTCAGTGACAGTTCAATATTGACATGTTATATAGTGTCAGAAAATGTGCAAAATAGCAGTTTGAGTACAGGAGGAAAATAAGGAGAGAGGATTGCTTTAAAATCCATGTGAATGTCTTTTTTTAAAAAAAGAGGCAGAGGTCTATTACATTAGAAGCAGCTAAGCACGGGAGGAAGATCTAAATAGAAAACTCAGATTTTGCAGCATACAGGTTGTGTATGACTTTGATGAGACCAAATTTATTGAAAGAATGGGTACTAAACTTTACTGGTGGGTTGAGGAAAGAAAATGTCCTGAAGTTTTAGAGAGGGAATGTGAGCAACCCTTTCTTTTGAAGCATGTTGTGTAAATGAAAGTAAAATTTGGTGTGAGATGGAGTGGAAAATTTAAAATGGATAATGCTATAGTACGTACATGCTCAGGGATAAAATGTAGTAAACAAAAAAAGCAATTATGATGAGATAAATTATGATTACAAAAGTGATGCTTTTGAGAATGCAAAACAAACAATCAAACAAAAAAAGGGAGATCCAGACTCACAGGGACAGATTTGACTTTGGATGTGATTGTGGGCATTTCATATGTAGTCACTGAAGGGAAGGTGTTACAAAGTAGATAAGAGATTTGGTATGGGAAGAATACTAAGGCAATCTCCTAGCAGGAGTACCAGCTGAGTGTATGAGCCTCTTTGACTGGATATGCATGCTCATCTATATGTGGTGCTAGCCATATTGGGTTGTAGGGAGTTCGTTGAAGATTGAGGAACATTTCTAAGTTTTACATAGAAGAGTTAGTATGAGAGACCTTTCTTAATGAATGAAGCACTAATACATTAGGTGAGGATTATAAAATTGCCAGTTTCTGTTTGTTGCTTAATTGAGTTTTATAGTCATGAATTAATGCTGTTCAGCATCAGAAGATTTTTCCCCTACCTAGTCAATACCCCTATTACATGCACATAGTAGATTAATGTTTGAGTTTAACTAATGTTATAGTTTGTCAGGAAATCACAAGGAGGGAGAGAAATGCAAGAAAATTGGGCTAAATATTAAGGAAAATAGTTTATTTTTGAATCAACTATTTGTATTTTTTTCTTGAATCTCCATTTCAAAATACTAGGATGAATATAGTCACTAGTAAAACAATTTTTTAAAAATTTCTTTCAGAGTAGTTATTGCTGTTGTTTCTTGTTTATTATTATCTAATGTAATTTTTAAAGTATTATTCAACTTTTTTTTCTTAGTAAGTTTCTAAATTGTTTTGAAGGATAATTTAAAAATAAGAAGTAAAATAGATGATAGTAGATTTCTATAATGCTTGGGGATTAACTTTGCATGTCCTCAACAATGATTAAAATAAATTCTTTTATAAAATTCCTTCAAATTATTTGACAGTTTTGAGACTTAGAAACATGATAAGCAAGAACATAGTTATACTCCTTTTGGCAGCTTGGTTTCTATTCTTGTTAGTAGCACTGTAACATTTTCTCACCGAAGGACTGCCACATTGGATCAGTCAAGAAAAATTAGTTGGATATTAGGAATTTTTTTGAACTTGGATACTTTCTAAGTATTTACTAATTAACCGATTTCTGTTTTTTAATGCAAATCATTTCTGTGGGCACACATGTAATAATAGGGACAAAGAGTAGTGAATTCTGTGTACCAGATTTAAAACCTGATTTTATCATCAAAACAATTCTACAAAGCATTATGCTATTATATCTATTTTAAACAATGAGAAACTGAGGTTAAGAAACTTTATATCATTTGCTTAAAGGCACACATTTAGTAAGAGACTGAATCTGGATTTGAGCCCAGATATATCACTTTACCCATCCTTGTGGGTTTTTTTAGGTCAGAAGATTACCTCCAGGTTTCTAAATGAATGTCTGTATCACTTTAATTTGTGCAACCATGCAATATTTAAACTAATGGATGTGATGAGAAAAGGCACATACACAAATAATCTAGCCATTTGATGTAAGGTAAAACAAGTATAATGCAATTCAAAATCATTCCTACTCAACACAATCTTTCAAGATTAATGACATGTAATTTTCCATTTACTAGTGTTTGAAATAATTTTTATAATATAAGTTGGTTTTAATTATCTATACTTTATCCATTATTAAATTAAAGTTTATGTGCTCCTGACTATACAAACCAAGGCTATGTGTACCCTTTCTATTTTCTCAGCTAACTCAAGTGAACCTGGATAATTCCATCTGTTTAATTCCCTTTGACCCAATCCATAGTCACTACTAAATGGATTCCAAAAAAATCCTAGTTCTCCATCTTACAGTTTTCTTAAAGCAAGACTAATGTATCAAAGTGTGTCATTCTGGTTAGTTTCAAATTATTTATCATACAGTACCTTCACATTATACAGGATTAATGCAGAGTTTGGGAAAGAAAAAGCCAAACAAATGTCTGGATCTTAAAGAACCCTCCCATACCCACACACTCAAACATGTGTCAAATGGATGTACAAATAGGAATAGACCTGCAAGCATACATATAAATATATACACAATCTGTCAAAAAATGTATGTACACTTCTTTAAAGGAACAATAGTAGGATGATTTTTCAACAAATGGTGTTACCCTCATCTGGGGGACCCTAGAGGATGTTGTATATCACAGAAGACCCACTATACTGCCAGCCTTTAGAGAAGAAATTGAAAATGCATGTGCAACAATCTCAATGACTAAGGTAACCCAAGCAGCAGCTCACCGTACTAATAAATGTCTGGAAGCTCATGACCACCTCTTTGAGCATCTTTTGTAATTGTAGATGAGAAAGGTAACTTGTATTAATCTCATGATGTCTCAATAAATTTAGTATTAAAATATTTTTCTTTTTCTTTTCCTGAAGTGCATATACATTTTTTGGTGGACTGTATATGTGTATGTGAATATGTATGTTTCTACAATACCATTAAAATATACAATATTAAATTAGAGCCAACAGACTTCTGTAGACCCCCATGAAATTTCAGAAAAGTGAAAGGTAAGTGTGGTACATAATATATTAGCAATACGGTTAGCCATTGCCATTACTTCCATATTTGCTTAGCTATTCATAAGAATGATCTCATTTAATTCTATTAGTCATTTATTGCTCTATAACAAATTGTGCCCCAAATCAACACCATAAAACCACAAATATTCATTACCTCCCAGTTTCTATGAGTGGAGAACCTAGCTACAGCTTAGCTGAGGGCTACTGCTCTGGTCTCATACAGATGTAACCAAGGTTCAACTGGTTAATGCTAGTCCTAAGAAGACCTGCCAAGTTCATTCACGTGGGCTTCTCCTCAGAACTGCCTTTTACCATGGCACCTGGCTTCTTTTAGGGTGAATAATCCCAGGGAAAATGAGAGAGGACCCTCAAAATGGAGGCCACTGTTGTTTGTAACTTAATTTCAGAGTAACATTCATCAGTTCTGCCAAACTATTCACTAGAGTAAAACATAGAAATTAATCACACTATCAAAGAGATGGTGTTATGGTTTGGATATAGTTAGAGTTTGTTTCTCAAAGGTTCATGGCTTAAAAGCTTGCTTTCCAGGGTCATGATGTTAAGAGGTGGTAGGACTTTTAAGTAGTGGGTTTCATGGGAGGTCCTAAGGTCATTGGGGGTACTGTTATCAATAGAGATTAAAATAATAGTTCTTGTGGGACCCCAATTAGCTCCTGCAAAAGGAATTTCTATAGAAGATTGAGCCTGTCTCCACCCCTGGCTTTGGATTCCTGTTTGGTACTTGATTTCTCTTTCCAGTATATGTTCTCATTTCTTGTGATTTATATCTAGATGTCCCTCAAGGGCCTCATATGCTCATAGGTGGGGCTTTTCGAAAGTGATTGGATTTTACGGGAGTATAGATGACTTGATGTTAGGAGTTGGAGTCTGTGCCAAGGCCCAGATCACAGGGGTAATGTCTGGAAGGGTATATCTCCCACCCTGGATCTTCCCTCTAGTATCTCTGCTTCCTGTCTGCCATGAGGTGAACAACTGTCCTCTAACCAGGCCCTTTGGCCATGCCACTGACCATGCAAAGACTGAGACTTCTACTAAAATGTGAACCAAAATAAACCTCTCCTCCTTTAATTTGTAAGTGTTGGGAATATTTGTCCCAGCAACAAGGGAAGTGGCTAATACACCATTATTGCAGTGCCACCCTCCAGAAGTCTCATGAAATCTGAACCAATGCCAGAAACATGCCAGGAACTTCCAGAACTGTAACCTAAATACATCTCTTTCTCTTTATGAAGTACACAGCCTCAGATGTTTCACTACAGAAATAGACAACTGACTAATACAGATGACATTAGAGAAGGGCATGGATACCAAGAAGCTGAGGATCACTAGCATCCACCTTTGAGGCTATTACAACCTTAAAAAAAAATCTTATGAGATGAGAATTATCTTATCTACATAAGAAAATGGTAGTACAGGTTGGTTAAAGAATTTTCCCAATGTTGCCTCCCTGAAAATGAGGCAGAGCTAGGATTGTAATTCAGAAAGTGTTACTCAAGAGTCTAGAGAAATTGTTCCAGAAGTTAAAATTCAAATAGGAAAGTACATTAATTCTAGGAAAGAGAAAAACTGGAAAACCAAACCAAGCATGCAAATATGAAACAGAATGTAATGTTAACAATATTGAGCCATTGAATTAGATGTTGGTAGTTGATATAGCTGGGAAAATGGAGTTACTATACTGAATCTTTATTCACTGAAGCTAAAGATTTTGGATTTAGATAAAAAAGAAATAATTTATTCTTTTTAAACAAGGAAAAATGATGATCAAATTTCTAGTTTCTAAAGATTTCTCTGGAAGTTTGTAGGAGAGTCTGGAGTGGTAGGTCCAATATAAAATGTATGGAAACCTGTTTTATTAGGTACACATGCTGCTGTGAAGATCTTGCGAAGAAGAAAGGCTGTGACAAGAATAGACAATATCTACAGATATGAATTCTCAATCATTTTTGACATACCTGATATCAGCAACTACTTCAAGGTTTTTAGTAGGTGTTAGCTCAAGCAAGTGCAAAGAAAATTTCTACCAGCAAACTTGTGAGTGATTTTTTTCATTGTTGTTCTGTGTAGCTTGAAAAAGGACATAATTTGCTCATTAAATGGATAAATGACTGGTATGTTATGTATTCGATAAAGACTCTCCAATTAACTCAAACAAAAACACAAAAAATGTAATAGTAGATTGGGTTTTCATACCATTAAAACACAGATTTTAGAGAAGTGGAGAACACCAAGTCTCAGGGAACTGCCCATTTTGATTTTTGCCAAATAAATTATTTCTCTCTTATCCCCCTCTCCCTTTCTCCCTCCCTCCCTAATTGCTGCATCTCTTCCAATCATGACTCTTTGAAACCATTTTTAAAACACACCTGCAGCATTCTCCTTGTGTATTTTCAGTTTTCCAGATTTTCAGCTTGACTTCTTTGTTTTGCATTGATAAAGACTGACTAAAGTTTCACTATCAAGTGCTGATAAACTCAATAAAATTTTCTCATGTTAGTTCAAATGAAAGCGGGAGATAATGATAGAGATAGAGACAGAGACGGAAACAGAGGCAAAGAGACAGAGGAAGCTGGAGACAGAGAAGAAGAGAGTGAAGGAGAGAGAATGAATTTCTGTCTGGGGCAAGATATTGCCATGGTCTAAATAAACAGTTGGTAGGTAGGTTATTACAAAGGGAGGATATTACAAAGCCTTTTATTTTCAAAGCAGGCTGATAGAGGCACGTTACCTGGGAAGATGACATAAGTGTGTGGTACAATATACATAATTTCTAATCTTTGACAATAGATAGTCCTTCATGAATCTTAAGTATTAGACAACAAAACCCAGGCTCAAAAGGATTTGGTAGCTTATATAGTTTAAGATACATCATAGGTGGTTTTAGACAAGTCTCCAAATCCACTGCTTTCTGACTCTAAAACTTCTACTTTATTCCTTCTATTTCCCACTGCAAGACAGCACTAAAAATCATAAGAATGTTAAAATCAGAATGGCTGTTTGTTTAATTGGAAGTCAGTCTATCATGGGCCTGATGCCAGTAATTGTAGTCAACTAATTTTCCTGAGTTTTATCACCAGTCTGACCCTGTATCAACCTCACAGTAGCCTGGTGTGTAGTTGTTCCAGGATGGGTGAAATCTGTCTTACCATTTTTCTTGTAATTAAATATTCTGAACCTTAAACTATTTCTTTCTAGACTTCATTAACAGGAATCTTCTTCAAATGCCATATGTTATATTATGGAAGTTTCAGTAATCAAACTTTAGGTGGAAAATTTTTGCAGAAAAATGGAAGAAATTATAAAATTATAGTACATCACTATCAAGTATAGGCTGTGATGGTTACTTAGTTGGTGAGTTGCTTTGTTCCAGGGAGTGGATAGCCTGTTCATGTTACGAAAGCAATGAAAAGTCAATGGAAAGAGAGGAATAATAAATAGGAGAGAGAAAATTAATGCAATGAGGCAACAAAGAAAGAAGGAGAGGGTGAAAATAAAATAAGCACCAAGAAAAATAGGTAAGGACATATGTACCTTCTTTGAACTGACAAGTGGGAACAGATATGGTCAAGTAAGAAAAATTTCACTAGACACCACATTCTAGAGAACAGAGTGATGTCTTCTACTCAGAATAAGGAGTAAAACAAGAATTAGTGCTTGGGAAATTCAGAGATTGGGAAGAAATATTATACACTAGCTTCTCTCTAATAAATTAAATAGGGTTATATTGACACTGATATTCCAACAATATAAATTTATACATTTATAATATTAAGACATGTTGTAGAGTAGAACATAATGTTCAATCATTTTTAATACACAACTATTCACATAGTAGCTGCTTAATAAAATCTGTTGTGTGAATAAATCAACTAATGAAAAAATGAATACTAGTTGTATCCTATATTTTGTTTAAAAATTTCCAAATTCATATTTTGAAAACGTAAGTATTGTGGACCTATTTGGACAATTATATGGGAGATTTTTCTTTTAAAAATCTCCTGGATTTGTAAGCTATAATATAGCTATAATATCAACCATTTATAACAAAATTTGTACATAATCAGAAGTATTCACATTTTACATGCGTAGGGAGAATGATTTTGCTAAGAAATGTTATTGTTAAGAAAAATTCTCCAATTCATTTTCATCAAAAGGAGAAAATTATTGATAAACACATCTAAATTTGCAGATTGGTTATTTTTCAGAGGTTATTTGGGGTCATAATTGTAAATCTCATTACCGTGCTTGAAGGAGGTCTTTTTCATTATTATGGTGCTGAGGTCCATATCCCTGAAGCTAATTGCAAGGTAAAGCTGCAGAGTTCTAATTGTTTGCCATCAAAATAGCTGTGTAAGCTTGATTAACAGTGTTCAGCAACATTCATAATAGTCCAAGCCTGGCCCTGCATAAAATAGAAACTGGGAACAAAATCAATAAGATTTAATAAGATCAGGAACAATCACTTACAATAGTACATCAATCACACAAAGTAATAGGTGCAGGATTTGATAGGGTCCTGAACTGCAGGAGAGATTCATAACCAGTACTCGTTAATGATTTGTTCATTTGCATTTTATCAATCCAGCTTCAGCTGACAAGCAGAAGGAGCAGGAAAGAAATATGTTGACTTAAGCTCATCAGGTTTGCAATTAAAAAAAAACATATAATAGCAAATGTCTTGTCACATGGAAATCTGCTGTTATTACACAGATGTGTGCTATCATTGGCTCTTCAGGCTGAGCTGCTGTTAGACTTGCAGAAGAGCTAGGATAACCATGTCCCTGTGGTCACTAGGAAATCTCCAAAGGTTGGAAGGAATGTACATGTGAATGGAAATTATCTTTCCACCTGTCATAGATCTCCAGTGCATAATAATATTTAATGCAAGATGTGTATATTTCCGGTTTTCATCTCTTTGAAATAAATGAGGCTCCTGGCTTTGCCTTAGGCAAAACCCCCATCAAATGCTAAAACAATCATGAGATGGCTTTCTGGTGATTATTGCTTATCATTATATCTTCTTTCTGTTGATGTTATGACTTTATAAAGTAATCACATTGTATTTACTATCTTTATTAAAACATATTTTAGGAAGAAAGGTAAGTGGATAAAATAAAATTGTGTAAACAAATTTCTGATTCTAAATAAATGATAGTCAGTAAAATGAAAAAATAATCCTCTTCTAAACATTAGAAGCATAATGAAAAGCCTTAGCTATTTCCAAGAAACTCATGTGGATTCCTGCTTAGAAAATTTCATATCAATTTTCTATGGAGAGAACTATGTGAGTGGTGGGGTGCAGAGCACATTGTCCAAAGTCAGCAGTGGTACCATCCAAAATGTGGATTAATTAGTCTCTGTCCAAAACTACAGTAAATCATGTGCTCCTTCAGAGATTCAGGTCTTTGTAGATGATGTTTAAATAGCTGATTTCTATATACCATGCTTCAATTCAATCAAAGTATAGGTAAAATCTCATTATGATAGACTCTATGGGTCCTGTGAATTGTTTTGTTTAGTAGAATTTGGTTAAAATGAATAAATACATTTATCACATTCTCAGTATGTTGTATATACTAGAGAGACAGACTAGATGCCCATCCTCTTTTCTATTAAATTAACACATGAAAAGAAATGCTTTGAATAGAAGGGAGAACCAGGAGAAAAGTATAATGGTCACATACCTTTCAGCCTTTTCCTAAATCTTGAATAACTTTAAAATTGTTTTGGTATTAAGATAAAAGTTTTTATTTTTTTCTTTCCTTTTTAGAGATAAAATTGACTAGGCAGAATATTGAAATCTCAAAGAGTGTAGAACATAAAAAGTAGTTATTAACTGTTATCTTGACAAAAATAACGGTGAAGAACTCAATTATATGCAGCTTAATTTGCTTTCTCTACAAAAAAAATCATCCAGAGTAAAATGCTTCAATTATGCTGACTTTTCTATGATGAGTAACAGAGAAGATTAGTAAATTTACCATGAGTCAATTCATAGTATGCCAATTTACCTAAAAGCAAATTGATAAATGTTCAATTTACTGAAAAATCAATTCACATTAAGTTTTGTCATACAATGATTTGCTTTTGGTAAATTGGTTGGCTTCAAATATATAGTTATCAACTGTATGGGAGTCACTGTTACCACTTTTGTTGGAATGTGAGAATGGTTTGATCATTCTGAGCATTCGCACCTTTCATATACTGATGAACACTTTTAGCACCAGTACCAAAAATTCCTGGCACACAGAGAGTAATAAAACATGCATTCAAAGACTTTGATATTGTAGCAGAATCAATTTTTATCCTATAATTATTTTAATAAAATATTAATAGTGTATTCTCAGGGTTCAGAAGAAGGCTTAATTAACTGTAGGTATGTAGAGTGTCCACCTAACTTATCATTTCCAAACCGTAACCCTTTTGAAAGTGGATAGTAGGCAACTAATGGTCACTTTGGGAAAAAATGAATACAACCCAGACTGTTTCAAGTAAATCAGAATATATGATCACTGAAGCTATAAGCAAAGAGAGTAATGTAAGGGTTGTTGAGAAAAATGACAAAACTGGTGCTGTTGGGATTGAAATGTTGGAAATACAATTTCTTGTTCCAAGTGAAGAAGATCTATTTCCTCTAAAAATGAGCACGAGCAATGGCACAGACTGTAGGTGTCCCTTGTGTAAGACACTGAAAGTAGACTTGGGGCCTAATGTGGAAGACCTTGGACATAGATTTTGTTGTGGAAAAGCAGATTCCATTAAAGGTATTTTATAAAGAAGTAGCACAAGAGAAAAGTAGGATATATGCTACAGTAGTTAGTGCCTTGTTCTCTAGAAACAGAGACCCAGGCTTCCATTCTACCTTCTGTATATCATAACTGTTGGATTTTTGTGAAGTTGCTTTCTCTCCGTAAATCTCATTTTCTTCATAATTTATAATGTATTTAAATTGCTTGTTGTGGCCTTTGGTACATAGTAAGCACTCAATGCTTGTCAGTTATTGTTATTAATTAAAAAGTACATTACTATGTCCTAGGGAATGATTGAGAGACTATATTTTAAATTTTATGTTAAATCATCATATCTATGATAAAATGTTAAATGATATACTTTACAATGACAAATAAATGATATTACTTGGAGGATAAGATCTCTCTAAAGATAAAAAAACATGCTTTAGTAACATTCCTGAAAATGAACCAAGCAGGCAATGTTGAACAAAAGAACATTGAGAAAATTATGGCAGACTCTCCCAATCAAGTCTCCTGCAATTTGCACCTGTGTTTGCTCTTCTGAAAATTGATTCTGGGTTTGTTCATGTGACTAAATCTCATTAGCTTTCCCAATGTGACATGAGATAATATAATAAAAGTGGAAGATCAGGAAATACTGTCAAGTTAAGTTAAAAACTTGACTTCTTGTAAGAGAACCCAGTTTCCTACCCTCGAGGTAAATATGGAAAAGATATATGGAGACATAAACAAAGAGAAAGAGAGCCTGACTCCAATTGTTTTGCCATCTCATTATGACACCAGATAAAAGGGAGAAGAAGTACTCCTTGCTACCCTGAAGTAGCAGATTCTATAAGGAACACAAACAAGCTGTCCCAATCAATCCCCAGCAATGTTGCAGAATCATATTCAAAATAAACTTTTATTATTTTATGCCATTAGATTTTAAGGCAGCTTTTTATATAGCAATAAATTACAGTAATAGAAATTAGTATCTAGAAGTAGGGATCTATCATAACAAAATAATGAAACAAATAACATTTATTTTGGTATTTGGTGACAGATGAAGATCTAAGGCATAAAGGGAATTACATAAAGAGACTGCAGTGAAGAGGACTGAAGCCCTATTCTACAGAATAACTAGTGACTAAGCTGTAGTAACATAAAAGAATTGCTAGTTTTAGTTAAAATTTCTAAAGGAATAGCCAAGGTATTTTATTTTCTTATCTTACAAAATAAGAGAAAGTAGATGAGTTAAGGAAATAACTGTAGCGGTCAAACAAAATTCAAAGAAAATAACTTTAATAGTCAAGAAAAATTCAAAGATGTTTAAAGACATAACTTACTGTGTTATAAAAGCAAAATCATTTCCTTTCTCCAGCATTGCATGACAAAAATCCTCCAAGTTCAAAATTAATTCAGGAAAGGACCAAATGCTGAGACTTGAGAATAACATGTGAGCTCCTGTTTAAATGTGTTTTTTCCCCCTATTAAGTTTATTGGTACATTTTCGGCATAAAATACAGTTACATTCATCATTGGAATCTTGTACCATTACATCAGTATCTTGTTTCTTATTTTTTCCCCCTTCCCCTGCCCTCCCTTCACCCCCTTGACACTTCTCTATTTTCACAGACCTTGTTTCCATTATTTTTCCTCTTCTCATATTTTTTCCTTTCCCTTTTTTCCCTTCCCCTACCCCTCCCAATTCCCCTGCTCTTTTAGACCTTTTCTTCCTGTTACACAGTATCAG
>NW_004624744.1:15126587-15136813 GCF_000247695.1 Heterocephalus glaber | reverse complement strand
TTCTTCTTCTTCTTCTTCTTCTTCTTCTTCTTCTTCTTCTTCTTCTTCTTCTTCTTCTTCTTCTTCTTCTTCTTCTTCCTTCTTCTTTTTGTAATTGACAATTGCCATTAAGAGACACAGTATTTAGTGGAGTTCTTTCTATTTTTGAGTCAATTTATACTTTTCTTGGAATTGTTCATCTAATCCATTTGTTACAAGAATAAGAAGACTACCATTTTCAAATGGGGCTTGGGCTAAAGTGCAATCTTATCTATCATATGGGCATAAGTCCACCTAATTTTACTACTAGTAGCTCTGTTGAGTGGCAAGCCTCATAGTAGAATTAAAGTGTGCACTCAGTATCAGCAAGAAAAAAGTACTTCTGGGATGATTAATATCTCTTTTCAAATTATCTTTGGTATCTCTGACCACTGTAGTTTCTTTTCTTAAAATTTTCTTTCTTTTTTCTTTTTTTAAACTAAATTTCCACTTTTCCTCTTTGTAGAAATTTTATTTGACTATCACCTGAATTGACCTTGTGTTTCTCTCAGCTCACAAAAGTTGAGGCTCCATATAATAGCTGTAGTGGAAGACATGAGAAATCTGAATGTTTTTAGGGGTATACTGCATTGATCATGTCATTTAAATCACTTCTGATACTCCAGGGTTTATCTCTGTCATTTCAGCCACTGTTTGTAACCAGCACAGCACAACTTTATGTATAGTCCAGTTGATTCCAGTTTACCTCAAGATTATTCTATACACCTTTAACCTCTTTTTCTAATAATTCCACTTGATTTTAGAGTGTGAGACAAGAACGAATCCACTCATGCATATGGACTACAAGAGAGCTGATACTCATTAGGCAATCCTTTAAACAATGAATAATGGTAGCTAGTAGATGAATATTCTTTTTATTATCATCAAAAGGCACTCTTGAAATTCATTTCATGTTTGTTCTTAGAATCCCTTAGATTTATGTAAATAATCATCAACAAAGTTTGCTACCTTGAAAATGTGTATATTTATGCATAATTATTAAAACTAACTTTTTTCTTCTTGACCAACTAAGGATAAGTTGTTGACATTACATCCCATTAACTTCAAATATTTAAGTTAGAAATTTGTACAAACACAGACATTCTTCTATATACTCACAGTGTAACCTTTAACATTAGAAAATAAACAATAGTATATTACTTTATCAATATGGAGGTCTGATTCATTTTTGCCAATGATCGGAATATCATTTCTTTTGTAGCAAAGGAGCACAATCTGGGATTACATATTATTTTTGTTAGCACTTATTTTATCTTTGTCAATCTAGAATAGCTAAATTTCCCCACTATTATAACTTTAAAGTGTTTAAATATTACAGGTCAATTATTCTCCCCAATGCTCCTCAACTTCTGTTTGTAGAATATTTCCTCATGATTGAATAAATTCAAGTTATTCCCTTGTTTTAAGAATATCATACAATGTTCTATCAGACGGTACCAGTGTTTTATTGGCCTATTAATTGTTATATTAACTTTGGTCACTTGATTAAAAAGGTGTCTCCTTAGAATTCTCATTAAGAAGATATCTATTTTAACCTATTTTTAATTAATATTTTGTGGGGGAAGTTCTTATTCAAAAACAAACTTTGCTGACAAGTTTTAGCACTAATTTCTTTATTGAATTCATTACTAAAACATTTGCAAAGAATAACTTTTTATTTCTAATTCCATACTTCTTCCTACAATGTGTATTAGTTACCAACCTAACATATGGAAAAACTTTTTATTCTTGATATATGTGTTTTCAAAATCAGCTTGACCTCTGAATTCCTATTTTTTTCCACCGAGTTAAAATCCATTAGTATCCTTATATATTTTACTGTTTAACTTACTCAGTTTTGTAAGTGGGATCATTTTCAGTCTGACTTTTCTGTCTTTTTGGCTTGCCTCATAATTCTTTTAGCACTTAAAAATATTTTTAAGGCTGTTCCAGTCTTGTGATGTACAATCCCTGACTACAACCTTCTCTCCATTAAGCTGCTATTTTTATTTCTCCAATAATAAATTTTTCTTTCTGGTAAAACATGGTACCTAGAGGGCCAGGGATGTAGCTCAGTGGTGCCATGCCTGCCAGGGAAGTGCAAGGTCCTGAGTTCAATCCCTGGTACAAAAAAAAAAAAAAAAAATGGTGCCTAGAATCTAAGACCAAAGTACTAGGCAGCATCTTTGCTGTTGAAGTTCTCACTATTCCCAACCACCCTCCATATACATTTGTATTCATATTCATACTTGTCTAACTATCTGCATTGAGAACTATGAGGTCTGTCTGATATCTTCAATTCTGATCCAGCAACACTAAGACTGTTCAAGTTTTCTGACTATCTTGTACATGGAGCTTTCTTCTATAACTGAGAAACCTATCTCCCATTCCTGTCAATATATTTATTTATTTTTATCAATCCTATATGTGTTGGAGTGTTCCTGACCACCCTTGTTTCTCCCTTTTCACGTGGATGCTATCTCAATTTGTTGAACAAGTTTCCTGGTCTCTAATAACTTTTACAAGGAAAATACTACCTCAAAGCAAGAGCCCATAGATAAATTACCACAAATATTCTGTCACTTGCTATAAGTTTTTTTCATTTGCTCCATTAACTGTTACGTTACTTTTAGTCACTGGATTAAAAGGATGTCACCTTAGTTTCTTCATTATAATGTTACTTGTTTTACATTTTGCAATTAATAAATTCTTAATCTGTCATAGCATTTATGTGTTTGTTTAATTAAAAAATGGGATCATATTAAAGTTTACATGAGAAGGGATTCCATCACAAAACAGTGATTTGAGTAATGTATTTCACACTAAAGAATTATCAGTACTGCCTATACAGGCTTGTTTATAGTGCTAATTTAAAAGAAAGAGGGAAGTGACAATTTCTAAACAGGGAATAACTCTTACTTGCACTCAACAGAGTAAATAGTATTTGTATAAGTGTTGGCTTTTTAAGTTATTTTAGTACTGGAAACTATATTTACAGTGCAGTGCCTGTGTTCTTTTTCAAATAATTCATTATCTTCATTAGAGAGGGTAGTCACAGTAGTTTAGTTCTGCACCAGAAAATAAAAATTAATTTTAAAAATTAAAAATAACCATTTTTGAAAACACGGTCATTTTTTTCTTTTTGCCCTGTGACTTTTAATCTTTTTTACTGTTATCTAACAAAATTGATAATCATCTTTTGTATTTTTAAACTATGTACAGCTTTTGTTTTATTGTAAGGCAAGTATTCCTAGCATTTTTATCTTCTAGTTGAGTAATCAGTGTTAAATATTAAATTTTTTTTAAAAATGTTATTCCAGTTCCAGAAAGAAAAATGAACAATAACAGCAATCAAGTAAGTTTTTCTATAAAAACAACTGCAGGCTAGAAAAATTGAACTAATACCCAAAGAAGATCAAATGTTGCTCAAAGTAGAAAAATAAGTCTAGAGATATCAATATTTTCTGTATCAAGACTTGCATAGGAATAAAACTCTGCCAGTAGTTACTTTCTGATTCACTAGGTGCCTCTTAAATATGAAACATCAGCATAGCACTATGACCATTTGCTCATGATTTTAAATTATTTCACTATCACAATTCAAATCTAGCCAAATTTTTACGCATTCAGTTTTTTAAAAATTACTTAGTAGGTTAATGTCTTTATTTTGTCAAGTGTAATATTCCAGAAATGTTCAATGCCTGCAAATATTGCATTAATCAGGTTACCTATGTCCATTGTTAGATGTTTTTAACATATTAACCTTGTACACCATTATAATGTATAAATGATATACCTCCCTCCTTTTTAATCTCAATACTAACATGACTAGTCCTGTAGTTGCCTTGTAAGCTATGTTTTTCATTGACACAAGCTTTATTATTAGAATCATTTTTAATCAGTAGCTAAAAAAATCTGTCAAAGATTTCTTTCAGAGAATGAAAAGTAAAATACAATATCTAATGTATTTCTAAAATATTTAAAAGATATAGCAAAGTGATATTTTTCCTATTAAATTTAATAGGAGATGTTGACCCTCAGTAGTGCAGGACTACCACTTCTGATGTATTATGCAATTACGTTGATGGATGGTTAATTGAGTCAGTCTGGCAGACCATATGTTTACCCATGACCTGAGTGTCAGTGGTCAGGTTGGGACTTCACATCTCTAGCCTATAAATATGTGTTGTTTTGGAAAATATTTGTTTTGAATTTAAACTTCTGGTTTAAAATGCCCATAATAAAATAAATTATTAACTTCATCATCAGATATTTGCACACAATTGTTTTTGTCACCAAAAGGGTTAAAATTTTGTCTGCTTCATAGTTTGAAATTGCTGATACATGTCATAGAACTTGCAGGCAAACAACTGAATTATCTCATTTTTTGTGTACTCTGGCATTAAGAGGAAGCTCAGTAGAATTTTCATAAATATGTAGATAGATATAACTGTTTAAATAACTTTCAGTTTTTTAGTTTATTGAGACAGAATTCTAAAGAATATTCATCTGGGCGTGGTCCCCATCAGAACTGTATAGGTGGTAGAGATTATTTTTGGAGCTCTCAAGTTTCAACTCTTTCTCACATCCAACCTGGCTTCTCTGTGCCTGATTGTGTGTGTGTTATCTTATTTTGTTAATGTTCTCTAATACTTATTCCACTGGATGAGGACATTTTCAGTTTCCGTAAATACAAAGATTTAAGTTTCATCTACCTATGAGGTTGGTGTAAGCAGTGATATGAATGGCTCTTGCGGACCTCAGGACAGGGGTAGTGAAGAAGACTGACTGAAAGCATAGGGCTATGTTGAACTGTCACTCTTCTTTCTCTAGCCCCAAGGGATGCCTTAAAATGCTGCTAAATATCTTCCATTAGTACACAATGGAATAATATCTATATCAAAAATTTTGTGAGGTATTATTAAAAACTTATTGCATGAAATACAGTTAATTGCAAGAGTTCAATTAATATTTTTAATTTTATTATTCTTTTAACACGTCACACGAAGTCTGTAGTAGTAACATCAGCAACAGTGACAATAACAATAAAAATACATCATTCCAATGAACAATTGGTTTCATGAAACAATTGAACTATATACATTGTACCAATAATCCTTATGACAATTGTATGACATAACAAAATTGAAGATTCTAACAGATCATAAGATCACAAGACAACTAAGTGATGGAGCAGAAAATCAAATCCATTCTATGCAACTACAAAGCTGATAGATAAATATACAGGACAACTTTTCCTAGCATAGTGAAACTAAATTAACTATAATATTCAGCTTTCATTATTGAGTGTTCTCACATTTTAAAGGCTGCTCAAATATTTACTACAAAAAGAAAAAATAAAAAAAAATAGAAACTGAGATGAGTTAGAATTTTCATCACAGAGCTTCTATGAACTACTTTATTCACCATTTAGGGATAATTCTGGGTTATGACATGTAAATACTATGTTAATACTAACAACTGATTTTTAAAAGCAATGTTTTAGAAAGCACTTTATGATGTGTGATCAATCTTGAGTCTAGTGGAAAAAAATTCATCCCATGGAATAATCAAATACATTTGTACCACATGGAAGTAGAAGCTAAGATGGTTCCCTCCTGATCTGCACACTTGAGAAAATCCCTAGGTCTATGAACATGATGGATGTTATTCCCATGATTACATTAATTTATAGGCCACAGTTTGCTTAAGGGTTAAGGTTGATTTAGCTAGTTGAACCCTTCAAGGACTGAACTTGTCCACAGGTCAGAAGTTCCAATCATCAGGGATTCCACAAGACAGATTCTCTATTGCTGGCTTTTAAAGTAGACATGGCCATCAAATAGGAAATACAGACCACTTTTATGAGTAGATTGACTCCCCAATGACTATCCCCCTTGGAAATAAGTATTTCAGTACATACACAAGAAATTGAATTTTCCCACTAATCTGAATGAACTTGTTGGTTCTTCTCCAGAGCCTCTAACAAGTATTCAGTTTGGCCAACACTTTGACTTCATCCTTAGAATTGGAGAATTCTGACCATGATCTGAAAAGCCTGAGTTTCGATCTAAACCTGTTAGGTCTTGTTTTTAAGTTGCTTAATTTATTTGCCATATACTAATAGAAAACTAATAGACACTATTTGGAATAGAACTTATTTATAAGAAAGAGTTATTCTTAGGAGTAAGTGGGGAAAAAAAACTATGTATGCTTAAGATATAAAATACTTAAAAGTCCTGTAGCACACAAGTTACTGTTAAGTTATCTGAAAAAGATTTTGATGGAAAGAGGAACAGATGTCATAAAATACTTTAATTCATTTTAAAAATAATCATGATTGGGAGCATGGTAAGTATTTTGGCAAAGTATTCCCTTGAACTGATCATTTTTAAGTGATCATTTGAAATTTGAGAGCCAGAATAAACATTTCAGCTTATTTATCAAAATGACATAAAATGCTTTCTATATTTGTACAAACCATTCTGCATACATTCTCTATAAACCAACAACTTTAAAGCTATGTAAAATTTTCAAATGTTTTAAGGTAAATACTTTTACTTTTTATGTCAGTGTGGTAATGTGGAGGAGCATGCATCTAAGTAATACTGCTTTATCTATGACATGTCTTTGATGATTCATCCAGTTTGAGAAGTAATTGTCTGCTTTTAAGCTCTTTAGTTTGCATCAACACAGAGATGAAATGAGACTTGAACAACATGTACCTTCAGAGCAAAATAACACACAATCATTGTATTGTTAAAAACATAAAGCTTTGCAATGGACAAAAATGGCTAATGGATCAGGATCTTTGATTCAGTCATTGATTTTTCTCACAAAATGTCCAAAATTAACTTAAATATCCTTTGTACAAAGACTGTAACCTAAAATAATAATAATAGAAAGAGAGATCATTTTCCCTGTATAATTTTTAAGGCTACATTGAGAGAGATTATGATAATGTACATATAATAAAATTGTCGACAATGGCTAAGTCCTGTAATTGTGAGCTAAACTCAAGGAGGCAGCCTAGAAGATGAGAAATAACAGTGTCTTCATTTTGATTAGCTTACCTTTTCAAGTGTTCTGTTCCAAACCTCTATCATAAAAATAGAGCCAAGAACTGTATTATCATTACTATAGCAACTATAGAAAAATTTATTTCAAAACAGCTATCTGAATATTTTTTGATGGAAAGAGGAGCAGATGATATAAAACATTTTAATTCATTTAAAATTCTTCTCTTATCTAAACTAATGCAATTTTATTTGGTAAGATCTAGACAGTGTAGTTGCTTTACAATTTTTTATTTAAATAAGACCTCATACATTTATCTGTGAATATGTATAAGTTAGTTTCAATTTTTTTGTGTTACTGGGAATTAAACCCAGGGTCTTCACAGTGGGCTAAAACCCCAGCCCTTCTAATTTTTGGCGGGGAGAGGGTAGGCAAGCCCAAGACTTGTCCAAGCTGGATTTGAACTAGAAATCCTCCTGCCCCATCCTCCCAGAGTGCTGAGTTTACAGATGTGCTTCACAATCCTGGATATCATACATTTTTTTAGTGCTTAATTTTTATTTTTTAAATGATTTCGTATTCAGCATCTCTTTTGTATTTTTGAAAGAAATTCACAAAATTTTATAAGGCAAAGTTTTATATTGATCATTCAAAATTTGATTATTTCACTATTCAATATTTTTCCATGAATTATTTTATTTATACAATATTGCATCAAATATTAATATACAAGAAAGAGTGAACACACATTGGTACCTTCTTCTTTACCTTGAACAAGAATAACTACAATTTTAAAGATGATTTATTTAATGTTTTATGTGCTCTTAAATTTCCTTACAAGAAAGTGCTCTTGTTCATTGTATGATATCTTCTCATGTCACTAAACTTTATCATGAGTCCATGGTTCACAGTTGCTGACAATGTGTATTAAAAATTAGATGATCATATATTAGTGCTGCCTAGGCAATTTTTAAACTTTATATCATTGCTGGAGCCAGAGTTCTGAGAACTTTGTTCATAATGGCCTTTTAAAACTGTCTTAGTGGAATGATAAGAGTTACTTTTTAAGTACTCTTTTACTTTAACTGAAAAAGACATGACAAGATTTCAAGACCTTCTGAAATATGAATTCTTATGCATGGATTAGGCACATTCATAAGTTACCCTGGATAACTTTAAGCTTTTTCCATGAAGTACTCTACTGAAGATTGACAATTAGAGTCTCCTGAAACATTTAGGGGGATCCAATGCTTTATGAGACAGGTGATATAAATACATTTGCAGAAGTTTCATAATTTTTCTGAGACTACTGCTCTTGGTAAGAATGGAGAATTAAGCCTTGTAAATATGTAAATGTATGTGCGAAAAGAACAATAAAGAATACATATAGTAAGTCACTAAAATGATGTGTAGATTGTTTTTGATAAAGCTCATTTGTGCTTTAAAATCTACAGTTGATTTTCCATGTTCATTATTTTCTTTTAGTGCAAAACCAGTTGAATAAAACATGTGGTGCACGTATATTTGTATTGAAGGTCTAACTTCCATATTAAATAAAGAATTTAAAAATAATATTTAGGTATTTGTTAACAATATATTTTAAAACTATTTTTTTTTAATTTGATTAGACCAATAACATAACTAATGCTGGAAGAATTTCACTGGGCTTTTCCTGAAACCATTAAGCACAAAATCAATCCAATATTTTTTTGTATCTGTGCTAAATCCAATATTGAGTAATATTTTTGGATGTAAATATTAATTAGAAAGTACATTATTGACTAAGGGAATTCAGAATAATTAAATAAATACTTTTCGTATTTGAATATATTCTGATTTCAGGGAAACTTGTCTCTTCTAATTATCGTTAGGGTTAGGATAATACTGGCCATTTGACAATTAATTATTAATACTATCAAGTGAAAATGTCATCTTCTATAGTAATAACGTGTAGCGTGAATGTAGACAATATCCAGACTTTTAAAAGCATATAGACGTTAATATACGTATTAATCTCAAAACTCAGGTATCTCTTGGTTAAAATGTAGCTTTAGACCCTAAATCGATTTAACAGGAACTATTCTTCTTTAAGAGTTGACAAAGTTTTGGAGGCTGCCAGGAGATGGCCTTCTGGTTTCTGTAAGACTTGTTTATTTAGGGTGGCGTCTTATTTTTAGGAAAATGAAAGAGAAACCATAGGTTTCCAATTTCAAAAGTTATTAGAGTTTCTTGAGAAAATTGTGGCCATTCTAAAACCAGATAAGTCTTTAATCCTATTTTCTGTATTTCTCTTGGTAAATTTGCTGTTTGAAAGTCAATTTGTCAATGATCAAATTTGTGATTTAGAACCTTTAATTTTCTTGAATAAAAGTATAACGCTATGGTGATTTTTAAATGAACTAATGGAAACAGTGCTTTGGCTTCTCTCAAAATATGATGATGATAATCAACTCTTGCTAATCGCTACTGTGATGTCTACTGGCACAAATTCATACTTATCGGCACTATTAGTCACAAATGGTCACGTGATCTGATTTTACTACTTGTATAAAAAATTATTCTTCACTTCTCAAATTAACTTTTTCCAAATAATAAACATAAGGTAATGTAATTTTTTGCACATAAGAGACATTCATTAGGTATTTGTTAAATGAATACATAAATGAAAATTCATGTATAACTTACAAGAAATTATCCGAATTTATGCTACAGTTACTTAAAGCAAAAGTCTTTGAAAATTTTGCAACATTTATTATCTAACATGGAAAATAGACCTTTACTATTTTTAAATAGTAAATTTAATTCTTTAATTCTCTTTTGTTTTTTTTTTTGGTACCTTTAATTCTTATATTACTTAAGAAGCAAATAAATTTGTACTAAATAGGAAAATTCTGTAACATCATCCTTAGTTGCGTTATTTATTATAGTCTTGTGGTAGAGGAGCTAAACTTTGTGATTACTTTTTAAAACTCGTGTTTATTCATGCACCACAATCAAAGAATAAGAAAAAATTGCTGGAAAAATCAGAAGTTCAAACACAATTAGAATGGGTGATCATTCAAGAGGGCAACTAATTTCTATACCCTACGTTCTTCATTCATTTCAATTTATGGAGAAATAATTCATATACTAACTGTGAGAGTTATCTTTTATTAAAACAGTCCTTCTTGGAATTTGCATTTATATATTTA
>NW_004624744.1:15101456-15126487 GCF_000247695.1 Heterocephalus glaber | reverse complement strand
CGTTTTAGAGGGAAATGAATTAAAGTGCTTTTAAAATTTTAGACGTTTTATTAATTATGGAAAATTTTTCTTTATTTAGCTTAATTGAGAAACTTTTTACTATAAAGAAGCACAAATGATATTCCAAGTTAGAAGAAGAAACTAATCCCAGATAATACCTTAGAATTTATAGTGTTGGCTCTAGAGTTTCCCAAGTTAGTGATTTTTTTCAGACTTACTATTGGATTCTTCCACAACTGCTAGGTTCTTCTCTTCTTAAGTAGCATAGTACCTTTCTATTATAAGCAAGAATCTATTTAATCTACAAGTTTCTCTAATCTTAATGACCTTGCTTAAAAGCCATCTCCTCTCCAAATCTCTTTCTGATACCCTCAATCAGAGGTTACATTTCTTAGTTCTCAACTCTTAGATTTATACTGACACTATTGTACTTCTTAAAATTTTTTATATTTAGTTCATGTGTGACCATTAATAATGGTATATCAATCTGACTAGATTAAGATAAGAAGATTAATAAAGTATATACCTGGTTGTGTGGGGGACGGGGTTCTAGAAGTGATTGGCATATAGATGAGTAAACTGAAGGGTGGAGACCAACCAGTAAGCTTGTAGCCCGAATAGAGTAAAGGGGAAAGAAGAAGGAAGCTGGTGGCTCTTTTGAAGTGCTCCATTCAGCAAGAGGAATTGAGATTTTGCTATCTTTGCTTGTGGACATCAGACTCTCATTTTGTCAGCCTCAGAATGCAGCAACTTTCCAGGAAGCTTCAATACCTTCAGTCTCAGGCTGGTTTGTCTCCCCCACTGTGCTTCCTTGCCATCATGAGCTAAGCAGTCTTACTCTGCCATGCCCTTCTGTCATGATGTACCCACATTGGAGTCAGCTGACCATGTATTGAATCCCCTGAAATTCTGAGCTAAATTAAACCTGCCCTTCTTTAAGTTGTAGATTTTGGATATTGTACGCTAGCAATGGAAAATCTAATACATCATACATGTTTTGTGTATATTCCGAGCAATGAGTTTTTAAAGGAATGATCTGAGAAGTGTCTATTCATTCCAGATACCCATTTCTGGTTGGAGTCTTTGAATGTTAGGGTCTGATTTTTTTTAGTTCTTTCTATATTCTAGATATTAGTCTTCTGTATGAGGAATAGCTGGAAAAAAACTTTTTCCTATTCAGTGGGTTGCTTTTCACTCCATGGTGGTTTCTTTTGCTGAGCAAAAGCTTTCTAATAAGATGAGATCCCAGTTTTTGATTCTTTGTAATATTTCCTGTGGGATTGGGTTTTATTCATGAAGTCTTTGCCTACACCTATGACTTTAAAATTTCTGCCTATTGTATCTTCCAGAAGATTTAATGTTTCTCTTTTAATATTTAGATCTTTGATTCAATTTGATTTTAGTTTAGTGCATGGTGAGAGATAAGGGTCTAGATTTAATCTTCAGCACATGGAAAGTCAGTTTCCCAAGCACTATTTATTAAAGAGGCTATCTTTCTTCCAGTGAAGTTGGTTGGTCTTTTTATCAAAGAAAAGGAGAGTATTTGGATTTGTTTCTGTATCTTGCAATGTGATCCACTGATCTTCAGGTCTTTTTTTCCCAGCATCATGTGGTTTTCACTATAGTAGCTCTGTAGTATAATTTCAAATCAGGAATAATGATGCCTTCTGGGTTCCCTTTATTGCCCAGAATTACTTTTACTATTCTATCTCTTCTTGTTCCAAATGAATTTTAGAATTGCCTTCTCTAGTTCTGTCAGCTGTGCAGTTGGAATTTTCATCAGGATTGCATGGAATCTGTATAACATTTTTAGAAGTATGGCCATTTTCACTGTACTGGTTCTTCCTATACAAAAACAAAGGATATTTTTCCATTTTCTGATATCCTATTCCATTTTGTTCTTCAGAGTACTGTATTTTTCAATGTAAAAATCTTTTATTTCTTTGTGAGATTGATTCTTGAGTATCTCATTTTTTATGCTATAGTGAAAGGTGAGGTTTTCCTAATTTCTTTCTTAGTGAGTTTGTTATTTGTGTGAGAGAAGGCTATTGATATTTTGAGTATTGACTTTGTATCCAGCTACAGTACTGAATCTGATTATTAAATTTAGACATCATTTGGTGGAGTTTTTTGGGTCTTCTTTATAGAGTATCATGTCATTCCCAAATAATGATAATTTAGCTTCTTCCTTTCCTTGTATTTCTTTCTCTTGTCTAATTGTTCTAGCTAATGTTTCCAGAACTATACTGAATAGAAGTGGTGGTAGTGGGCATCCTTGTTCCTGATTTTAGTGTGAAAGCTTTCAGTGTTTGATCAGGTAGTATGCTGTTTGTGTTGGTTTGTCATTGATGGCTTTTATCAGAGTGAGATAAAGCCCATCTATTCAAATTTTCTGTAAGATTTTAATCATGAATGTGTGTTGGACTTTATCAAATGTTGTTTTGCAATGTATTGAGATAATCATGTAATTTTTGTCCTTGGTTCCATTAATAAGGTGTATTACATTTATTGATTTGGATTAGTTGAACCATCCCTGCATCTTTGGGATGAATTCAACTTAGTCATGGTATATAATCTTCTTCATGATTTGTTGCATTCTGTTTGCCACTATCTTATTGAGGATTTTTGTATCTATGTTCTTTAGTGGGATTGACCTCTGGTTCTCTTTTTTGGTTGGACTCTTCTCTGGTTTTGGTATCAATGAGTTTGAGAGTATTACTTCCCTTTTAATTTCATTAAAGAATTTGAAGAGTAGTGGCAGTAAATATTCTTTCAGTTTCTTGTAGAATTTTCTAGTGAATCCATCAGAACCTGGGATTCCCTTTGTTGGTAGGGGGTTTTTTGTTTGTTTTTTTGGTACCAGAGATCAAACTCAGGACTTTGTGCTTGGGAAGCAAGCGACGGAACCACTGAGCTAAATCCCCAGCCCTGTTGGTAGGCTTTTAATTACATCTCAATTTCATTGATTGATATTGGGTTATTTAGAATTTTCATATGGTCTTGATTCAGCTTTTGTAATTCATATATATTTAGAAATCTTTCCATTTCTTCTATGTTTTCTATCTTACTAGAGTACAAATTCTCAAAGTAGGTATTAATCATCTTGTGGATTTCTGTGAGATCTGTTATGATTTCATCATTTTCATTCCTAATTACCTGGATTTACATAAGGTGGGTAAGGATTTGTCTATTTTATTTAATCTTTCAAAGAATCAAATCTTTACTTCATTGATTCTTTGTATTTTTTTAGACTCAGTTGAATTAATTTTTGCTTTGATATTTATAATTTCCTCCTTGGTGTGTACTTTGAGTTTGACTTGCTCTTCTTTTTCTAGTAGTTTGAGGTTCAACATTAGCTTGTTTACTTGAGTTTGCTCTGCTTTTCTGATGCTATACATTTCCTTTATAGGGCTGCTTTCAATGCATGCCATAGGTTCCAGTATGTTGTATTGGCATTATTGTTTAATTGTAGAAAATGTCTAATTTCTTCTTTAATTTTGTCTATGGCTCATTGGTTGTTCATGAGGGTTTTATTTAATTTCCACGTGTCTATGCAATTTTTGTAGTTTCTTTTTCCATTGGTTTCCAATTTCATTACACTATGATCTGGTAATGTGCATGAGATAATTTCAATTCCTTTCCCTTTACTTAAGCATGTTCCATTGAGAGAGGAAACCACTTCCCATGCCCGACAGCCCACAACCCTTTTTGTAATGTTTCACTACAGGAGTTTAAGAGCCTTGGGAAGTCCTGCCAGAATTTCCAGCTCCCCCTAACTGCTGTTCTGCTTGTGTAACCTTGCCTGCTGTTTGCCCACCAATGATACAAGACCCCATACACATGCTAGAGTATAAAAGTAAAAGCGAAACCTTGTGTGGGTCTCTTGAGGTGGCAAGAGTCCCTTGCTGAGCCACTGGCAATAAAGCTACCTTCACTCCTCTTCTATGTCTTAGTGATTTTTCTGGGTGCCCCACTCGTCTGCTGCTTCACTATGAGCTAGTGTGTGATTTGCTTTGAAGAAAGTTCCACATGCAGCTGAGAAGAACGTGTATTCTGATGCTGTGAGGTAGAACGTTCTGTAGATATCAAATAAGACCCAATACAAAAATGGGCATTTGAAATGAATAGACACGTCTCAGGTGAAGAAACACAAACAGCAAATAAATATATGAAAAAAATGTTCAACATTACTGATCATTACAGAGATGCAAACACTGTTAAAACAACACTGTTTTTATCTCACTCCAGAAAGAAATGGCTATTATTAAGAAATCAACCAAAAACAAATGCTGACAGGGTTGTGGGCAAAAAGGCACCCTTCTCCACTGTTGATGAGAGTGTAGACTGGGGCAATCACTATGGAAATCAGTGGAGATTCTTCAAAAAACTAAAACTAGAGGTTAAATTTAATCCAACTATTCCCTTTCTTGATATCTTTCCAAAAGAATTAAAAACATCATATCCCATCAATATATGCATACCCATGTTTATAGGAGCACTTTTTTTTTTTGGTACCAGGAATCAAACTTGGGACCTTGCACTTGTGAGGTAGGCGTGGTGCCACTGAGCGAAATCCCTGGCTCTTCAGCAGCACAATTTGTAATCACTTAATCTTGGAAACAATCCAAATGCCCATCAATGGATTAATGGATATAGATGTAGTTTTTTTTTAATACAATGGAATAGTACTCCTTCATACAAACGGATAATCTTGAGACATTTCTAGGTAAATGTATCCACCTTGAGACCATACTCCTAAGTGAAGTAAATTCGACACACTTGTTTAAATATCACATTGTTTCTCTGATATGAGGAACCAAAAGGATAAATAAAGACTAAAATGTATAATAGATATTGGGAAATAGGAAGAACATGTTCAAATTGAAGAGGGACAAAGCAAGTGGAAGAGGGAAAGCAAGGAAAGGAAAAGAAAAAAAAGAATAGAAGGGAAAAAATGGCAACAAAGCTTTTGAAATTAAGAAGGGGAAGAGGGGTTAAAAGCGAGACTGGTGGGGAATAAGAATAATCAAAATATATTATGTACAAGTACAAATTCTCTATGATAAATGTGATCATTATGTATATGCAAAGTGTACCAATAAAAATAATTTTAAAAAATAAGAATGATCATTGTTGTTTCTCTCAGAAAGGATATGATGTTCACTGTTTTAGGTACCCAGCATAAATTTTTTTTTTCAAATTTACAATAAAGTCTGCTGTACTAAGCACAATAAGTATATTTGAATTGATTATAAAATCAATAAATGTGAAAAAACCTCAAAATAATTACAAATAAGTGATTATTCCCATTGACTCGAGATTCTGAAATAAAAGGATGAAAAGTTGAAACACAGCTTGAACAATCTAGTGAAACCCTCTCTTAAAATAGAAAGTTTAAAAAAGGATAGGAATGTAGCTCAGTGGTAAAGTACCCTAGGATTGGGTCCCTAGTATTGTCAAAAAAAGTGTGATTATGGTAGACTGAAAAGGCAAAATTAAGCTTAAATTTATTCCTTGAAAAATGGCAAATTATAAATGATGAGCTCAAGCTAGGGTTTTGTTTCTGGAGATTCATTAGTGTGATTTCCTCAGTGTTTTTTTTTTCTTTTATATCAAGATTAAAACTGGAAATGTCTATTTTGAATCACTGGGAGATTTATGAAGCAATACGGCTTCTATTGTCTTAAGAAAATTTTAACTGCACAGTATTATGTTATTAGATATAGGCACTATGTTGTACAGGAAATCTCTAGAACTCATTTATCTTACATAAATGAAACTCATTGATGTGCTTTTTGTATCAAAAATGTTACCATACACATACATACACATACACACACACACACACACACACACACACACACTACTTACAAAGGGACACAAGGAAGCTCTTTTGGAAGTGATAATTATATTTATTACCTTGATTGTGGTGATGATATCCTGAGTATATGTATGTGCCTAAACTCATCAGATTGTATACATTAAATAGTTGTGATTTTTTTGTATATTACCTATACTTCAATACAGCTGTTAAAATGACCTATGTTTAATGTACACAATTTGATGAGTTTGGACATATCCATACACACATGTAACTATTACTCTAATGATGGTGATAATTTCATGTAACTTTGGCAATATTCATACAAAATTCACAATCATAACCATTTTAAGTGTATAGTTCAGTAGTATTAAATGTATTTTAATGCATGCAACCATCATCATTTTTCATTTCTATAACTTTTTTCATTCTATAAAATGAAAAATCTGTACTTGTTAAACAACTCCCTACCTGCTCTTTCCCAGCTCCTGGCAATCACTATTCTCCTTTCTTGAGTATGAATTTTATGTATCTCATATAAGTGAAATCATACTATACTTGTCTTTTTGTAACTGATTTATTTTACTTAATATGTTTTCCAGGTTTACTCATGTTGCAGTGCCTTGTAGAATTTCCTTCCATTTAAAGATTTGGTATAGTCCATAAAAAAAAATATGTCACATTTTGTTTAACCCTTCAGCCATTTATAAAAACATAGGTTGCTTCCAAGTTTTAGATATTTTAGCAGTTGTGAATAATGCTGGTGTGACCTTAAATGCACATAATTTGAGAAACTGATTTCAGTTCTTTAAGTGGAACACAATACTTTGCCTATATTATTGAAGACAAAATTGAAGACAGTAATCAACAGTTAACATGGGTCAATAATTCTGAAAGTGCAAATTCTAGAACAGAGAAATAGAGTAAATTTATTATAGATAGAAAAAAGTTTCTCCTGCTTGAAAATGGAGTCAGCAAAAGAGGGAGGATAAAAATGAATCCTGAGATTTTGAAGGTATCAGTATAAACTTAGGATTTTTAACCAGTACACCTAGATCTAGAAATAAATATCAAAACATACTTTAAGCATTTTTCCACATGGTAAGTTAATAGCCCATATACATAGTTGCAGGATTTCTGACAATGCTCTTCTAGAATCTCGTTGTGCAGGAAAATGAACTAGTCACATAAAAGATCACTTAGCATTTCTCATTCTAGTAGGACTCTTAAAATGGAATTATTATCCTTTTAATGTATATGAAATCAGTAATGATGAATCCTTTTGCTTTCTTGATATTCGTTGTTTGTTTTCTTTTTTTTGAGCCTGGCTAACACTTTACCAATTCTACTGATTTGCATAGGATCAGTTTTTGGTTTCCTTGGTTTTCTCTATGTTTTTCATTTTTATTTTTAAATGTTGTTCATCTCTGCTGTAAGTTTTATTGCTTATTTTCTTCTGCTTCTTGTAGGTTTAACATCCTTTTCTTTAACTAATTTTTTAATATAGAAACTTAAGATAACTTATTTTCAGAAATCTCTTCTTTCCTAATGCTTTTGAATTATTAACAGTATCGCTTTTCTTCTATGTTTGCTCAATGGATGATAATAGACTAATTTGTCAGAGTTTAGCTTCAAATATTTTATACTACTTTATTTATAATGCAGTGATATACCACTAATATCTTTTCATGTCTTTCCAAACCCCTTCCATCCCATTTACCATTTTTTGGTATACATCAATTTTTTAGTGGATACTATTTTCTAAATATTATCATTTTTTTCCTTAAGAATTTCTATCTTGAAGATGTTAATTTAAAATTTCTTCTTATACAAACCAACTGACAATAAATTTTATCCATTTTCTTCAAATTATCATCTTTTCAAATAAATAGTTTTGCTTGCTATGGAAGTCTAAATTACCAGATTTTTTTCAGCTCTTTGGAGATAGTGTTTTATTTTTTCTAACATGTATACTTTCTCTATGATCTTCAAATCTTGATTCTTATGCATGTGCCTTCTTTTTCTGGATGTTTGTAAGAATTCCTTTGTATTTCTTTCAACAAATGGTTTTCTTTGTGTATTTATTTGATGCTATTTGAAACTCTGGGAAGTATAAGTTCATAGTTTTGATCAAATTTTCAAAAATTTCTGTTATAATTCTTCAGATATTTTTCCTATCTACTTAATTTCTTTCTGAGACTTTAACAAAAGTCATACTACACTACCATTGTGAATTTAGGGTCTTTTCTCTCTGTGTAACTGGGTTTTTTTTGGTGTTGTTGTTTTGTTTTGTTTTTTGCTACCAGGGATCGAACTCGGGTTCTTGCGCTTGCGCAGCAGGTGGTAAAACCACTGAGCTAAATCCCCGGCCCTCTGTGTTACTGTTTTAAAACAAAGAAACTTGTTTTATTATTTGTTAAATTTCATGATCTTTTATAGTATTTTTTTCCAATGCTGATCCCAGAAAGTGGAATTTTAATTGCAGGTGTTATATTTTTATATCCATAATTCCATTTAGTTATCTTTTATGTCTGCACTTTTTCATTATTTCCACATTTTTCTTTAAGTTCTGGAGCATATTTGTAGCTGTTTTAAGGTTTCTGTTTGCAAATTCCATCATTTCTGTCATTTCCTTTGGTGTCTATTTCAGGAATTATTTATTTTACATATGGATCACACTTTTATGTTTATTATATGCTTAGTTAATTTTTATTGGATGCTGGATGTTATGGATTTTATGTTGAGTATTCTTGTGAAGAGTGCTCTTTGTTTTAGCAGTTAAACACTTTGCAAAACCATGATCATCAGGTTTGTTTTAAGCTTTATAAGGGGAGCCCAGAAAGCCTTAGCTCTAGAGCTGGTTTCATTTCCCCTCATGCCTGAACTGTCTAGGTCTCTACTGAAAGCCTAGCATGCACAGCCGCCTCTCCGTGTTTGTAAAGGATTGGTTCCAAGACTTCCTGCAAATACCTAAATCTCTGGGTGCTAAAGTTCCTTATATGAAATAGTGTAGTATATGCTAATCACCTGAACACATTGTTTGGTATATTTTAAATCACCTCTAGATTGCTTATAATACAATAAAAGTAATACTATATAATACCAAAATAAATGCCAAATAAATAGTTGTTATATAGTACTGGTTAGAGAATAACAACAAGGAAAAAGATTCTCTACATGTTCAGTATCTATAAAATGTTTTTTGAAAATGCTTTGATCCCTGAACATTTTGTTGTTGCTGTTGTTGTTGTACCAGGGATCGAATTCAGGCCCTTGCGCTTGTGAGGCAGGCAGCGGCCTTGAACATTTTTGATCAGTGAATAGAGGAAAACACAGCACAGGGATCCAGAGGGCCAGCTGTAAGTTCTCTCCATTCTGGATGGCTGGAGGGAATTTGAGTTATTCCAGGGACTTCTTGAGTTCTGGAATTGTTATTCTTATAGCACTGCAGTAGTTATTCTTTCCTTTGGTTATACCTTACCAAGTTTATAGAATTTTACCCTATGCATGACACAGTATTTAGACAAAGGTGGTATTCTTTCTCTGATTTGCTCCTACACTCTATTAATTTGCATTATAAATCATAGAAATGCTTCTTCCTCTCCAAATTGTAAGCTTTTCTTCTTCAATTCAGATTTCCAACTCTACTCTTTTTCACTTTCACTCCCTCTGCTTGGGAAATTGCCTCAAGTCAGAAAATGAACATGAAGTTTATCTCATATTTTTCCTTAGTAAAGATGGGATCCATGAATGAAAAGTAACATTTCATGAGTAGAAGCACAAATTTTTAAGAAAAATTACAAATTATATTTTTAGTTGCTAAACAAATATTTTTTTTAATTTCCTAGATTTTTTAGAAGTTTATCAAGATATTTAGATATCAAGATTTTTTTTTTTTCTTGGTACCCGGGATTGAACTCGGGTCCTTGGGCCTGGGCAGCAGGAGGTAAAATCACTGAGTTAAATCCCTGGCCTTAGATATTTTAGAAGTAATAAGATATCTTCATCATAGATCATAAGAAAAAAATTTAATCATATTCTTAGTATGAAAAAAATCTCAATTCTCAATTCTCTAATTTGAAATATTGTAGTTTCATTACCTTACTACTGTATCAAAACAATGTTTTTTTCAAAGAATTTGAAGATCATCCATAGATTATATCATTTATAACACTTTGCTGGCAGAAAGTTTATGATGCCTAACACTAAAGCCAATTATTCTTGTTGTAAGTATTGTACAAATTATCAAAGGAATCAGTCTCAAATTTCTTAAGGAATAGTTATGAATTCATTCACTTATCTATCTAGCAAATATTTGTTATGTATATTGTCAGAGGCATACAATTCATTAATACTTCTGTACTTCTATTTTTTTTCTTTAATGAGGCTCCAACAAAATTGGCCTGATTTGTTGCATTTGTGTGCTTTGCAAATCTCTGAGTGCTGTGCAACTATTCTCAGTAAGAAAAAATACGACCAAACAGTATCCAAATTTTTTCCTCTATTATTTCCTGAAGGAGAACAAAAATGCTCATTTTCCTTTACTTTTAAGGACCTCTACAAGGAATTTATTTTTAATGAAGTAGTAAATAATTTTGCAGACACCTTGAAGACTTGGGTTACTTATATAGGAAAAAATGTCATATTCCCCTTCCTATTGAATCTTAAAGTAGTGGAATCCAAAAAATGAGAATACATCCTGGACTCTCTTAAAGCTATGTGTTGTATTATAGGTAAATTCTGACGATAAAATGTAGACAAAAGGCTAAATGTATCTTGAGGAATAACTATTTTTTCAGAAGTGAAAACATAACTTTGGGGCTTTGAAAGTTTGCTCTACTTGTCTTCTTATTTTATTTTCCTGTTCGTTTTTCGAACATGGACCTCATGCCTGGAATATAATAACCGTCTTACATTCATGAGGTAACAAGGATTATAATAATATGGACTTTCATGTATAAATACAGAATTGTTTCTGTGGTGTGAGAAACAGAAAGTGTAAATGAGGGCCAAAATGTATAATAGATACTGTGAAATAGGAAGAAAATGTTTAAAGGGGAAGGGGAATTATTATTTATTTATTTTATTTTATTTTTTATTTTTTGGGAAGGGGAATTATTGAGGAGGAGTAGGGGAAGGGGAACTATTGAGGAAGAGTAGGGGAAGAGAAAGAAGGGAAAGAAAACAATGAGAAAAGAAGGAACAAATGGAAACAAATCTTTTGTAAATAGGGAGGGGTAGATGGGTTGAAGAAAGGGAAGGAGAATGGGATAAAATAAGAACCAAGATATGTCATGTAGAGGTAAATTCTCCATGATGAATGTGATAATAGTGTATACCTAAAATGTACCAATAAACTTAATGAATAAAAATAAAAGATAATATGGACCTTTCTCCAATGACAGCACAGACAGGCAGCCAAGATGCCTCATACTTGGACCATTCTAAGCAGCTCTACCTTGAGGTACTGGCCTCATTTCATCCTCTAAAGTGAGATAAATACATATTTTACCATTAATTACCACTTATTTTGCTTTTACTAGAATGAATTTTGTCTGATTAAAATATATTCTCTATTTCCCAATTTCTCATTGCCTTTTATAACAGAAGATTCTATTAGAATGTTTTCTCTGAAAATAAGAATTTGCCCAAATCTCTTCTTGCAGGAAAGGAAAAGTTTATTAACTCCCTTTTGTGGAAGATGCATGAGACAGAGGAATACAGATGGGTAATAGAAATTTTCAATGAACTTTTAACCAGTCCAAAGAATGGTACTATCTAGAGTATATGTAATAGAGTGCTTTTTCTAAATTACCAATTAATAATATAGTAAAAAAAAAATCTTTTAGGTATATAGTTGCTGCTCATCTTTTACAGTTTTAAATATCTGAAATGGATTTGGTGCTATGTTGGTCTTTTACTTATTTTCTATTTTTACTTCCTAAATTTAAATTAACAAATTTAGGAAGAAGACAGTTTTTCCTGTTTTGTTCATCATGAAGAAATAGAAGAGGAATTGGTGAGGCATTGCCTTTATTTCATCACAAAGACTTTGAGAGTCTGATTATACCAGCACAGATTTGAATCCTAGCTGTGATATTTACTGGCTATATCATCTAGCCAAATAATCAAATTTCACAGGGGCTCAATTTATTTTTCTTTAAAATGTGGATAAAATATATTTAGATCATAAATTTGAGATATGTGAATAAAGCAATATGTGCTTATGCTTCATTGTCTGGAACATATTAGCTCTTAATACATGATTGTTATCGTTACTCTTCATGTTAATTATTAGTTAACAACTCAAGTTATGGTATACTCTGTTAGTTCAAATTACTTTTTTAATCATTTGTCATCATAGTCAGCTTGCTTAGAATTACATTAACCCACAAAAACCCTGTCACTGCATATATGTAGAATGAGCTGCATTTTTTGCCACATGAAGTATTTACTAACATCCAAATGATTACATAACTATAAATGAAATTATCAAAATAATATGTAAAACAATGAGTATCAACATCTCTACATGATTTGTACCACAGAGAAAAGCTCCACTAATCTTGCTTTGTTTGAATATATTCCATGTATGATTCCTTAAACTTGCTAAGAATTTTGTTTCGATGAACTGAAGAGAATTTAGAATTAGGTCATGTGGGTAGCTTAGTAAAGAATCTTATTAGTATCCCATTATTAAGAAAATTCAGAGGTAAATGCATTAACATTAAAAAATAGGCTTTATCTTTGCATTTAAAGTTTATGTAATATATTAGTTTGGGGGCCTGCCATGGGGCTTGAACAATGTAAGTTTATTTTCTCATAATTCTAGAGGTCAGAAGACAGTGATTGAGATGGCCATAGGGCTAGTTTACTCTGAGGCTTTTCTTCTCAACTTATAGATGGCTGTCCTCTCCTTGTGTCCTCAGGTGGACTTCCTGCTTTATATGTCTATATCCTGATCTCTTCTTAGAAGGACACCCACCATGTTGATTTAAGGCCCAGTCGGATAACTTCATTTTAAGTACTTCTATTAAGACACTATCTCCAAACATGGACACATTCCACAGTATTCAGAGTTAAGATATCAACCTATAAATTAGGGAGAAGACACAATTTAGTCCATTATGTATCGTAGACTGTACTGAAGAACAGGGATATAGAATAGAGCATTCTCTAACATCTTATATAGATCCTTCCTGACTTATAATGGAGATATGTCCAAAAAACACATCACAAGTCAAAAATATGGTAGGTCAAAAATGCTTTAAATACACTTGGCCTACTGAACATCAAAGCTTCACAACACTGTACACCAAAGGGTATTAGGCATTTATTCTCCTGCTCCTGTGGCTGACTGGGTGTTGACTGTAACACATAATAGCTGTCCAGGAAAAGGTAAAAATTAAAGTGTGGTTTCTACTGAATCTGTATTGATTTCATGCCACCAGAAAGTAAAAAATTCATAAATTAAATCATACGTGAGATACTATGCATTCAGAACTTGATTTTATAAAGTAATTTTTAAATCATACACTAATTCAAATGGTCTTACAGAAAAAATTAAAGCAGTTGCACTGTATAAATAATGAATTGCATTTGAAAGTACCTAACATCTTATTTTTTAAAATTACTAGCTGTTTATTTTTCAAATTAATGTTTTAATATTTTGAGGATAGCCTATCCTCACTGCAAAGTCAGCAAATCAAAATATGGCTTATGTAGCTAGATACACCTACTTGAAATGTTCACAAGGGACAAATATTTGAATACATTGTCAAATATATCTGTATAACCTAAGAAATCTATCATTAATTTTCTTAGAGTTAAACATTAACTTTTTATAGCTAAATCTCTAATCATAACTTACTGCTATTACATATTTTACTTAATTATATTTTCTGCTTTTACTGCACATCAGAAAATGTGCTTTTGTATATTCCTAAATATCAAAATTCTCATCTGAGTAGTGGAATCATTATTATCTGATAATTATATTTATAATGATTGATTGTGTGCCTGTATACAGCATATGAAAAAGCCATAGGAAGTACAATATTTATTTGCCTTGTCTAACGTTCCTTAGTGTTTTAACAATTCAATGTGGGGGGGAATAAAGAGTAATGTTTGATAGGGCACAGTGAACTGTTCCCCAGAGATGCACGAAGAATAGCATGTACTAACTTCCAGGGAATCATTTGAATAGTAGTGAGATTTTCTTTAATGTCTGCACAGTCGTAATACAAATTAAGTAAAAATAACAAAATGTATAGAAGTCTTCTGCAGTCATTGTATCTATTTTCCCTACTATGTATTTTTCCTGAAAAATCACTTCCCATTAGCAGACACATATTATGCATAATTATATATATATATATAGCATAAGTATATTTTTCTTTACAAGATTTCACATTAGTTGTCTCTATAGCACAGTCCACAATTTTCTCCTGCCTTTTTTTAATTTCCAGTTCTTTATGTTGTTTTCAATGTATGAATTTGAAAATCTTAGAAAATTGGTTACTGAAAATTGAAATGAGAATGGTGGGACCTATTCTGAAACCTGCCTTACAGTGTTTACCTCAAAGCATGTTTCTGGGTGCTTGTCTGATTTACATTTAGCAATATCTAAGTGCAAATAGTAATCATACACCAAAGTAAACAGAACTATATGCAATTGCTTCCTCCGTTTCTTCAATTGCAGTTGCAATCCCATAGATTCCAATCTTGACAGGTAGCATAATTAGAAAATTCTCTTTGTCTTATTAAATGTGACTCCTCTCAATAGAATTCACTTCATTGCCAGCAAAAGAACAAAAAATATACTTCAAGTCTAAAATGGGAAATCAAGGGGGACTGTTTTATTTTTATCTGTCTTTGTGCAAGCAACATTATTATCAAAGGATATTGTAATGCTGAAAATGTACTTTGGGGATTTAAATCACGCATTAGCCTGGAAAGCAAAAAGTGCTGTAGGGCCCATGCAATATATTTTCTCATTAATCTGATTGAAAGATTATCCTTCCTATAGCTATGAAAAGTCTAATACTCATATATCCATCTTCTCTGATGGTAAAATTCAGCTTTGTGCAAAGTCATTGTCTCTTGTGTTGGGGGACCAACAGTTTTTTTGTCTCAGCACAAGCCCATCTGTATTAAAATAAATTCAGAGCAGGCCGCCATTTCATGCTCACATTTTGATTATTTCATAAGCTGCTGTGGAAAATGGAAGTATCAGCAAGTCATGCAGTTTCCTGGTAATGTAATGCTGTCATTACCTCAGTGATCATGTGAAAAAGTTTAGCTATACTGTCTTTGACAAATGTTCAGTAAGTCAAAACAGTGCATTTAAATGAAATGCAGATATGAATAAGCCATTATTGCAATCACAATTCCAGCTTCTAAATTATCTTATATGAATATATACATTTGCTGTGTAACCTGACATTTGTAATACATAACTAGCTCTGCGTTTGCTCTCCCAGCATGCACCCCACCTCTTTTCTGTGCATCATCTATTCCCCAGATGCAGAATGAAGGAGGACTGTGATCAGAGGCCACATGCAGTAATTGAAGATACTCCTGATGATTTCATGCAATCAGAGTGACACATTATTTGTGATGAAAATTAAGAGCCAAAGCAGATGTATAGGTTGCCTTGCTATATAGTCAATCCCTTTACAAATAACTAGCAAATCTAAGTGAACAAGCCCCATCAAAAGAAAACCCCAACCACTTACACATTTTTTCACATAATAGGCTCCCTGAAAATTTTGTGTAACCTTAGTCTTAACTTGTAGCACTTTGTGTCTTTAAGTTTTAATGAAACTACAGAAAATGTTTTAAACTGAATGATTTCTATTCAGAGCAGTTTGAGTGCTGATACCATGAACAGTATAGTTGGCCGCAGCCATAACTGTCACACAGATAATATTCTTTCATGCCTCAAGACACTAAGATGGTGCTGAGATACCAAAAGAAATAAGCTGCCACCAACACTAATCGGAAGGTTTGAAACACTATAGATTTTGCATGGTTAAGAGAAGGTAAAATCACCTACCAATGTAATAGAGAAGACATTTTAAAAGTGAACAGGAGCTGGAAGAATTAAAGGTTTTGTATTTATTTGTAATACATATGCACCATGGATGAAATTGTCCATATCCTATTTTATGTGTTTATGTATCACAATTGGAAATTCAAAAAGAGCTGCATCCTTACATTCCCCCAGGACATTTTTGTTAATGTAGGGAAATTAAAATCTAAGGAGAATTTGGCTTTCGTGTTCCCTTCAGAGGTTAACTTTGGAGGTCTTAAGTGTGTTCTTATAGCTGAATTTGTAATATGTGTAGCAGATTAGTGTATTGTGCTATTCAGATGCAACACCCAACCAGTTTAAAAACTTGCTGTCTCTATTTTTCTCACCCAGAAAATATTGCTTGAGGGCTTTTTACATGGATAAAATTGAATTTTACATTCCCATTGCATAATGGACTTATCAAGAACTTTCTGTACTTGGAAGCCTGGGGTTTGATGTACACAAATCATAACCAAATTTTATGAACGTCTTCTACAAAGCTAGGATATTAGATCCATAAAAAGAACATAATTAGTTTTATGTCTGGAACTTTATTTTAGGGTGAAATGGCTCATTTCGTACCATAACAATTTGTTTTAATTGGTAAGAAAGATAGTAATCTTTATTGCTTGTTCATAAAATAATAAATATAAGATCAAAATAAATTTTAACTTAAATAGCTGTTTCTCATACTTAGTTTGAAAATCTGTAATCAGAAATCCTTTTATTTGCAAATATAACTTAACCTTCAAAACTCAGGAAATCATGGAAAAATAAGTAATGATAAACCAAATATCACTAGAATTGAGTCCTACAGTGAATCCTTTTCTGGATTATTTGTTCGAAAAATTTGGCAGCTTTCCATGGAAAGGAGGGAATTCTACTTGAAAATGTAGAGCAAGATACACAATTTTTTTAATCAAACACAGTATCAATAGTAATCTGCTAATTTGTGCCCCAAAATGTAACCATATTGTTGGGACAAAAATACAATGCATTCCGGAAGCTATTAAATGCACAGCAGTATTTGAAATCGAACCACAGTGACTTGTTGTTATGGCATGCTGACATTATTGGTTCTTGTATACAGTTACATAATGATCTCCAAAGCCAGCTTTAGAAACTGTTCTATAAAACCAGTTATCAGATGTCAAAAGCTGAATACAAAAGTCAACTTTTAAGACCCTTACCTTAAAGCTGCCTTCAAGTCTTTCTTTCAAGTTAAAAATAAATAAAATATTATATTTTTTTCTGTGAAGGAAATCTATAGAATGGTACACTCGTTGGTCTTTTATTTCCATTTTTATAGTTGTTTTCATCTAATTGTCTTTGACCTAAAAGAGATGTACTAATTAAATTATGTCAATATCTTAAGAGAAAACCAATTAATTGCCATATTTTTTCTATATGCATTTCTGATGAAGCATCCACTTTATATTCTGTATAAAAATCACATTTTACTCCAGAAAATCTGCATTTATTTAAAACATATCTAAGATAACATAATCAGAAATCATTTTACATGTCATGCTTTTTACATCTGGTAATATAATAGTTATGCTATCTGCATAATATCATCTTATCTTATAATATAGAAGATATAATAGAAATGACTCTAGAAGTATGTGGACATTTATTTTGACCAAAATAAGCAATTTGGTCTCAAATTACACAGCTATGAAAATTAAAAAGAAATTATATTGAAAATAATTAAACATTCTTTTCTCCTTTCACACTTCCATGTAGAACAATCAAAAGTAGTATAAAAATCATTTTCAATAGTTTTTCATATTTTTGAAATAAAGAAGATGGCTTGTAGAAAATGGAATTGCTATAATAGAACTGCTTTTTGTTCTGTGAAAGCCCTTGCTTTTGTAATTGTAAATGAAGCTGTTTCATCTGGTTTATATGCTGCTGTTCCCACTATTGCAGCTTAGGGCAATACAAATGATTAGTTGCCTTATTCCAGATTCATATAGGCTCAACTATGAGAACTAGACTCTGGCATTTAAATGACTGAACTGATGTGAGACCATAAACCACTGCAGACCATTTTTACAAATGGAACTGGCTAAGCATTTTATCAAGTCTCCTCTAACAGGGAAAAATCATCCATTAGCTTCACACAATTTTTAAAAAATTCTCACTAAGTACTGGGATGCACTTTATATTATTTGTTTTTAAAAAGTTTTGATACCAATAAGCCCCCAATATGATATATTCAGATCATAACCTCAAATGGTCAAAGCTTCATGTTTCATTCAGTCACACTTCAGTGAAGAGGTCTCTACAAGAAATGTTTCCCTCAAAGGAAATCAGCATTTCCTATAAATTAAGTTTCTGAGGAGCTTCCATAGAATACAAAAGTGTGGATTTTGACTGGGCTGTAAAGATAGAATTTGCATATAAAAATCAATCATTTTATTGTAGCTTGACCATCAAATTTACCTGCTTAAGCTTTCATATTTGTAATTTTATATTCCTGAAGAGTTCGAAATGTCAGTGAATCCTCTTCAAGCCCTCATTTCTACCTCATACCAGAAGATCTGGGATGTCAGTTTGGAAAAATTGCAGAAACTGCATGAAGTTTTAAACAAAATCATCAGATAATTTAAATAGCCTAATAAATTAATACAATTGAAATGCCGACTTTAATACCATGGTTTGTGAACCTTGGCGTCTACTTTTCTGTATTCAGTGGAATAGTAACTATTCAATAATATATGTGAAAAGGTTTAGACAGAAGTAACATTGAATTTTGTAAAGTCACCCAGGCAGATAAATCACTTATAATGATAATAGAACCTATTCAGAACATGAACATCTATGAATGACCAGACAACATTAATAACAAAACTGAGAGAACCATTTTTATGAAACGTGATAAGAAAACTTAAATACTAGATTTATTAACTGATATAAGTTGTTCCATTTTTAGATCTAAATTTCCCAGATAATTAATAATAATTTCACTTTGACAATAAGGATCAGGCCTAACAATAATATGTAACATCAAAATTTCAAATTTATTATGAAAAAATTCAGAATTTGAAGAAATTAGATTAATTCTCCATCTTCAAAGACAGATTTACAGTAAGATCCTTAATTTCATCTCTCTTTTTTACCTTCTCAAAGAAAAAAGACTCAATTTAATGTTAAGTTCAATACTCTTCACTGTGATTTTTATCTCTTTCTACATTCATGGCATGATATCTTAAATTAGAATAAATTGGGATTAATTTATTCTTATCCCTTGAAAATAATCTTATACCAACATCTCACAAGGTGGAAAGCAAATACATAGTAATGGACCTCAAGTACTTCAAAGTTTGGTAAAAGAAAGATGACATATTTACCTCAAAGAAGAAGAATAATACACAGATAAAATTAGAGAAAGAAGTGAATTCATCTATGGTGATGGAAGTAGCTTGGAATGAAAGAAAATGGTGAGAAAAAGCCAACTAAAGGAAAAAATATCAGAACAGTTTGAAAAAATAAGTCTAAGTTCCCCAGCAAACAATGGTGATAAAAGCACCCAAGGAGAACAAACAGCTCACACAACATTACAGAGAATGAGTAAGCAGTTTGATACTAGGGAAACACACAGATGAGGAAGGAATATATTAAATAAAACTTAAGTTGCACTAAGATCGGGTCACAGAGGGATGTTATAGCATAAGGACCTTGGACTTACATTATTCAAGAGCTTGGAATGGGAGATTGTCAAGGGAGGTGCTTAGCATGGAAAATGAATGAGAGCTTTGAGAATGTCAGTTCTAGTGCTCCCTTCAGCAGCACATGGGAATGATACTAAGAATACCAGTTCTAGTTTCAGATACTTTAGATACAGTATATAAAGGAGCTGGGTGTGTTTAAGAGAGGGTACTTGTGCTTGTCAAGCTAAAGTAAGGAGAAGCAGAAAGTGATTTACTGAAACTTTGCTTGGCACCTTGATTGAAGTTAGACACTTCTCCGTACTTGTACTCTACAGATCCAGCCTTCAAGAGATATACAGGGCTGGGGATTAAGAGATACACAAATTCATAGTCCTTCACCATTTATTTTTTAAAAATCAGTGTTCCCCAGTTTGGAGCTCATTAAAACTAGAAAAAAAATCATACTTCTAAATATTTTTATTTACAAAATGTTAAAGAAATGATAGTTTGGCTTTTCTATTCTGCCAATTATTCTCCTTCTTTAAACCAAGCCCTTTCAAAATAATTTATCTGAACTCAAACATGTACCGGTCATATATATCTGACTTATTCTACAATGATATTTCATAAGTGACAATTAAGAGCAGGTACAAATGTGTGGTTTGTTTGGGTGATTATTATTGTCACCAGCATGTCCTTGTGGAATATAAGATTTTTATCCAAATTGTTGAAGGAGACTGTATAAATCAATCTATCTCTACATATAAATGATTAAAATGAAGAGGATATAAATGCCTGGTTTAATCAGCCATTTATGTTGATCAACAGAAGTCATATTTTTGAGTATGAATCATGTTGAAAGTTAAAATTGTTAAAAGGGAGCAAGAAGGCCCGGGATTTAGCTCAGTGGTGCCGTCACCTGCCTCACAATCACAAGGTTCTGAGTTTGATTCCCGGTACCAGGAAAAAAAAAAGGGAGCAAGAGTCAAACTGATTAATAATTTATTGTCATCTTTCCACCTTCTTGTTGTTTAAAATAAGGAATTACCTGCATTTTGGAAAAGCAGACACTAGACTAAAATTTATCACTTTTTCAGGAACTAGAAATGGTCTTATATTTTAAATCCTTGTTTCAAATTCTAATCTGATATTTTGATAACAATATTATAGTATGAAGAGGTTGAGAAGATACTGTTGGAGAGATATGATATATTTATTTACATTTCTTGATTTCATAATAAGATTGTAATGAGGAATTCCCAATTACTTTTGAGCTCAGCCTTCAGATAATTGAATAATCAACCACAATTAATGAAGATCTTTAAAGATTGCCACCTTATATTCAAATTGAATATATATATATGCATGTATATATATGCATATATATGTATTGCAATCATTTTTGGCTTAATCCCACTTGGTATTCAGAATGGAAATGAGATTTATTTTTGGGTAGGAAATCTGAAACTGATTTAACCTAGATATTCATCTTCATATTAAGGACATATTTACATTTCTTGAATAGCACAGTAGGTTAGCACAAAGAGGGATCTGCATTTAATTTTTTAAACCTAGCTAACTCCAATTGATATGCAGTGCATATTCCTCATTTCAACTATTTTGTTTATTTCATAGTCTTTTATTTTCTCATGGTCATGTTAAGGCTTGCTGGATAGAAATTGTACTGCTGATAGAAGCCAAACCACAGTAAAATGATTCTGCCTAACTTAAGAGTTTCAGCCATTTTCTTTTATACTTTATAATAAGATATGACAAGTCAATTTAAAGAAAATACACAATAGTTGCTGACTACAGTGAAAAGTTTATATTAAAATAATGTGTTGCTGTGAGGAGGTGGATAATTGAGCATACAGTAGGTAATTTCTGGCAGGGCTCCTGGAATAAGCAAAAGTAATATATGTTAACAAAAGATTAATGTAGATAATATTACTCTAGCTAGTAATTAGGATTTTACAGATCCCTCTCTAAATGCTGATGGGAAAAAAAATTAAGAAGAAGCCTGCGTTTAGTCATTGAAGTTGAGCTGGTCCAAAATCTGCCTATGAACTGACCTGTGATTGGGCTCACTTCCTACTGATACGTGACTCCACCAGTTTTCTTGTGACTTTAATAAAGACTGAGCAAACTTGAGAACTCTAAACTGAATTTAACTGGAACTGCTAATTTCAAAAAGTGAGTGAGGGAATTTGAAACTCTAAAAGTCCTAGAAAACTTTTTTTTGCATTCAAATAGAAACTTCGCCACTTTTCTCTCCCTCAGTCTCTCCTAGAATTCCAGGAGAGAAGCTCTGAGCTCTTTGACACTGTCATTGAATTGACTAGCTATCTGCTTTCTCAGGGGCATAGACTTTAGAAAATTCCAAATGATTACTCTCTACCTTGTTTGAAGAAAATGTATAAGCTTAAAACAGGCACCATCTTCTTGAGCCACTCTGTTCACCAAAATAGTAGTAACTTGAATAATGAAGTCAGTGCTGGTAGTAAGAAAGCAGATATGTTTCCTCTAGAAGCACTAAGAATATTAAATTACAAAAAATGTACATGGCAGATTTATTCCCCAAATTATACACCAAACAATGTCTTTTTTCTTTCCAGTTTGTATCTGGAGGTGATCACAAGGCATAAAGAATGGCGAGCCTTCATAGATTACCATTTCTGGATTTGGGAATAATTATAAGCATTTAGACATTATTAATATAGATCACTATACTTCCTTTAAAAGGGGAAGAACTGGAAAGACTTTGAGGTTATCATTACTTATTGTGTTCTGAACAATTTCTCCCACAATGGATCTTTGCTACTCAGCCCATTGAGGAGGCTTTTGCAAACATAAGTAGGGTGGATTAAAGTGGGAAAAGAATAGATTGAAGGAAGCAATTAGTAAGGTATTTCAAAATGTATTGGGGTGAAAGTCTCCATTATCATTTATCAGTCTTCCTTCAGTAGGGACCTGTAGACAAGCCTCTAATCAAGCATTATTGTAAATGATAGATACTTGAATCTCTACAATCATAATCTTCTCCATAGGCCTGGAAACTGCTCATTCCATTCCCACTAAATCCCTTTTATCCACTTGATCAAGTGTCATGTCAACCCTTGCTCAGTTTCCTAGGTCATCTAGGATCTGTATTGACTGCTCTCTGTGTTGCTGGTCTATGCTTACCTCTGCTTACTGTCCTCAGAGTTTTTTATACCATTAGTTACTATACCTGTTTTTTTTTCACTTAAGTTGAAAACCTTGAGCTTTATATTAAATCTCATTTCCCAATCATATGGTTACTCAAAATTTATATTTCACTGATTTGTTCTCTTGTGTAATCACTCAACAAAAACATGTGGAGTGTTTATTCTGTATTAGATGCAACTTTTTTTAACAAAAGAGGTAAAAATTCAAGGCCTCACCGGCCTTATATCCTATAATTATATGATATTTAATATCTTTAAATATCCATTAAAACAAAGTCTTAGAAAGTAAGAATCATGTCTTCACTTCTGTGTCTTCTGCACTTTGCAGAGCACCTAGAATGCTGAAAAGGCACAATGAATAATTATTAAATATTAAGTAAATAAAAGTTACAAGTTTGTAGAAATATGTGTTTCATATGCTCATGAGTAAATTCCAGCTGTATAACACTGACAGTAAAAGTATCTATAAAATGCAACATAAAGGAATTATTATGCTGAAACACAGTTCTATGTAGGCACTAATAAGACTAAGTCACCACTGTAAAAATCTATTTTCTAAATAACTGTTTGGCTTTATTTCATAGCTTTTTTATCAACGGGCATCAAGGCAGTGATTAAACATTTTGTAAAATGCAATTATGTTTGTATTTGTCATACAATTTTACATCATGGTATGCTTATTACAGACACCAAGGATCACATCCTAGAATTCTCATAGCAAATATATAAGATTAAGCAAAGATTATTTTTCATCTTATAGTTCTCTCTCTTTCTCTCTCTTTCTCTCTCCAAATTCCTTTGGATGATGAAAGAATATTGAGTTGAAGCATTTTGATCATTAACAGGGTGTTTAACAACATCTGATTCCTTTATACTCTATAAAAGCAGAAATTCCTAATGAAAAAGCCACAGTTCTATGCTTTAAGAAAGACAGTTTTTTATTGTTTTCAATTGTGTTATTTTTTTTTCTTCCCAGGTTTATTTAGAGTCAAAATTAAGTTAAATAAAAAGTAATTAGTAATATTGTCTTAGTTACTTTTCTCTTGTTGCTGAGACAAATTCCTGACACCCGAACTTAAAAGGAGGAAAGGTTTATTTAGCTTATAGTTTGTAGAGGTTTCAGTCCATAATCGGCTGGCTCCAAGGCAGGGTGGCATGGCAGAGGGGCATCACAGAAGTAAAACAGTTCATAACAGACAGAAGGCAGAAATCAAGCAAGAGATAACCACAGCTCTTTCTGTCCCTTATATCTTATCCAGGCTACTTAAGGAGGGTATCACTCTCACCTTTAATCCTAGTATTCTTGATCCTAGAATTGCACTGTGAATCAATCCCAGTGTCACATACTTTAGATCCAGCCACCTCTGAAGAAGCCCCATCTATGTCTGCATGAGGCTTTGGGGGGACATCCAGATAAAAGTGATAACAGATATAAATTCTACCTGTTTACCACCCCAACCACTAATAATATAATTAATTCAATAATAGAAAAAGTACCATCAAGGTATATATAACACAGTCTTTTATTTCTGCAGTATCAAAAACAAGCCCTCAATAAACTTTTGGAAATAAAAGGAAATTTCATATATATGTGGAACTGTATTTTGAATTTCAATTAGTTAGAGCCCTCTTCAGTTCTTTTTATGGTATCTTCCCTTTTTGCAATGAAAATAACCTGTTATATCAGGAATGATTAAGTAGAGAAAAATAGTTTATTAGTTTTAAATAAAAAATTCATTTTATAAAAGTTGGAGCAGCAGTGCCTATATTAACATGGAGATGTCTTAAGGAATTAACAATTAAAATCTTGTCCTAAAATTTACAAAAGAAATGGATGTGTGTTCTTTACTCCACATTAGATAAATTTCAATTAATTAGGAGAAGAAAACAGGGCTGAGAGGGTACAAGAACGTACAAAATTTTGCTGATTTTGCAACATGCAAACAGAGTCCTATACTTTGCCTTTATCTGGTCCAAAAATGAAAAGAAAAAGAGCACACTAGAAAGGCAAAATGTAGAGAGAACTTTTGCTTTAATTTCAAACTGTAGCCTCAAGCATTGGAGAGATGCCCTAAAGCTCTGCACATTGCTGGGCTAATCGATCAGTGTAAAATGGTTCTATAAGGCTTCTTAAAAATGAGTCAGAGTCTGTGCTGGGGATGTTGCTCAGTGGAGCCGCACCTGCCTCACAAGCGCAAGGTTCTGACTTCCATCCCCGGTACACAAACACACACATACACACACACACACACACACACACACACACACACACA
>NW_004624744.1:15075824-15087236 GCF_000247695.1 Heterocephalus glaber | reverse complement strand
TTATGTATTAATAAATTATATGATGGAATTACAATAAGATTAAAGCTAGGTCTTTTGTATCATATTTTTAAAGTTTTTATATTTTTATAAAGAGTACATATTAATTATAATAAAACTGTAATATGCTAATAATATATATTGTATCTTCAGAGTAGTGACTAAAATATAAATAAAAGAGGAATAGTCAATGAGGCATTAATGGGGATTTTAAAAAACACTAAAAACTTAATTTAAAATAAACCAGAAAAAGGTTTAAAAAGAACATTAAAAGATGTAATAAAAAATAAATAGCAAAAAGGCATGGCACTTTTAAATGAAATACAAGTATGAGTAAAAGTGAACTCATATATATTTCATATACACAGAAATGCACACAAAAGCAAAAAGATATCATGAAAAAATAGAAAAATGCTTGTATAGTTTCATTAAGATTAGACAGATTTGATTTCAGGTCAAATGACATACCAGAAAGAGACCATACAATATATGGGCAATTGATTAAAAGACAGAAAAACTGTACAGACTGCACAACTAACAGGGGGGGTCACCTCACCTGGACATTGAAGGCCATGAGCAGGGATACAGATTCATGTGGCAGTCGTGCCCAGGGCCAGAAAGGCCATTGTTATGAGCTCGAGAAGATGGCCTAGTGGTGAACAGTAGAGAGAGAGCCTCTCCTAGGCTTGTTGTTGAAAGTTGAAGCCCAATGGGAGAGCAAAGAGACTCATTGTAGTGGAGATGCAGTGCACTACAGCAATTGGTGAACTGGTGGGATTAGCACCTCCTATAGGAACCCAGACTCACTGTGGGGGAAGTGCAGCTTGAACCTGAAGTAAAACCATCCAGAGTTCAAACCCTCAGGAGTTCAGGAAGCTCAATTCCAGCCACGCAGCCAGAAACTAGCCTGAATCTCAGTGGACTATGGTTGGCTCACTGAGATTAATCAACTTGGATCTGCATCCTGCTGCCCATATTGTCTACCAGTAACAGAGGAGACACATCTTGAAGGGCACTTTTTTTTCTTTGCCTTTCTTCTCCTTCTTCTCTTTCTCCTTCTCTTTCTTCTTCTTCCTCATTTATCTTCTTTTTTTGTTCCTGTTTTTGCCCTATTTTTTTCATTTTTTCTTTTTCTCAATTGTTCTTATTTTTTAGGAGAGCAAATACAGTGTCTAGTTTTCCTGTTTCTGTTAGTTTGTTCTGTTCTTGTTTTTCTTCCTTCCTTCTCTCTTTTTCTCCTGTCATCACCAGTTTCCCAAAGTTTGCATGATCTTCTGTGTCCTCTACCCCCATTTCTAACCTCTCCCTCTCCTTCATTCTCTCTACACGCCCCCCCCCCTCCAACACACTCCTTCTAACCCTTCTTCCAGGAAGGTATTGAAATGCTTATTTACTGCAAACATATTTCTGGGTGGTTCTTACTTTTGATATATAACCTCAAGTCTAGTTCATGAAGTAAAGGTGTCATTAATAGTTACCACAGTTTGTCATTTTTCTAAGCTGTATTTGATTCTTTTGTTCATGCTGATTGTATTACTTTGGCCAAGGTGACATAATTGTTCTAGTCAGTTGTGCTTCCTGGTATACCAAGAATGAGATTGTCTAAGGGCCATTATAGACTCAAAATCCAAAGGCCAGCTATACCTGAAAGACAATCTGAGAAGTAACCATTCCCTAGGGGTTCTAAATGCTAGCAAAAAAATACTCACAATAAGCAATGTACAAGCAGCAATTAAACCAAAAACATAAAAAAAAAAATAGAAATGAGAAAAAACCTAAACAAGACACAAACCCAGACCTCCTGATAACCAAAAGAAAATCCAGGGGCCAAAAATTCAACACCTAGACTCCCTGAACTGGTAACAAGAGAAGTAACAAAACAGATGAAAGAAGCTCTGGAAAAAGCAAAATCAGAAATAATTTTTAAGATAATGATAGAGATGGTGACCATAATGAAAGACTCTAGAGCAGACACAGATTAAAAAAAAATAGAGAAACTCAGAAACATGATGGAAACCATGAATGCCCACCACAGGAAAGAACTGGAATCCATGAAACAGATTTAAATAGATATCCAGGAAAACTACAGTGAAAACTACAGTGAAAGTATATGCAGTAGAATGAGCCAATGTGAGGACAGACTATCAGTTATAAGAGACAACATTGTGATTAGTGACCATGAAAAGAGAGATTTCTTAGAACTAGCAAGGGACCATAAGAAATCAATCCAGTAGATGCTCTAAGGTCCAAAGGAAAATGACATAAGACTGATTGGAGTCAATGAAAAAGCAGGACATGGTGCAAACAACATAAAAAAAAATGTTCACAGAATTAATGGCAGAAAACTTCCCAAGCAGGGGGAAAGAATTTGACATAAAGATAAGTGAGACATACAGAACTCCAACCAGCCATGATAAAAAAAATTTACACCAAGTCATATAATAGTCAAGATTCCATCAACCCCAAGAAGAATAAAATATTAAAAAGTTAGAGAAAAGAAACAAATCACATACAAAGGAAAGCCCATCAGAATCACAGCAGACTTCTCAACACAAACCCTCAAGTCAAGAACAGCCTGAAGTGAAGTATTTCAAGCCCTGAAAGAAAACAACTTCCAACCTAGATTGATGTATCCTACAAAATTATCTTTCAAAATCAATGGAAAAATAAGATACTTTCATGACAAAGAACAACTGAGGAACTTCATGAATACAAAACCAGCACTCCAAAAAATTATTTAAAAATATCCTACTTTAAGCCCTGGTAACAACAACAAAAAAAATCCTAAAAAAAAAAAAAAAGACAATGAGGATCACAACTCTACAAAGCTCAACAGAATGAAACCATCAAGCAAGGCAAGGAATTAAATGGAAAGAGGGAAAATTAAAAAATAAAAAATAAAATAGCCAACAACAGAAAAATAACATGACAAGGCTAAGTCAGTGCATATTGGTTATAACCATGAATGTTAGTGGACTCAATTCACCAATCAAAAGAAATAGACTGGTAGAATGGATCAAGGAGCAAGATCCAAAAATATGCTGCATACAAGATACATACTTAATTCAAAAAAATTCATACACTGAAAGTCAAAGAATGGAAAAAAATACTCCATGCAATAAGAACCCAGAAAAAAGGAGGGGTAGCTATCCTATTAGTGGACAAAGTAGATTTCAAACCAAGACTAATTAAGAAAGACAGAGAAGACCACTACATTCTTGTGAAGGGAAGAAATGACAATCATAAATATATATGCACCAAATACTAGTTCACCCAACTATATAAAATAAATATTAAGAGACATAAAAAATCAAATAAGCACTAACACAATGCTAATGGGGGACCACAATACCCCATTGTCACAAACAGATCAACGAGACAAAAAATCAGCAATGAAACACTGGAACTGAAACAAACTTTTGAACAAATGGATTTAATAGATGTCTAGTGAGAGTTCCACCTCAAAAAATCAGAATACACATTCTTCTCAGTTGCACACTAGTTGTTCTTCAAAATAGACCACATGCTAGCTCATAGAACATGGTTAAGTAAATGCAAAGGAATTGAAGTTACCTGCTGTATATTGTCAGATCATAGCACAATGAAATTGGACATCAATAGCAAACAAAACCACAAGAACTTCACAAATACATGGAAATTGAATAACACTCTCCTGAACAACCAATGAGTATCAAAGGAAATTAAAGAATAAATTAGATTGTTTCTACAATTAAATGATAATGCCAACACAACATACCAGAATTTGCAGGACACAATGAAAGGAGTCCTACAAGGGAAATTCATACCTGAATGCCCATATTAGGAAAATAGAGTAAGCTCAAATAAATAACCTAATGCTGAACCTCAAGCTCCTAGAAAAAGAAGAGGAAGACAAACCCAAAGCTCATAAAAGGGAGGAAATTATAAAGATCAGAGCAGAAACCAATGTAATGAAGACTAAGGGAATGATATGAAAAAGAAATGCATCAAAGAGTTGGTTCTTTGAAAGAATAAATAAAATTGACAAACTCTTAGCCAACCTTATCCAAAAGGAGAAAAAAGTCTCAATTCCATGCAATTAGGAATGAAAAGGGTAAAATTACAACAGATCCAGCAGAAATTCAAAAGGTCATCAATATCTACTTTGATAACCTGTACTCCAACAAGATGGAAACCACAGAAGAAATGTACAGATTACTAGATACATATGAATCACCAAAGTTGAACCAAGAAGATGTAAAAATTCTAAACAACTCAGGATCAATCAATGAAAATGAAAACATAACTAAAAACTTACCAACAAAGAAAAGCCCAGGTCCTGATGGCATCACTGAGTTCTACAAGAAATTCAGGGAAGAACTAATGCCACTACTTGTCAAATTCATTAATGAAATTGAAAGTGAGGCACTATTCTTAAATTCACTCCTGGAAGCAAGCATTACCTTGATTCCAAAAGCAGAGAAAGACCCAACCAAAAATGGAAGCTACAGGCCAATCTCTCTAATGAATGTAGATCCAAAAATCCTCAATAAGATATTGGAAAATAGAATACAGATTATAAAAAAGGTCATACACCCTGACCAAGTGGGATTCATGCCAGGGATGCAAGGATGGCTCAACATGTGTAAATAAATGAATATAATACACTATATTAACAGAGCCAAGGACAAAAGCCATATGATCATCCCAATACATGGAGAAAAAACATTTGACAAAATCCAACACCCCCGATAAAAATCCTACAGAAAATTGGAATAGATGGTCTTTATCTCAACCTAATAAAGTTGAAATAGATGGTCTTTATCTCAACCTAATAAAAGCCATCTATGAATAACCAACAGCCAACATCATACTAAATGGTCAAAAACTAAAATTTTTCATGCTAAAATTAGGAACAAGAAAAGAATGTCCATTTTCACCATTTCTGTTCAATATAGTTCTGGAAACATTAGCCACAGCAATTAGACAAGAGAAAGAAACAAAAAAAACCATAAGGATAGAAAAGGAAGAATTTAAACTGTGATCTTGTGGATGATATGATACTCTATATAGAATAACTGCAAAACTTCACCAAAAGACTTCTAGTCATAATAACCAAATTCAGTAGAGAAACTGGATACAAGATTAACACTCAAATATCAATACTCTTTTTGTATATGAATAACAGACTCATTGAGAGAGAAATTGGGGAAACAATTTCTTTTGCAATAGCGTCCAAAAATTAAAATACCTAGGAAACAATCTAATGAAGGAAGTACAGACCTCTACTCAGAAAACTACACCAGTCTGAAAAAAGAGATCCAAGAGGATATCCAAAAATGGAAAGGCATCCTTTGTTCTTGGGTAGGAAGAACCAATATAGTGAAAATGGCCATACTTCCAAAACCGCTATAGAGATTCAATGTCATCCTGTTTAAAATTCCAATAGCATGTTTTACAGAACTAGAGAAAATGATCCAAAAATTCATTTGGAACCAAAAGAGACCTGGAATAGAAAAAGCAACTCTAAGCACCAAAGACAGGGTAGGGGCAGTATAACAATCCACAACTTGAACTTATACTACACAAAGCTACTGTGATAAAAACAGCATGGTACTGCAAAGAAACAGACCGGAGGATCAGTGGTACAGATTTGAAGATCCAGAAACAATTCCAGACATACTCAGCCACCTCATCTTTGACATAGGAGCTAAATACATTCACTGGAGGAAAGATACCCTCTTTAAAGAATGGTGCTAGAAAAACTGTGTTTCAACTTGCTAAAAGATTAAAACTAGACACATATCTTTCATTATGCACTAAATTAAAATCAAAATGGTTCAAAAATCTAAATATTAAAATAGAAACACTAAAACTGCTCGAAGATAGGTTAGGGAGAACTCTTGATGACATTGGCAAAGGAAAAGAATTTATGAAAAAACCTCAGTCGCATGGGCATTAGCACAAAGAATCAACAATTGGGAACTTTTCTTATTAAAAAGCTTCTGCACATCAAGGGAAACCACCAACAGAGTGAAGACCCAACCTACAATGTCGAAAAAATTTTACCAGCTTTTCCTCAGACAAAGGACTACTATCTAGGCTATATAAGAACTTAAAAAAAAAAAAATCAGACCACCCAAATTTAAAGATCCAACCCCAAACTGGGAATCTGAAATGAATAGACACTTCTCAGGTGAAGAAATACAAACAGCAAATAAACATACTAGAAAATGTTCAACATCACTGGTCATTCCAGAGATGCAGATGAAAACAACATTGAAATTCCACCTCACTCCAGAAAGAATGGCTGCTGTCAAGAAATCAACCAATAACAAATGCTAATGGGGCTGTAGGAAAAAAGGAAACCTTCCCCACTCTTGATGGGAGTGTAGACTGGTGTAATCACTATGGAAATCAGCATATAGATTCCTCAAAAAACTAGGATCAGAGGTCCCATTTGACCCAGATATTTCCCTGCTGGGTATCTTCCCAAAAGAATTAAAAGGATCATACCACAGTGCATCATACGCACCCATGTTTATAGCAGCACAGTTTGTAATAGCTAAATCTTGGAAACAGCCCAAATGCCCATCAACTGGTGATTAAATAAAGAAGATATAGTTTTTTAAATATAAAATATAGTACTACTCAGCCATAAAGAAAGATAAAGACATTTATAGCTAAATGGATGCACCTTGAGGCCATACTCTTAAGTGAAGTAAATAGGACCCACGTGTAAATATCAAATTATTTCTCTGATGTGAGAAACTGAAAGTATAAATGAGGACTGAAATGAATAATAGATATTATGAAACAGGAAGAAAATGTGTAAAGGGGAAGAGGAACTAGGGAGGTGATGAGGAGGGGAAAAGAAAATGAAGAGAAGAAAAAAATGAAAAAAAGAAGGAAAAAACTGAAACAAAGCTTATGTAAATAAGGAGGAGTGGAGAGGTTGAAGGGAGGGCAGGGGGATGGGAAAAAAATAAGAACCAAGATATATCATGTACTGGTACAAATTTCCAATGATGAATGTGATCATAATGTATACTTAAAATGTACCAATAAACTCAATTAAAAAAAAAGAAAAATTGCAAATCTCAAAACATATGCTGTGTATGTGAAGGTAAAATTAGACAAATCAATAATGATAAATGAAAATTTTAATCTATTTTCATTACTTATAGAAGCAGAAAAAATCAGTAGAAATATGAAATATGTGAATTATGTTATCAAGATATGTTAAGATCTATAAGATATTACACACCCACCCCCAAATTTTACAGCATATACATTGTTTTCAGGTTTACCTGTAGCATTTGTTAAGAGAATTGATATATTGGGCAAAAAAGGAGTTGTTTCAAAGTTTTTAAAATGTTGAATTTTACAAATTATTTTTGCTCACAATAAAATAACAAAACATCAGTTAGGATAGGATACTAAGAAACACTCAAATATTTAGAAAGTAAATAGCACAGAGTTAAATATATTATGGTTCACACACACACACACACACACACACACCACAAAAGAAAACCTTGAAAACATTTCAACTAAATTATCAGGAAATCCCAAATTTTTGAACTTTCAGGGATGTCTACAAACCTGACCATGGAAGAAAAGTGATGCCTTTAAATATCTATATTAACAATAAAAAAGACTGAAAATCAATGATGTATGCAACAATAGGAAGAAATCTTTAAGAAAAGTATATATGCCCTACCCCCCAAAAGCCAGAAACAAATGAATAAAGAATATTTGGTTTCATTGACATAGGTTTAAGATTAATGAAAATGTTCACCAAAATTGGAACAATGGCCACCTATAGGAAATGGGAATAACTAGAGGAGGATGTGAAGGAACTACCAGGACTACTGAAAGCATTCTATACCTCCATCAAGGTCTTTGTTGTTTAAGTACATTTGTGAAAACACACTGAATTATATCTTTGACCTGAGGACTTATTTATGAATTGTTAAAAACATGCACACACACACACACACACACACACACACACACACCCTGAAAACAAGATAAAAGCAACATTTGAACTCTAAAAGAAACGTAATCTCATCCTAGCAACTGGTACAAATTGAAAAGGATGTAATAATTGAGTGGTTTTAGTTTAAAGTCTTCGGTCTTCAGCTAATTACAGAGACAGGATGATGACAAAGACAGAAACTTTTCTTGCAACATTATTGTTGTGGGTAGGGTCTGGATCTGAAAAAAATGTTTTCCTGAGGAACATTTTGCAAAAACTTTTGTTAACCATAGAATAGTGTCATGGTAGTACCTGTATATTCAGCATCATAACAGACCCACTGCACTCTCAAAGAATGCTTAACTGGTTTGCATCAGATGATTATGCACTTTTGTCCATTTGAACATCAGAAATGTCAGCCAAAACCAATTATTTCATTTTTGGCCTAGATGAGGTTGAACAGTTCATTAGGGCAGTAACTGCAAAGCAATTTCCACTGGGTTTTTTTTTTTTTTTTTTTGAGATACCCTTTCAGAATTCAATAGTCATACATTTGCTGAAAAAAGAGGCTTGTGTTTTCAATATCGAAGATATATACATATACATTATATTTAAAACAAAATCAACTTTTTGATCTCCAAAAGGAAACATTAAGAGGCCTCTGATTTATACCTCATAGAGTACAAATTCATTCTGTCAGCATACTTTTATTAAGAAAATATCTTAATCATTCTTATGCATTTCCTTTCTTCCTGTCTTGAGTTGACTCTAACACATATACAATGAATAAGAAAACAGTGTCTTGAACAGTTATATTCAATGAAAACAGCTGCAATAAAAACCAGAAAAGGATTGTCGCCTGAATGGCATTAGTCTTTTCTTTTAACTGTTTCTGAAGCAATCATGAAAAATAAACTAGGGTTCAAAAAAGGCCAAGGGACTATAGTGGCCTTGCTTTTAGTAAGATCATAATACTTTTTAACAAGTATATTCTTTCCTTTTCACACAGCAGCAATAACTATCTCTGGATATTTTAAAGTGTACATTATGTGTTTACATCTTAGAGCATTCCTCATTTCCCACATAAAGTAGTCATCTTGGGTTTGACCCTACACCCTTTATCATAGCAATGTTCCCCAGAAGCCCTTAATGGCTTCTCTAAGAGCTATAGAATCTGGCCCCACAAGAAGTATTTCCAGCTTTGTATTGAGCTCTGGAAGCAGTTCTGAAGCAGAGTCTAAAGTATGAGTGAAACGGCAGACTGATGGAGGGTCTTTCCCCTACCAAAAGTTGCATTCATTTTAATATTATTTTGACTCATAAATCTAACATTCTTTCATACATAACAGAAGGAGACAAGTATTGAATATCTCATAAGTGACTAAGCTGAAATTATGAAGATGTCAGTTTATCTCAAAGCATTTAAATACAAGTGAATCTGAACCAGTGGAAGAGAAGAAAATCTACATGTCCACACTTAAATAAGATATTCTGGCAGCACTGCAACTCCAATGTCTGTATTATTTTTAAATGGCCTGAATTTGTCCATTCCTTAAATACATTTTCTTCTTGGCCAATATTTTTCTTGCAAAAAATGATGTCATTCATTTATTCATTTATTCCACATATTTTTGTGTTCACATGGTAGGAACAGTTGTAGGTGTTGATATAGTAGAGAAAAAGTCAGCCAAATTCCTTGTACTCAAGAGACTTCTATTATGTGAAGACATATGGCAAGAAACAATATGTACATAAAATGAATTCAGAAGCTGAAGTCTTCTAAGGTGGTGCTTGTGGCAAGTAGTAAGTGAAGTGAGGAATAATGAAAGGGAGATACAAAGATAAGACATTTCAGGAAATAAAAATAATGTAAAATGTATATGAGACCTAACAAGCTTGGAATATTAGAGAGTGACATAGTGGCTGGATTGATGTGAACAAGGAAGAAATTAGAAAATGAGACAGTGAACAGAAAACAAATGTATTTGGTAGCTGTTTCTTAAAATATGGGGTTAATTGGCAGTTGGAAGGTCCCCGCCTGTGCAGAACATGCCGATCTAGCCCACCTCAGACAGGAACCTCTCTGGACACAGTTGAAGGGTCCCTGCCCATGTGGAATGTTCTGATCCAGGCTATGCCTGGCAGCAATCCACTGGATCCCCCTAGACACACACTCCTCTGGCCTCTTGGCTGTACTGCCACCTGGTTCCACACTACAAAGACACAGAGGACACTGGACCACCAGACCACTGTACTGGGTAAGTTGCAGCGATCATCACCTCCCATCGGAATTGGGACTATCTTCAGGGGAAGGGCAGCTGGAACCTGCAGTACAACCCACAGAGTTCAACCCTACAGAAGGGAAGGGAGCTCAACTTGGGACTTGCAGCCAGAAATCTGCCTGAATCTCAAGGGTCTGTGACTGGCTTGATGAGACTCATTGACTTATATCTGCACACTGCTACCCACATTGTCTATTGTGACAACAGAGACATATCCTGAAAGAGGTCTTTATTTTTATTTTTATTTTTTATTTCTAAAATTATTATTATTGGTTTGTTTCTTTCCTCTTTTCTTTTCTTTTTTTCCTCTTATTTTTAACTTTTTTTCTCTTACTCCTGCAAATTTTTGTTTTTCTCCCCTTTTTTTCTTCTTTCTTTTCTCTTTCCTCACTTTCTCTCACACTCACTCTCTTGCTGTCCCATATTGTTCATCTCCCTTTTTGGCCCTGTTCTAGGCCTCATTTGGAGTTCTTTATTTTTCTATTATTCTCTTTTTCCTTCTTGCCTGTGTCCTCTGGCCTCATGGCTAACCTTCCCCTATCCTTCTACCTATCTGTCCCTCCATCCCCAACTCCTTCTAACTCCCCATCCCAAAGGGGAAAGTTGTTATATTGAAGAGTTTACTCATTATAAACATATGTTGGGTTGGTCCTAGTCCTTGATTTAATTCACACAGTTAAATGTGATAGACTAATAACTACCACAAAATGTCATTTTCTAAGATGTACTTGATCCAATGGTGTTGCTGATTGTATCACTTGGGCTAAGGTGTTGTTATTGATCTAGTCAGTGACCCATCCTAGTATAATGATAAAGAGATAGCCTGAGAGTCATGTGAGACTCAAAATTTAAAGGTCAGCTATATCAGGAAGTCATCTCTGAGAAGTAATCATTCCATAAATGTTTTAATTACAAGCAACAAATATACTTACAATAAGCAATTTCAAAGTATCAGCCCAAGAGTTAAACCAAGGACAGTACCAAAAACAAAAATGGGAAGACATTTAAGCAAGGCATGAACTCAGACTTCCACCCCACCAAGGGTAAACCCTGGGGGAAATGAGGCGGAAAAATCTGATAACCAACCACCTAGACACCCTGAACTGATAGCACAGGAAGTAACAAAACAGATGAATGAGGCTCTAGAAAAATTCAAAGCAGAAATAATCTCCC
>NW_004624744.1:15000366-15065797 GCF_000247695.1 Heterocephalus glaber | reverse complement strand
GCTAAAATCAGGAACAAGACAAGGATGCCCACTATCAACACTCCTGTTCAATACAGTTCTGGAAACATTAGCCACAGCAATTAGAAAGGAGAAAGAAATAAAAGGAATAAAGATAGGAAAGGAAGAAGTTAAATTGTCATTATTCGCTGACGATATGATTCTTTACATAGAAGACACAAAAAACTGGGCCAAAAGACTTCTAGACTTAATTGACAGATTCAGTAGAGTAGCTGGATGCAAGTCCATACTCAAAAAACAACAGCCTTGTTGTACACAAATAACAGACTCACTGAGAGAGAAATTAGGGAAACAATTTATTTTACAATAGCGTCACAAAAAAATGAAATATCTGGGAATCAATCTAACAAAGTAAGCAAAAGACTTCTACACTGAAAACTAAAGCACTCTGGAAAAAGAGATCCAAGAGGATATAAGAAAATGGAAAGACATCCCTTGCTCCTGGGTAGGAAGAACCAGTATAGTGAAAGTGTCCATCCTTCCAAAACTCCTATATAGATTCAATGCAATCCCAATTGAAATTCCAGCAATACACTTCACAGAACAGGAGAAAAAAAATCCAAAAATTCATTTGGAACCAGAAGAGACCTAGAATAGCAAAAGCAATTCTATGCAACAGAGACATAGCAGGGGGTATCACAATCCTGAACTTGAAACTATACTACAAAGCTACTATGATAAAAACAGCATAGTACTAGCAAAGGAACAGACCTGAGGATCAGTGGAATAGATGAGAAGATGCAGAAGCAACTCCTGATATCCTCAGCCACCTCATCTTTGACAAAGGAGCCAATCACCATCATTGGAATAAAGATAGCCTATTTAATAAATGGTGTTGGAAAAACTGGATTTCAATCTGCCAAAGATTAAAACTAGACCCACACCTATGACCATGCACTAAACCAAGATTGAACTGGATTAAAGATATAAATATTAAGACAGAAACACTAAACTTGCTGGAAGATATGTTAGGTAGAACTCTTGAAGACATTGTCATAGGAAAAGACTTCATGAACAAAACCTCAGTAGCATGGGTACTAGCAGAAAGAATCAACAACTGGGATCTCATCTTATTAAAAAGGTTCTGCACTGCCAAAGAAACCACCAACAGAGCTAACAGACAACCTACAATATGGGAAAAAAAATTTAGCAGCTGTACCTCAGACAAAGGACTACCATCTAGAATATATAAAGAACTGAAAAAAATCAGATCCCCCAAATTCCAAGACCTAATTCAAAAATGGGCCTCTGAAGTGAACAGACATTTCTCAGACAAAGAAGTAAAAGCAGCAAATAAATATATGAAAAAATGTTCAACATCACCAGTCATTCAAGAAATGTAGATGAAAACAACACTGAGATTCCACCTATGCCCAAAAAGAATGGCTGCTATCAAGAAATCAACCAATAACAAATGCTGGCAGGGGTGTGGGGAGAAAGGAACCCTTCTCCATTGCTGGTAGGAGTGTAGACTGGTGCGGCCACTGTGGAAATCAGTATGGAGATACCTCAAAGAACTAAGACTAGAGGTCCTATTTGACCCAGCTATTCCCCCGCGGGGTATCTTCCCAAAAGAATTAAAAGAATCCTACCACAGTGATATATGTACACCCATGTTCATAGCGGCACAGTTTATAATAAGTAAAGGTTTGAAGCAGCCCAAGTGCCCATCAGTTGGAAACTGGATAAAGATGTGGTTTTTTAATAAAATGGAGTACTACTCAGCCATAAAGAATGAAAAACTGGAGTCATTCATAGCTAAATGGATGCATATCAAGGCCATACTCTTAAGTGAAATAATTAGGACACACGTGTAAATACCAAAGTTTCACTAGTGCGAGAAACTGATATTGTAAACAAGGGTTAAAATGATTAAAATGAAAAATTGATAATTTGAAATAGGAAAAAATGTCCAAAGATGAAGGGGTGAAGGGAGGGGAAGGGGAAAGGAAAGGAGGGAAAGGAAAAACTATGAGAACTGAAAAAAAAATGGAAATGATGTTTGTGTAAATAGGGAAAGGTGGAGGGGGGTGAAGGGTTCACAGGTAGTGGGGAAAAAATAAGAACCAAGATACATCATGTACAGGTACAAACACCCAATGATAAATGTAAACAAATTGTATACCTAAAATGTACCAATAAAAGAGCTTAGAAAAAAAATATGGGGTTAATTTTAAATGAGATAGGAGGTAACTGAAGTGCTGCGTGGAGACATGAGATGGTTTGTTCTTTCTGCCTGTCATAAAGAGATATGAATTTAAGGGATAAGAAAGTAAAAATGTCAGTTAAAAGCTTTGTCAGTGGAGAAAATTAAAAGTGAGTTCTAACTATTTTAAAGATGAAGGAATCTGATGCAGGAAATTAGGAGCTTAAAATTCTTCAGAGTCATGTGAGGAGTGAGTTTCTGAAATATGGAAATCAAAGTTAGAATCAAGATGTCATTTGTCATCATTCACAATGTGTGACCCCTTTTCCATGTCCAAAAAGCCAAAGAATAGTCCCTAAAATGCTACTACTGAAAAAGAAAGGAAGAAAGAAGTGAGGGGCGGAGGTAAGCAAGGAAGGAAAACAAAACACCTTTAACTTTTCTAACATTGCAAGTAAAACAAAAGAAAATTAAGACAAAGTTTCAGGAAGATAGCCTCTGTCTTATTTCTGCCTTTCATAATTTTAGGACATATATGTAGTAGAAAAACATCAAATTGGAGAATCCTCACTCCAGGTCAGTCTGGAATGTGTGGTAGAATACATCTGCATACAGTACACTATATTCTTGATTTTTGTACTTCTCAAGAGGGTCAAAGGTGGTCATTATCTGAGCTATGGATTATGGGAGGAGGAAGAAAATCAAGAATTCCATCATAGTCATTTTAAGGATGAAATACTGGTTATTAAACAGAAGAATTGTGTAAATCTGGATATAAGAAAACATATATTTGAGGGTTTTATGGATCAGAATGACATTTAAAACTATGCCTGGATGGAAGTACTTTGAAAGTGACTGTGCAAAAAACATTAATGCCAAAGACCTGTAACAACCTAGCATTGAGAGGGTGGCCAGAAAAATGGACTCACAAGAGAACCTGAGCAGATGCAGCCAGTAGAGAAGGGCAAGGACAAGAGTATATGTAGTCCCAAGACCCGAGCAGAAAGCTGTTCCAAGAGGGAAGTGCTGATCAATTGTGTTAAGTGCCAAGAAATCAAGGAATATGATAAGCGAGAAGTGGAAGGACCTTCATTCCTGCTAGGCCCTTACCTGGTGGTTAAGTCAAGGGGTACAGCTGTGGATCCATTTGGAAATTAGATTTCTATCTAAGACATACTGAATTTTGATCATAAACCATAACCACAGTGCTTGAAATCATGTCACTAACGGGTAGAAATCATATTCACATTTCAGATTTGAAAAAAAAAAGATTGGAAAAAAGAAATATCAAATAAATAACCACTGTATTCCTTAACTGACATTTCAATAAATTTATTTCAAAGGTACCTGCATTTACAACAATAATAAGATAAATTTTGTGAGAAATTTTATGAAGGCTGTGAATATGCTTGTTTGGTAATTCATTAAATATTTATTGAAAACTCACTAAATACCAGGCATTGGGGAAACTTAACAACTGTATAAAAAGTTAATGAAATAAAACACTGGGGTTTGGAAAGATGAAATAAAGATATAATTGTGGACTATAACTTTTTAGAATTATTTGTACATTCCACTTTGAGAGTATATTTCTAAATAAACTCTTGATTAATTAACAGTAATTACTAGCAAAATGTTATGTAGTTTTCAATCTCATTTTATCCTCCTCATGTCTCATAGTATAAATTTTTATTACCAATAGTTTATAAATAAAGAAACACAGAGTGAAGAATTTTTAAAATTTTCCTAAGGTTACATAGCTATTAATTAATGGAGCTAGTGTAAGACACTAACTAGTTCTTCTGACTCCAAAGTGCAACCTCATTAATCACTCTTCTTTGTCTAATGTGGTCTGTACAGTGATAACAGGTATGTGGGAGACAAGGGTTGAGGAGCAAGATACTTGAAATTACCCTATCTTTATATGGCCCACTGAATCTACACATACCCAAATTTAGTCTCTTCAGCCACTCTCAAGTCATGGAAAAAAATGAATTACATGAAAATGATTGTACACTGGTTTGGAATAAGAGTAGAATGTTGATGAAATTTCAAGGAAGCAAGGGATTAAAGACTTTTCATGAGAGTTAACGCTTTGAATATCTGTGATTCCTGTAACTATTTTTCTTAAACTTGGAATTTCATGTCCACTGAAATTCTCAAGTGATTTTCCTTTTCATGTTTGGTAGGACTATTGTAGATAGGTAAGTTAATTAGATATCTTGTAGGCAGATAGACAGGGCCAGCCTTAGAGGAGTCATTATGACTGTACAAATATTGTTTCAAGCTATGTTTTTGATATTTCCCCACATACAAAAAAAGCTGAAACTGAACCAAGGCAACTGCAATGATGCCTGATATAGTAATCACAATATATGTGGGTGATTGCACAGACACATTTGTGTCAACTGTATTTGATCAATTGTGAAGATAAAATAATAGCTCTGTAAAACTCAATAGAACTGACAATGCTTTCAGGGGCACACTTTATGATATTTATCATTTTCTACTCACTTTGATAAAAATATACAAGAAAAAATTGTCAACTAAACTTCATTTGACAGTCACAAAATCTGAAATATTTTATTTGTTTTCAAATAAACTATTTCACCAATATTTTGTTTTTAAAAATAAGTGCTTCTCAAATAATTTTTATCTTTGTTCCTTCATTAGTATGTTCAATAAGTAATTATGATGCTGGAGTATCTATATTCACCAAGCACTGTAATGTGTACTACAGGTAAAATGAGAAATGCAGATATAGTCCTATCAAATAAAACCTGCACTAAGGATACTTAGTGCAAACTTCACTCACACTTCACAATTTTTTATATCTTCAATGAGTGAGAAAATATATACATTCCATTAATGTGGAAAGCATCATGGTTCCAAATTATGACATTGTTGATAATAACAAATTCAGTCTCTAACAGAATTAGATATTTGAAAAATTTCTTCCTGTTTTTAGATGTGCTGAAGTGTCAAAACTATATAGCCACAGAATAGTCCTGGGCATGGTATTCCAACAGCCATCTCCTGACAATTGAACTGAAGGACATTCATAGTCAGGAATTGTATTCCAGTCACCATGACAGTCATTCTATTTCTGAAGGTCAGCCCATATTATACACAACTGTATCAATAACATAAAGATTCTCATTTATGCTCTTCTCCCTTAAGTGAGAATGCTTGTTCTTTGTTATGTTCAGTTGTAGGTGTACGCTTGCACCATTCAAGGTTTTCAGTTATAGAAAAAAGAAATTATTCTAGCTAATATAATCACAAATAGTTTCATAAAATTATAATAATATACAGAGTTATTGGAAGAGGTAAAGAAACAGGCATTAGGCTAAGTTTCCAGAAATAGCTTCCAAAAGTGCACCACAAATCTACCAAGCAGACTGCTCCCATTGACAACTGTTAAACCACTTTATTTCTGGATGACCAGGAAGCTGCTTCCACTGTCCTAGAACTTTTTCTCACCAGCTCTTTTACTAGGAAAATGAATAGTTAACGTTCAGCAGCTTTTACAGTTTTGAACTAAAATGTCCTACAAAAGTCTCATATGTTCAAAGGTGAGGCTTTTGGAAAGTGGTAGGATCATAGGAATGCTATACTCATTAGTAGGTTAATCCTGATTAGAGGTGGATCCCAGAGGACTTGACCTGAAAGCATTTAACCTTGTCTTATCTTGTCTAACTACTTCCTGGCTCCCATGGATTGAGCTTACCTCTGCCAGCACCTTCTAACATTCCATTCTGCCTTCAGCCAGTCAACTGTGAACTGAAGCCTCTGAAAACATGATCCAAAATGAACAACTCCTCCTTTAAATTGTGGGTACCAGACATTTTGTCTAAGGATACAGAAAATACAGGAAATTGGTACTAAGAGTTGTGTCATTGCTATGGTTCACAAGACCGTGCAGTTCCGAAGCTTTTGGAACTGTTTTGCTACAGGAGTTTGAAAAAGTTTGGAGATGCAGGTTAGAGATGCAATAGAATATTACAAGTAGATATTTATTGATAATTCTAGTAAGGGCTCAGAAAACTATAATAGTAATAGTAAAGGCAAATGATAAAGGCCAGATTCATGATGGCTTTTAGTTAGCAACAAGGAATCTACTGGAATTTGGACTAGGGGCCATTGATGTTACATTCTGGCAAAGTACTTATCCACATTTTTACCAATATACTACGACCTTGTATGAGGGTAAATTTAAAGGTGGCAAATTAATTGATCTGGTGGAGCAAACTTCAAAGTAGCCATGTTCAAGCAGTGGTATGGGCATTACTGGTTGCTTTTACCCAGATCTACAGTGAAAATAATGAGCAAAAAGCAGAGGCAAAAGATGTAAAAATTTTGCAGGTTGTCCAGAAATAAATGGTGTGTAAAGTCAAGGAGAGTGTGGTTGGTGTAAAGGTTAATCATTAAAATGAAGTCAGGTACTTTGCTCTAGGTAAATAGGAAAGATGCCTTGAAGTTATCTTAGATTCCACAAATCTAGGGTCAAGGTTTAAAAAGGTAAACTCTTTTGAAAGACTTTGCTTTGAGAAGAGAACCCTACTTGTAGAGCTGCCTAGGGAAATGTTTCCCAAATGCAGCCATTCTGTTATTTAGAGGCTACCGCTGTCATGGTCTTCATGAGCCCTGCTACTGCTGGAGTTGGTAGCAGACCCTGGAATTATCTATATGGTGTTGGTTTTACAGGCATACAGAATGAAAGAGTTGTGGGGTCATGGAATCTTCCACCCACGAGACTAGGCAATATGCCCTTGAAAGGGCAATGCACAAAGGTGTAAATGTGAAACTAAGCCAGGTTTGGTGATCCAAACGTGTAATCTTTCATGCTAGTAGACTGAGACAAAAGGGTCACAAGTTCAAGCCCCACTTGGTCAAGTTACTTAGTGAGACCTGTCTCAAAACAAATAATAATAATAATGATGGTGATGATAATAATGATAATAATAATAACAGACTGGAGATGTAGTTCAGTGAAAAGAAACTGGATTTAATTTACAATATCACACACAAAAAAAGACAAAAACTAAAATGAAGCCAATTCTACATTGGAGACCCCAAGGATTTAAAAATGCCAGTGACATGTAACATCTGACAAGGAAAGCTTCAGAAATGAGCAAAGCCAGTCCACTAAAGAGTCTATGTGGGCTTCACTTGGCAAAGCTAAAGAAGATGGATTACTCAAACCCTTTAGAGCCCACATCTCACCATGTCACCATAGCCTGTTCTATGAACTGGACATGGAGCTACAAGATTTAATCTTTGCCCTACTGATTTTCAGTCTTGTTTTGGTCTGATTCCATTCCATCCCTCTATTCCTCTTTTTGGGGATGGGAATATTTACACTGTATATTGAAAGTATTTAACATTCTTTTTGATTTTTACAGTCTTTAACAGCTAAGAATTTGCCTTAAGTCTCAGAGGAGACTTTGGACTTGGACTTTTCAGCAATAATGGGACTGTTAAGACTTTCACAACTCTTAGAGATGGACAAAATACATTTTGCATGAAATTAACATGAACATTTTGGGGGCCAGAGGTGGAATGTTTTGGTTTAATTCTAAAATGTCCCCCTAAAGTCTTATATGTACAAAAGTGGGACTTTGGGAAGGTGATTAGATCATGGGAATATAACACTTATGATTCAGTCACTTTCTTGTCACTGAGATACAATACCCCAAAGTCATAACTTAAAGAAGCAAAGGTTTATTTTGTCTCAGTTTCAAGAGTCTCAGTCTTTGTTGTTGTTGTTTTTGTTGTTGTTGGCCAGCTTCAGGTAGAAGTAGAATAGTGAAGGCAACATGCTTCTGAGAAGCCTGTTCATGTCATGGTAGCCAGGAAGCAGAGATGGGAGGAGCTGGGGAAGAAGATACATCCTTCAATGTCACTCCAGTAATTGACTTCTGACCAGACCCTACCTCATAATATAACATTTAGCTATAGTGTCCACATGATTCAATCATGTTTCAAAACTTTACTTATGAGCACATGAATCTCTGTGGGAACATCTAGATACAACCCATAACAATTCATGTATGGACTAATCCATTGGTGAATTCATAGCTCAATGTATTAGTGATACTGAAGAGAAAAGTCACTAGGGGCATGACTTGGAACCATGTATTCTTGTCCTTTCCTCTCCCTTCTCTGTCTGGTTCCTGGCTTCTATTGAAGGAGCCACTTTGTTGACCAGGCACTCCCACCATGCTATTTGTAACTTAGATGCTGCCAATGAGGACTGCACCCACTGGAACCATGAGCCAAATAAACCTTTCCTCTTTTAAACTGTGGGTGTTGTGTATTTTGTCAAGTAATGGGAAAGTGACTAATAAAGCAGCTGCTCCATGTAGCTAATTTAAAAATAAAAGGCTTGAGTGATCATCTGACTGAAAAATTTTAAGGGTTATGTCATTTATAATATAAATAATATGAGTTTCAGAGTATTACCATTCTTTAAAGTCAACAAGATTTTTCACTAGTCACATACATGCTACCCAAATGCCCTTCTTAAAGTCTTGTCTTTTGCCAATTTTCATACTATTCTTGGCATCATCAATCTTTCCTGCTGTCCAACACTGTCACTGATTTACCTCCACTTGGCCTAACTCATACTTTGTTTTGTTCTTTTTGGGTTTTCTCCAGCAAAATAGTTTCATTTAGCAGCTATAAGTAGAGTTCTCAACAAATAACAATCTTCTAACTGCTGCTGATTTGGCAGTAAATAAAAAAAAATCCTCAGGAAGGCATATTCTTTGACAATTAGCAGCAGATATGTGTGTTAGGTAGTGATTAGCAAAATGAAGAAAAGGACACAGATAAGATTTGAAGATATAATCTGATGCTACTCTATTTAGATTTATTTGGGAAGTGTTTTTCATTATGGTGATATCAAAAGTTCTAAATGAAGTAATGTGAGCCAGACATATGTCATGAGGAAGAATATAATAGGCCTGGGCAACTTGGAAAATGATATATTCACTTACTGAGATGAGAAAATGGAGAAATCAAGTGTTGGGGGAATTCTATGGGATATTTTGAGCACATTGTTTAGAAACAAACAAAGTGGAGATGTCATGTTGAATAGATAATTTAGATACAAATTTGGAGTTGAGAAAAGTTCAATTATAAATAAAGCCTTGAGGTTGGATGAAATTATAGAATGAGAACATATAGAAGAGAAAACAGAAGAAGTATAACAACTGAACCTTGTCCACTCCGATTTTTAAAGAAGGAAAATGTAACAAAAGAGACTGAGAAGGAGCTAGTAAGGCAGAAATAATAGTGAGCTATTTAGAAGGCACACAGGATGCACCACCTTATCTCCCTTGGCACTTCCAGAGTTCACCTAAAGCCCTAGGCACAGATTGTATCCAGTAACTGACACTGTCCCAGGCATGTGCTATGCAATTTCTCAGAACTTTACTAGAGAATATCTCATTTTCCCATGAGGGAATCCTGCTTAGTACAATTTCTAGCAATGTTTTTGCCTTTCAATTTTATTTTTTCTACTTCTTTATTTTTGCTTCTATTCACCCTCAAATAAAATACCTGTTGCCAAGTCCTGCCCTACTATGTACTTTGGGAGCAACCTAAACCAAGATTATTGATGACCTTGGTTACGGTTGGATTTTTTTGTGAGTGACATGAGAAATTCTTAATTATACTAAATTCAAAGGCAGGGAGTAAAACAATTATATTGACAACTGTTTCAAGGTCTATTTAAGGGAAAGTTGAGACTAGCATTTTCCTTTGCACTGAAAATTTATTGAGGCAAGTTTTGTGATAAGGAGAGGTATCTTATTATAAGAGAATGGTATAAAAGTACATGAAATTTCTTTTCTGAAAAGCCATTCTTGAGAGAACGAAAAGAAGTGATATTCAGAAAGTGTGAAGATGTAAATGTTTTTGTGGAAATATAAGCAAATTAAAGATTGCTGAACTATGTAGACTTGCTAGAGTTGTTTAAAGTTATTCATCATAAATAAAGCTGACACTAGTCAAGATATTCATCTAGATTTTTTTATTTATACATCTCTCTTATTATAAATGTTGAGTGGGCAGAGATTTGAATTTTAGAGAGTTTTAGTTTTTCTTAGGTTAAAGAGGTAGCTAGAGAGTTCAGGGTATACAAAACTTAGTGATTAACAATTAGACAATGGATCCAGGTCAGAGAAAGTGGAAGTAGCAGGATAAATCAATTATATGATCAAGGGAGATCAAAGAATAGTTTGAGTGAACTACCACAAGAGAAATATTTGAGAAGATAGGAATGGTGCACAGAGAATTGGATCCTTGAAAACTGAAAATTTACTGTGGAGGAGGGAAGATGAAGATTTTGGCAAAATCACAAAGGGCTATTTCTCTGACATTTCAATGTCAAGCCTCTCTCTCTCTCTCTCTTTCTCTCTAATGCAATCTGACATCTGCTGGGACTATGATAGTGAATCAGATCTGTTTTTGTTTAACTTTCCGCCAATTCGAACATAGTTCAAATTCTTTTTCTCAAGATATCATCAGATACCATTAAATCCAAGTACAATAATAGATGTAAATGGATATTTCTAGGGCAGTGTTGTACTTCTTGACTTCTTTTATCCCCAATTCTTATGCAGGCAAGTATCTCCACAACTGTTACAATCTATACCACACTGATATTAAGTGCCAATGTGTCTACCACTTAATGTGTGTTCAATAAATATTTATTGACAGTTGGCTTTTGTCTGACTTATAATCATGTGAAAATAGAAACAGTAGGAATCCTCAGACCTTTATGAATGGAACTAATCTTTTTCTTTACACAAACTGGAAGACAGAGAAAGGAAGAATGATACCATTTCATTTTCTAAGCTGAAGTTTGGGATTAATTTCTGTAACTAATTACCCATTCTTCTTGAAAGGAAAGGAAGATGAGGAGAAGGTGATAATGGCAGAAACATTCTGTTGGTACGATTTTAATCTTTTTGATGTAGTCCCAAGATCTAAAAGAATTAAATAATTTTAAAACATATTTTAAGGGACTTGAATAACTGCCACCAAAAAATCCAATAATTTTAATACCTTTCTTCCATATTTATTTTGGCTATTTTTCAATAATATTAAAATTTAGGGCCAGGGATTTAGCTCAGTGGTTCTGCCACCTGCCTCGCAAGCGCAAGGACCTGAGTTCAATCTCCAGTGCCAAAAATAAATAAATAAAATTAATGTGTTGCTTATTTACTGCTCATGTAGTTTTCTTTAGTTTGGTGATAAAGAAGCTGATAGCCAGGAAGCTATAAGAGCAGAAAGACAGACTTGTATTTATGGGTGAGGTTAATTCAAATTTTGTGAAAGTAATAAGGTTTTCCTTACCTTAATGCTAAGTTTAATTTAAACACACATAGAGACACTCAAGAACAGATAAGAGTATTAAACAGAAATTGTTTTTAGTGGTAGAACAGTAGTGCAGTATAAGCTCTATGATATATTATGAGATTCTCTACTAGCAACAATCAAACAAGGAGGTTTTATGTAGCAAGATGAGCAGCTCTCATTCAGATTTCCCTACTTGGAACTCTTGATGAAGGAAACAAGTGATTAAGAAAATCAACTACTACTAGAATTTCCTCTGTAGATGATCATTTCATCTACATATAAAGATTTTACTTATACCTTGCCAATCCTATGCTAATTGTTTCTCTTTATTGCCAGACTATTTTGGTTTGGGCCTATGTTTCAAAGTTTAATAAACAGATAAAGAGTAGGCATATCTGCCCTTGTTCCCCACCTTAGGAAGAAAGCATTGTATCTTTTGCATTCATATATATGCTCTCTTTTTATACATCCTTAGATGAATTATACCCTATAAAAAAGAGAGCATTTTCAAACATGCCATACTTTCAGTATCTAATTTATTTTTTTCTTCTCACACTCCTAAATATATCTCTAAAAGTTTAACTAGGAAACACATCTATATAGCACAGTAATACTCAGAATAAGTGTTGTTCATATATTTGACCCATGTTTATAAACCAATAAGCATATACTCTTAACAAACATAACAATTTATACATGAGTAGTTTTTTTTCAACTCAAATTACTGGATTTATTTCATTAAACCTGGCATTTACCACATTATTTGGGAAGCATATCTCTTGTCACAGAACAAGGTTAAAATTCTAGGAACAAAATTTTTAAAAATTTTTGGGAGGTGGACTGAGCCTAGGGCCTTCACATTGAGCTACATTTTCAGTCTTTTTTAAGACAGAATCTATTATTATTTTTACCAGCAGTATATGCAAATAAATTTGTTACACAAGTCACAGATAATAAATGCATAGACCTAGAACACCTCTGTGAGAGATAATCGTGATTTTCAGTTTGACTATACTGAATGATGCTGAAGAAAAATGGTATTGCCACTTGTGGGTGTGTCTGCAAAGGTTATTCCAGAGACAAGATGGTGTCTGTGAATCAAGGCATGCAGCACAGGGGGTGACTCACTTGGAATGTTGGCAGCATCTTCCATTAGGCTAGAGGCCCAGATGGAACACAAAGTAGAACATACGGGAAGTTCTCAACTCTTGTTGAGCCATAGCGAGGTTTGTTGTTGTCGTTACTGGTGGTGGTGGTGGTTGTGCTGCTGCGAGGCAGCACAGATTTGTTACCCACAGGAAACAGATTCCAGATTCTTCAGTTTTTGAAATCAGAATTGAACCAGCAGCCCTATTTGGGAACTTCCAGGTCTTCAGCCTCTGACTGGAGCTGTACCAGTGATCCCTCTTGTTCTAAGGCCTCCAGCCTCCTGAAATGAGGAGCTACTGATATTAGCGCTCTTCTGTCTACAGTCAACCCTTGTGGGATTATCTGACCTTGAATCATATCAACAACTAAAATAAATTCCCTTTGATATTTTAAATACATTCTATTGATTCTTTTTTTTTCTGGAGAACCCCACCTATTATAACCATGTAATAATATGTAATTACAAATACAATTTGGGTATTAACAATGTCATTATCTAAATAAACTAAAGACAAGTAATAAAAGTAGACAAATGGACTAAATCATGCTAAATCAGGTATCTACTACATTTTTTTAGTAACTTCATTGAATTCTATTTTTGATCTAATGTATCTGCATGAATTAGCTCTAGGATCCCTTGCAGATACCCAAATCCTGTTCAAGTCCCTTTAAGGGAATGGCTTAATATTTGCATATGACAACAGTTATCCCTAATAGACTTTCAGTCACCTACAGATTACTTCTAACTGTACAGTAATTTGGTTTACTAATGAAAGTGGTGAATAAAACTGTGAAACTAGAAAAAAAAACCAATACAGTGTATATGCTATGTAACTGGTTGATATATTGCATTGTTTAGGGGATAATGACAAAGAAAAATATCTGTATGTTCAATATTGGCACACACAACCATAGTAAGCCTAACTAAATAGCCTAAGCCAGCAACAACATAACTCTTTTTCCAGCTATTTTCTGTCATTGGTTGAATCCACAAATCCAGAACTTTAGGCTATACAGAGCCAAATGTATGTATACTTGTTGAGTATCTATTATGGGGAAGGCCCTGTGCTACTCATATTTGGGTCAGTGTTGACCTTTAAAAGGAGTATGGTGATAAGACAAAATCAAGATTTTTTTCTAACCTGACAAATAAGAATTTCGACTTGATTATGTATTACTACTTTCTTGGAAAAGAAATGGTAAAGTTAGGATATTGGTGAGATTTCAGAAAATGTTTTATGGACAGTTGAAAAAGAATTATGATATAGTAGTTTATACTGGTGGAAACAGTAATGGGAGGGTTTTGAGGTGAAGGTTTACAGAGAGTCTTGAAGAATAAATAATCTTATGATGCTGTAATTGAAAAGTTGGTCTAATGTATTTAAATGGTTTTTCCAGGAATCTTCTAAATGAACATAAAGTTACTTGAAACTTGGGCAAGAATTTCCTGGAATAGTAAACTGAGGTTTATGAAGACAATGGAATAGTAAAATAACATTGGTGAAGACAGCCTAATGGTACTGTCTGGTTATGGTAATGTAGAAAGAAGCTGTTCACTGTAGATGGTTTCAGCTTTTATTTTAGTGAATCAAAGATGAATAAGACCTAGCTACTATTCTAAAAGTATATAATAGGATGTGAAAGTTTTATATATAAGAAAAAGTGAATTGACACTGATTACAAAATATGTATTTATTGATGAAAAATAGAGAAAAATACAACGAAGAAAATAAAAGTCAACAATTGCTATCAACATAATGGAACAGTTCTAACATTTTGATGTTTTTATGTTATGTTAATGTGTTTAGTTTCTATGTATAGATAATAATGTACACATGATAAAATATACATATTTTTAACAAAAATGGCAACCGTATTTTCAATAAACTTTGTAGCCAGCATTATTTTCAATCTAATTCAAAAGTCGAGGATTATTTTCTATTGTTTTGTACATTGTTTGAAAAGTTAGTTTATCCCTTACTCCTTATCTCTCTCGCTGTCTCTCTCTCTCTCTATATACATATATACATATATATGTAATTATATGTTAGAATAGACATATAATGACATATGCCCATACTTCACACATACATATTCTAATTTATTTTACTAGACATTTGTTGTTTGTTGGATTTTTTTTTTTTCCCAATGGTACTAGGGAATGAATCCATGGCCTACACACCGAGCTACATCCACAACACTTTTAAATTGAGAAAGGATCAACCTAAGTCATTAAGTTGTTGCCAAGGTAGGGCTAGAACTTGCAAATCTGCTGCCTCTGCCACCCAAAATTCTGAGATTCAGATATGTGCTATCATGCCTGGCTTGTTTGTTCTATTTTAAACTTTTTATTATTATCTAATAGATGTAGTATCCATCTTTTATTCTTTCTATGTTGTGAGAATCTTTTCCATTTTCTCTTTTTTATCAGTGTATGTTTGCAATACATAGTAAATACATCCATCGTGGGGAATTGGTACATATACAGATCACATCCTTTTTATTTCCCCTTTCCCTCCCCTCCCTCTGATCTCCTCTATCCCCAGATCCACTTCCCATCTCCACAAACTCCATGTCCCTGTTTCGTATCATTTATCTATGTAAGTATCCTTCTTCATTGAATAAATTCACTAAAGAAGGAATAGACGAAAAATTAATAGCAATGGACATTTTAATATTAAAATATTGTGAATCTTTATTCACTTGTCAGTGTTTCTATAACCTGTGACTAGTTTAATGCTCTCTCAAATAGAAAATGATGTACTGAAATCTAGGACTCTTTTTTTTTGCTCAAAAATAATAAGAGTACTTAATTTATAGAGTTATTTGGGGACTTTTGGAGTCAGTACTTCATAATAGCATCTGTCAATAATGACAGTGAAAAATGGGTGTGGGCTTCCATTTATTGGTTGAACTTAGACCAAAATACATAAATGTAACCATGAAATTTCTTCAAAGCCTCATCTTTGTCTTTAGATAATTTATATTATATTAGATAGTATTTTATTTTAAAAAATCAAATAATTTTTTCTCAAACTTTTGATCATAATTGACTCTCTGGGAAGATGCAACAACTTTTACTACATCTAACTTTGACAGCTACATTCTAATGAGTGTTTATATTTTAGTTTGAGGCTTATGGTGACTATAAGAAAATTTATAAAGTATTCAAATAATTTATCACATGACTGTCTTGATTTAGAAAGAAAAATAAGTCACTGAAGGAGGAAATTTTAAATATTATGTTTAATAGTGTATTTTAAATAGAAAATCTTAGAAGGAGAAAAACTAAAATAAATATATTTAAATTAATTGAATACCATTAGATTTATAATGGTAGCAAGAAGAGGCCCATCTTTGACAGACTCAGCAGAACTGCACTGAAAAACTTAGGTAAAGGATGACCTGAAAGGCAAGGAAGAACTTGTACCATGGCAAGGAAAAGAAGTCAAAGTGGAAATGGATGTTTATGTTATTATCCTACACGACTGACAAAATACAAAAGTCAAAGAAAATCAGTAATTTAGAGAAAACCCTCTATAATAAGTGAAGTACAAATTAATCCCCATATAGAGTATTTTGTAAGTTTTGGGAAATTTACAGCTCAAGTCTGAGAAGTATTTCAAGAGGCAAGAGAGCTCCTTTAAATAGGATTTTTCACAAATCCACTGAAAATAAGAATAAGGAAACCTAACCTCCCCAAACCTCCGGCATATTACTGAAATAAAAAGCTCATCTGCAAGAGAAAACAGAAAATTAAGGTGCAAATATGATATATAGGACCTAGATAAGCTTAAAGTCATCCTGAAATAGAATACATCAGAAAAAATAAAATACAACAGAAAGAAATGGATGGAGTTGCCAAAGTCAGAGATTTTATTTTTCATAACAGTGATTAAATTGGAGTCACATTCCTTACTTTTTGCAGGATTCGTGCCAGGTAGGTGTATAAGCCTGCAGGAAGAAGCGTATCTGGCAGTGCTTGCCTGTAATCTCAGTCTTTCAGTAGGTTGATACCGAAGAATCTCAAGCTTTGTCCAGCCTGAGCTTTTTATCAAGACACTATCTGAAAATAAAAAATACAAAATATTTCAGAAAGTAGCTCAGTGTTCAGTCCCCAGTACTAAACAAAACAAAACAAATGAAAAGACAAAAAGAATGAATACACTCTCACATAAACAATGGGATGGAAATCAAGTACATTGAAAAGCGATGGAGATGTTTAATATATAAAGTTTTTAGTTCTGTTTTGTTGACGTGAACAATTTAGAGTCCAAGCCCTTGGAATCAGTGTATACGTTGGAATATATTTTGTACATGAAATTTTAAAGAAATTCATCTCGGAAATACAGAGTAAAATGGTGGTTATGAGAGGTTGGGAGAAGAGATGAAGGCCTGGTCAGTCGGTATTTTGTTGGATTTCGGTTGGAAGAATGAATTCTGGTTTTCTATTGCACACAAGGGTGATAACAGTTAAAAATAATGTATATTTCAAAAGAGTTAAAAGGGAATATTTTGAACATTTTCATCACAAAGAAATGACATATATTTGAGGTCACGGATTCCAATTACCTTGACTTGATCATTACAAAATGTATATATGTATCAAAACATCACAACAAAACCTATAAATCTGTAGAATTATTTATATCAACTAAAATAAATACACTTCACTCAGATGTTGTGAACCATAAAAGATTGAAAAATGGATGTTTCAAAGTATTTTGAAGAACAGAAATAAGAAAACTCAAGTGATTAATAAATAACTACTTTTGATGTGAAACAAAGTACTTCACTTTCTCAAAAAGAAAATAATAGGTATAAATATTTCAGAAAAAAACAAATATAAAAAGGAGTATAAAGAGTTCTAATCTGGTGAAAGAGAGTCATTAAATGAACGAGAATAAGGCCAAGAATACAGAAATGATTTACTGCTACTTAAGCATACATAAATGTGACAAAACCTCAATGAATAGAAAAATAAAGATGTTAAATAAGATGGCTATGATAATTAGTGTGATAAGAATTATGACCAAAGATCAAAATTATGATTTGTAGGGAAAGAAGGAGATGGAAATAAAGGGAATGATTTAGAATATCCTGTGATCATAATAAAATAAAACAGAACAACTAAGAATTAAATGATAAAGGCTTAGCATAGCACAAAAAAGATTTATTATAATGAGAAAAGATGGAAATTGATTTAAGAAAGCAGAAAGTAAAGAAGTAATATGAGACCAAAATGGTATATATGATCATGTACTATATGAACCTTGACAGTTTTTAAGTTGTTTTTCAGAGAATTAAAATAATTCCTTTTATTGAACACTGATTATGTGTGAGACTCTCCCATTATGGTTAATGAAACAAAACAATATTTATTTGAAAATACAACCACTGAACAGAATATGAAAAATAAATATATACAATAATAGAATTTTTCCTACTATTATATAAAAAGCTTTTGCAATATAAATCACAGAATTCCTTTTTGGGTTGCTTTGTTTATAATAATTTTTTAGAAATTAATTCATAGATGTGACAGCCTATCTTTAAAAAATAATTAAGGCTTACATATTTGGAAGGCTTAAGTTTTATTTTCTTGTTCATTAGTTGAGATGTTTTATAGCAACTATCCTCCAATTGTTCAAGGCAATGTGAAGTGCCTATTAATAATTTATTTTTTATATTAAGTTTCTGGTTACTGATTTCAACTCTGGGTGATATCGTCCCAGATTAGTGAAAAGTAACAAAGTTCTTTTGAAAATATCTCTGGTTTAAATCAATCTACTTTTTGTGGCTTTCCAAGATAACAAAATTTCTATTAAACATTTCAGTAAAAATTATACTTAATTATTAAAATTGTCTAAGCACTATAAATTACACCAAGCCACTACAAAGTAGTAACTTCTGCTAATCAAAAGTTAAACTACAGAGGGCCCAGAAATACAACTATACTTATATATAATAATATCAACTGTCACCATAATTAGGCAGGTACATAATGGACTAAAGAAAGGGGTAAACAATTGTTAACATTAAATATATGTAGATCATCTTCATAAATGTTCTTGTTATAAGGAAAATACAAATATATTCCAAAATTAATCTTTTGGGCATTTATTGACACAAAATTGCTAAATATATGGGATAGAATTTTCAAAAACATGGAACATCAAAGTTTTCTTCTGTGTAGGAATATAACTTTATTTTTAATGGACACATAATTGAACATGTTTCTGGGATGCAGTGTGACATTTTACTATATATATATATATATACATACAATGTTTAATGTTCAAATCAAGGTAAGAGCTATCCATCACTTCTAGCATTTATCATTTATTTGTGTTGAGAATATTTAGAACATAATTTTAAATTGTGGGCATATATTTGAAGAATGAAAAGTTGATTTAGTATGAAAGGTAGAAAAATCACTAAATAACTGTGTCCAAAAGGAAAAAAAATCTGGTCATTTAAAATAAAGAATATGACTTTGAAATTTTCACGTAGACTATAATTTTTATTCTATTCTTTGACACTATTAAAGCTGACTGGTAAGAATTTTAAAATATGTAAATATGAATGTTTACATTTATTTAAAAAGTAATTATGTCAGAACACAAAATCTCTTTTCTCTCCTGCATGGAAATACCTAAAGAGATGTGGTTTTTTTCTGATGGTAATGTCATCAAGAATAGGCTGAATTTATTCACTCACTATCAGTCAGAACGTTGTGGCAAACATCAGAATAATTAAGCTCAAGAGAAGTTTTCTAAAAAAGAAAACATACAGTAACATTAAGTTTCATCAAAACTATTATGAAAGCAACCAAAGAGTTGGTTGGAAATAACTGGAAAAAATAATCAGGAAAGCTGGAAGAATTTTAGAGACATTTCTTTTAAGATGAAATGAGAGACAAGGCTGAAAAGAGAGGCAATAGTCCATCTTGATGTTCAATATTTATTATGAATGAAGATAGAACTATTTCACACATTATCCATGGGGCCTGAATTAATCACATGCTTATATTATTTCATTTTTATCTTTTACTTACTAATTGTAAATTATTTTCTTACTCTTCAGTGATTATGCTACAAATTATTATTGATTTATTAACCACCTAATTATGTTAATGCTTTCATAACTTCCAAGATGGTATCATAGAGTGCTATTCCTACTTAGTTCTTGATTTATGTGTTATTGAGTGTTTTTATTTGTATAAAAAACTTCACAAGATATTTTTATTCCTCTATCAAACCTAAACTTTCATTTACCCACATCTCTATGAGTTTCAATTATTCTCTTACCTACAAAGTATCTTATGGAATGCTTTCTCTTCTGAAGAACATCCCGTTGGAAATAACAAGTGTGATGGAAATAAATTCTTGATTTTAGTGTGCATATAATACCTTCAATCCTCCTTCATTCTTTCCATACATGTTATTAGATGTATGTATGTCTAGGTAAGCAGTTGTTTTCTTTCAACACTTAGGGGTGTGGTGTCTTCTGGGTTCATTTCTTGGTTTTGTTCTGAGCCACGTCCTAGCCTTATTTGCCTATTTGCAAGTACTATGCCTTTTTCTGTCTGCTTTTAGTTTGATCTTTACAAGTTTTGCTATGTTGTTCCTTCATGGCTTTTGTTGCATTTCTCCTATTTGTGGTCAAGATTTTCTAAATCCATGTATTGTTTCTTCCATCAGTTACGGAAAAATCTTTACTATTATATCTTTAAATATTGATAGCTCCCCTATGCCCTTTTTCAGAACTCAACTTTATCCATGCATTTATCTGTTCTGTGTTTGGCATGGCTCCAGCTCTTTTGCATACTGTCGTCTTTTTTTATCTACTTGTGCTTTAGTTGAGATATTTTCTCTAACCCATCTGACAGTTCACTAATTCTCATTTTTTGTAGTAGTATCTGTAGTTAATTCTATTCACTAGGTTTTTAAATTTAGATACTTGTTTTTCTCTTAAATTTTAATTTTGTTGTTTTTATAATTTCCTATCCTCATTGTAAATTCTTTTTTTAAATTTTGTCTCTTACACTCTTAAACATATTTATAATATTTCTTTTAAAGTCCATGTCATATAATTCTATTATTTAGATTTTTTGTGTGGCTCGGTTTCCTATAAGTGCTTCCCTTACACTCTTCTGTTTTGCTCAGGTTTGCTCTTGTATGCCTAGGGCAGTTACTGATTTCTGGTTTGGATATATAAAACATTTTTTCAGAAAGTACAGGGTTCTGCAAAATCTTAATTTCTAGAAAAAGTTTGCTTTTGTTAATTATGTCCTTAAACCAGTTGATCTGATTCAGTTGACTTCCTTAGTCCAGTTGAGTTGATTAAAAGTTGAGTCTTTTTATCGTTAGCGTTAAAGCATAGGGCTCTGGATATACAATCTCTGTTTTGCAATTTTTAAGGCCCACTCCCTCCTTTCACCGGGTCCTAAGTTGCATTTTTTGTTTATGGCAGTTCCATAAGATTGTTTTATACATGCTCAATCCCAAAACGCCTTTACTGCAACTTTCATTTTGTGCGAGAGGCAAAACCAGAGACACATGCATCTCCTCACTACTTATCTTTCTCACATCTCACATCTCACCTCAGTTCTTAATCACCAAAATTCCATCTTAGTATCTTTACTAGATGCTCAGCTAGATGGCTAGTTGAAGACAATTTAGTTTGCCATTTCTAGAAATGACTCACTTTGTTCATGCATAGTGGAAACATAGTAGACTGTTAAAAGCCTAGACTCACTGTCTTGAGAATTTCCAGTATGTTTCCCCTAAGAGAAATTACATCATTGTAATCATTTGTAGAAAGAATCACACATCTCTTCTTAGATCACCACCATTAACGACAGGCTGTAGATTTCTGGAAAAGAGACAACTATATTTTAAACATTATTCAAACTTTTTCTAAGAAAAATCTGACACTCAAATCATAAATACATTCAGTACTCATGGTTAAATTTCTAGACACAATCCCTAAGGTTAATTATTAATTTTTTGTGGAGTCTAGTGGGTTCTGGGAATTGAACCCAGAGCCTCAAGCATGGTAAGTACATGGTCTATAACTGTGCTATACCTATGCTCCAAATTACTTAAATTTGATAGCAATGTCTTTAAGAAGAACAACACTAGTTATAAATATCACTTCCATTCTTACTATATACTCTACTTGGAAACATATCTACATGAAAGCAATAGATCTTTGGGAAAAGTATTGAATTATTTTTCAACATCATGAGTAATTTGAAAACTGTTCAGGTTACTGAGCATCTTACCAGAATGCATTTGTATTCACAAAGAAGTAGACACACAATACTTCATACTATTTTTCTAAGGGAAAAAATATCACAAGATCACACAGGATGTCTGGTATTTTATTAAATTTCTACTCTATTTCCTACACTTACCTGGTTTTATTTCTTGTTGTATTATCCTAATACCTTATTTTAATGTCATTTTCATACTGACTTCTTGGTTGTACTATTTCTGATATAATGCCACAGCAGATAGTAAATTTCTGGACAAAAGGATTCATTCTTGTTTTAATTCCATAATGCTGGGAAGTCATGAAAATGTCCTTTCTGAGAATGGTGAGTAATTCACAGTTTTGTAATAAAATTTATAAATGAGTGGAGGAATGAATGCAAATGTATAATAAGATATTGTAACCAATGTTTATATTCTTTGGTATAGACTATGTGAACTTGATTTTACTTTGCAATTCTGGAGATTGAACTTGGGGCCTGGAACATTTTAGGTAGTGCTCTAACAGTGAGCTATGGTCCAAGCTTACATGTACTTATCTGTAAACATTTATGCTACCGTTTAACAAAAAAATTAATTCATAGTATTTTTCATAGTAATGTTTGGTGAAACGTAAAACCATTTTGTTTTTATTGGATTTATTGATCAGTAAGAAATTTCTCCTTTGGGTTGCTCATTGAATACTATTTTAAGCAACGCGTTATTTTCTTACGAAGAAATTTTAAAAACTCTTATTATACACTCTTGAAGTTCCAGCAATAGTTAAATATTACCCACAAACCACACATAACAAGGTTGAGAACATATGAAGGAATGTTCAGGAATCGAATTGTTCTTTTAAGTTTGCCTCCAGATATGTTTTTCTCTAATTTAATGATTTGTCCTATCTTCACTATAAAAATGAAAACATTAAAGAAACAAGTTTAGATTATTCTTACTTCATGGAAAATAAATGTCCTTCCTGCTCCCTTTGTTATCTACTTCACTAGTAATTAATCTTTGTCTTCATCAAAATACCTCACTGATCAGGCAAGAGTATTCTTCCTTTTCTCTTTAGCAAAACTGTGGATTCCTAATTTCATAGAAGTTTAATGTTCTACAAAGCACTTCCCAGTCCTTATTTCTTTACTTTCTTTACTTTCTTTTACTTCCTTATTTTTTTATTTTTTGTTCCAAGACACATCATCACAAAGTCTTGCTCTTGTATCTTTGAAAGATTATTTTCCTACCAATTTTGATAAATAACAAAATAATTGACATTTTAAAATATCGATAAATATTTTATAAATATTTGTAACAGCCACTGTTTGAAACTGCTCTATATTCTAATCATATGCCTCTTGTAAGTCAATGCACTTTTTAATATATTTTAAATGCATTTACATAATAGTATCATAAGAACTAAAGAAAATATGTCACATTTTCTATTGAGATTAAAAATGATTTAGAAAATTATCATCCGTTTGACATTTTTCAATCTATTTGAATCTTATACATATAAGTTGCTCTACAGTAAATGAAGAATATTAAGTAACAAGGAATAGTAAAATAAGTAACTGATAGTCTACAACCTTTGTGAACTACATTGTTCATGAACAAAACCTTAGTATAGTTAATTCCTTCTAATGTGACATGATCAATTAGGTAGGTTTCTGATCTAATAAGAACTATGTGAAAAAAAAGAAAAAAAAAAGAACTATGTGAAAATTCATATTAAAAGTTCCCAAGTTTTATTTCCCATTACAATATCAAGTTTTTAATATGTCAATTGCTAAGAACCACTACTCGCAATTTGTAAGTTGATAACTTGAGTATACAACATCATAGCGTTCACATCACAGTTATCAAGAATTTCAACAGTGCTGTAGGTTTTGTTAATGCTTTGAGCTTCCAGAATAGCCCAACAGAGAGAAAAATAGTATTATACTATGTAATTTTGGATGTACCAAAAGGCCCCAGTGGAGTAAATATAAAATGTAATGAAGACATCCTTTTTTCTACTCTGAAATTCCTATTATAAAATTCACCATGAATGAATTAGAAACTATTTTCAGAGGGTGTCTAGACAAAAATCAGATAATGTTAGAGGATGACCTTTAGTTTTTCTAATGATCTTTTGCAGGATTGGCACCAATTAGCAAAGCATCATCATTAGGACATCACTCATAACTGAGCAGCCTACTCTTGAAAGTTATTTAAGGGACAAGGCATAAGATTTTAAGTCACACAACTCACTAACTGCTTTATAATCTGTCCTTCCTGATACTGTTCATTGCCTCATGCACCTGATGCTTTCTTCAATTTATACCTTGGGATTTTTTTTCTCTGGGTCATTTTTCCCTTGGATTCCATTATTAATTTGTACTCTGTTTTTAAGCCTTAAACTAAATAATACTATAACTCAAAAGTTACTTTCTTACCTGAGCTTGGTGGTTGATACAATTTTTGCTTTCCTCTTCTAGTGATTGGGCACCATGATGTACTAGTGACTTATGCAGTTGACAAAGTGGGTGTGACTTGGTAAGAAGGTGATTTTGTAAATTGTCTATGCAGAACAATTTTTCAATATGCCCAAATATATGAACGTAAATTTATTTATAATTTTCACTGCAATACCACATGAAATAACAATTAAGTTGCTAGAATGTTTCTTAATACATTCTGGTACTTCAATGTTTGGAACATTATTCAGAATTTATTACCCTGAAATGGAAACACATTCAAAAATAGGATTAAGTCAAATGTACAGAAGCAGAAAAATATTTACAGCAATTTGTATGTATACACTATGTGTGGCTAGATGGTATATGAATATTCACTATCATAAATATAGAAAATTGAAGCAAAAAAGTTAACTCTGGATATTTCAAGAGGGAATAATATGAATGTAAGGACATATATTTTAACTGTATGTATACCCACAATATTTGGATTTTTCCCTCAATGATCATATATTGTTTTCATAACAAAAATAATAAATAAATGTGTTAGGAACTATAATGTAGTTCAAATGCCAGAAATATAATAGAAGGGAAAATTTTGAGTAGTGATTATTTTTTAGGGGGGGCTAAGAAATACCTGAATATCTTCAACTATTCAAAACAGTGTTTCTCAAATTTCTACAAGAAAAAAAAATTCCATACAATTTTCCAGACAATTCCAGCAAAAAGAATGGTTACTCTGAAGTCCTTCAGCAATAACCACATTTTCCACTTTCTCAGGCAGTGGGGAATCTGCTAGGGTAAAATTTAAGTGTCACTCATATATCATAAAGGTTCTGCATTTTATATTATATCCTTAATAGCAATTCTTTCTGCCTAAATAATGAGTTATCTCCAGGTGATAAAATCATCTTTTCTCTGGAATATAATTTTTGGTGTTATCATATTTCTTAAGAAGTTTTCATTCTATAAAGTCAAAATAGACAAAAGGCAATCGATCTGTTAATTGGTCAGTGTTACTGAATGGAAACTATAATATAAGAACTAAAAATCAGTCACGATTCCAGGAAGCTTTTTGAATAAAGCAGATGGCTGTCTTCATTATGAAAGGCACAGTGTAAGAGTTAATCTGGTTTCTTTCATGTAATTCAAGTGATCCACCCGCATGTCTATTTCCTTTGACTTTGGAAATTGCTCAAATTTTATGTAAACATACTAAAACTTTAAAAAATGATTACATTTTCATTTTCCAAGTTATTTGGTCCAATCACTTATAAATTTAAAGTATTCACATTTATAACTCCATTTTAAAGTGTAGGAATGGCTTGGTCTTTAGTAAATATAAATACAGCTTTTTCATATTTCTTTTATAGCACTAATATTTAAGTTTAAATAAGGCATTCATATATAAAGCAAATATTTATCAAATGACATCTATGTACTTGGCAATCTGCTATATGTTGAAAGATATAACAAAGAATGCCAGAGAAATTAAACCCTGGAACATGATGTAACAGGTGCATAGAAGATTTTGATACAGGCATCACTCAACCCACCCTCATTCTATTACACCCTTGCTGTTAATTTTACTTTGTTGGTGAACTTGTAACTAGTAGTAAAAAGAAATCTGAATGACATTTAGACTTCAAAAGCAACATTAATGAGTAAATGATTAAGAAGAAATGTCCAAAGCATTAGTTTAACATTCAGGTGAACAAGGGAAAATATTTCCCATGCCATGTGTGCCATGTTATAGCATCTTGCAACTAAGGAATCTTTATCATCTTTCAGATACATTTTAAGTAGTTAGCACATTTAAACTATTTAAAAATACAGATTAACTATAAGAAGTTATAATAACATATTAATATTATACTGGTAATATATTTTGTTTAAATGAGAAGTTTAAGGCAGAGGGAAGTTAAATAATTTGCTTAAGTTATATAACTAATTAAATAGGATTCATTTCCTGGGCGGTCTACCTTCAGTCCAGGATCTTATCCCCTACACTACATTTTAAAAACTATTTTTTAAAGAGAATAAACTAATTATTTTGTTATTTTTCTCTTCTAACAGTTGAAATCACTTTATTAATCAGCACTAAATGGTAAACTCTTAACATTAGCAATCTGGTGCATTTGAATTAATATCTACTGCAGTGATTCATCCAATACATGAATGAGAGCATATTAGCAGATGGATAAAATCATTAACGTTTAACATGAAAACTGGAAATATGTTCATATTTATTAATAAGCACTTCTCACTGGGTGACTCACAGTGACTGAGAAGCTTGGAAACTTGCATCCTTCTTGTAGAAAAATGATTCTCACTAATTTGACTCAGCGATATGAAAAAACTTGGTGCATATCAAACCCAGGGTTATTTGGCCTTCACTCCATTTAGTGTCTCTCCATCTAAGAAAAAGGATAAGCAAATAGATCATTTAGAGTGCTCCTGGGATCGTGAAACTTGTATTTTAGGAGAGCAGATTGGATGAGCTGGGTTGTTTGACTCTGTACCTTTAAAAGACTGTACTATGGAAATGTCCGCCTACTTCATCGCAACTATCTTTCACTTACCTCTCTACTCCATTTGCCTACAGAAATGTTAATTTGTTTCTCCTTCAGGATTTTTCAAAATATGACTGACTATACTTGCAAATTTGTACAGGTTATTGGGTCCAACAATGTACCCTTTAAACAGTCTAACCAATTACTAGTACCATTGATACGGACATTCTATCCTTAATAAAACTGATGAATGGGATCATCATTAATCCTGCACGGTGTTGGCAAGAAATAAAATAAATCAATACATCATGATATTCTTAAGAAAACACAAATACTTAGAAGAAAAGTGGACTGAGATCACCTTCTAAAGTTATTCAAGGATTATAGAATTTTGATGAAACCCAAATCTCTTCTACATATGTTAGAAGATGGTAGCTTATAGAGTCAATTTATATTCACAACCTAAGGTATCACTGGAGAAATTCAGTAAATATTACTTAAGGACATGCTATTGACTAAATGTTATCATTAGTTGGAGCAGTTGTGGGGCTTAACTATTTGACTTCAGAAGCAGATGTGAAATTTACACTTTCTAAGTTTTGGTACAAAGGAATACTGAACCCAAATAAGTGCACTAGAGTAATCCAGAACCATATTCTACTGGTCTCATTTTTAGATTTCTTTAAATAAAAATTTCATGACAGGAGAAAGAGCTCTGATGAACGCAAAGATGAAGACTATTCTTTGCCCTCCTCTTGCAGCGTCGCCCCAAGGTGTTTAGAAAGCCTGTTGAGTCTGTCATCCAAACACTTTGTTGTCCCAGCACAGTGGGCTTTCGCTCCCTCTGTGCCTCTGCCCTGCCTCTCCTGTGGCTACACTGTTTTTCGACTGTCATTTTTATTGAAAAATAAAAGCTAAATTGGAGTTTCAGAATACCTTCCATTTAACTCCTTTAATAAAACAGAAAAGATAAAAGCAACCTAGTCACAAGAGAAGTGTTTTTGAAAGCTATACCTTGGATATCAGAGATGCAGAAATAAAAGGCTGCTTCAAAAATAGAGCCCAGTGGCCTGCCTCTGGCCTTCTGTGGCTCTTCTCCTATACTAGACCTGCTTTTAGCTTTAATTTTTTATTCAAGAAGTTAAATGGGAGACTTGAAATAGTTTGGATCAAATATCACTACAAATGAAACATGGACAGCAGATCAGTTTTTTAGATGCATTATTCTTATACACCTGGGCCAGAAAACTTCATCAGGAAATTTTTCATGTGTTTGTTGGAAAACAGAAAATTATGTTATTTTTCTTTACATAAAGAACCGTCTTTGTACTAATACTGTAAAAGATTAGCATTTGCAATGTGTGTACTACTGCTCATTGACTTAATAAATGCCATGAAATGTAGTAGAGCAAAACAAATAAAAAACTATAATTCTGTATTTGCATATAAATTTGTTTAAAATTTTATGTTTCATAATATCTAAAGCTTCTAATCTAGAAGTATTATGACTGTGATCCTCAGTCATATTACTAACATCATTTTAACATATTTTCAAGTCATTCTGTTAGATGAGTAATTATAGCTTTATTCAGTGGATATATGTTGACTACTGAATTAGCACCTACAAAAGATCAATAAATTTGGGTAATAATATCTCAGCACAAATTACCTAAAGATATTAGCTTTCTGTACAGCATCAAAGAGGAGTATTAAATATATTATTGAGCTGACAAATATAACTAACAAGAATCTGGAAGTGGAAAGGATAGAATTTGGCAAAGGGAAAGGACTGATAATAGTACACTAATTTTGAAGAAAATTTTGATTTCACTATTAAATAGATCATTTAGAGCTACACTGCTCAAGAAATGCAAACTTATCTTTTATTGTTCCCAAAATTATAACTAATAATTTAATGAAGGTGACTCTAAAATACCCCTCATCTTTTACCTTCTTAATTAGTGCAAAAGGCACAATTCAAGATTTTAATACTCCTCTCTGGCTGTTATATATCTTTAAGTATAATTTTTTTCAAAAAGAACACTCTGTTTCAGTCATCTCATATTATTCGAACCAATCAAAGAGAACTGGGGAAATGGAAGTCATAATGATATTAAGTGTATCTCCCAGCATAAGCCAGTATTGATGAAGGATGATTTGTGAAGAGACAACTACTCTCCACCACCGGCAGATTCTAAGGCGTGTGCTAAAAGCATTCTAGTGGCCTTCAATCAGAGCTGCCTCATTACTGTGAGCATAGTATTATTTTAAATTAGCTTTTTATATATAATTAAATAACACCTAGTCTATAAAGTACCTCTTATTTTCCCTGTCAGCATTTTGTATGACTACCTTCAAAATAAGTTTCTCAGAATAGGCAAAGAATAAACAGAAAGAAATTATTGTTGCTTCATAGAGAAAAAGAAAAAGGAAGAAACATGGGTGAAATTGGCTGCCCATCTTTTGATTCTATGAAACAATCTCTTTTTTAAAAAGCACCATTATGGTTAATAATCGCATAATTTTCCCAAGGCTCCAATAAAGGGTATTTTAACAATGCTAAAATATAAACGGCTATACCATTGTCTTATACACTTCAATAGGGTATAACTGATCTCACCTAAATTTTGATTCTTACCACATCATTTTGCTCACTGAAGGATTCACTTACTTTCTTGGTTCATTTTTGTTTTGTCTTTGGCATATTCCCTAGTCAGAGACAAAGGATAATTTTGAAAGTATTGAATACCAAATTGTCTTTTAACTATTCAAAGAAAACTTTCTTTTCTAGTAATAACATTATTTGGAAAATGCAAAGAGATGAGTATAAAATCATAAAAATTCCAGTGTAGAGTGGCTTAGTTTTATATAAAGTTTCAAAATGTGGGGTAATGTTTGGTACACATGTATTTTAAAGAGAACATTTTAGTTTAGATATGACGGCATATTGTTTTAAAATTTGCTAAAATGAAGTTCATTCATTACATAATGTGACACTTTAATGTTTAATATATCACAACTCGGTTGAGATAATGTGTTCCTAAAATTATTGGCATGTTTGCTATCCCTAAACTAAAAGATTTTCTAAATATATTGATTGTTTTCCTGCCTACTCTGAATATGTAATGCACAGGATCAAAGAGAAAAGGAAATTTAGAAAAGTATATTCAGTTGAACAATATTGATGACGCAAGATTTCAACATTTGTGGAAATAACTAAAGTCATAATGAGTGGAGGAAATTATAGAACAAATAGCTTTCATCTAAACTCCTGCTTCAAGAATCTAGAAAAGCAACAGGAGAGATTATGTAAAGGCGCAAATTTCCGAAGATGAATGTCATTATATTGTATACCTAAAATGTACCAATGATTAGAATGAATAATCGATAATGCAAAATAGGAAGAAAAGTTCCAAAGGGTTAGGGGTAGTGGGAGGGGCAGGGGAAAGGAAAGAAGGAAAGGAAAAATGATGAGAAATGGGAAAAATGGAAATAAAGCCTTTGTAAATAGGGAAGGGTGGGCTAGGAATGAGGAAAAAATAAGAACCAAGATACATCATGTAAAGGTACAAGTTCCCAATGAGAAATGTAATTGTGTTGTATACCTAAAATGTACCAATAAAAGAATTTAAGAAAAAAAATAATCTAGAAAAGCAAAAGCAAAATTAACCCAAGGCCAGCAAATAAATGTATTAAAAAGACAAAGAAAAACCCTATACAATAAAATTTTTGAAATAAATAAGTGGTTCTTTGATAAAATTAGTAAATTTGTCAAATATCTAGCAAGAATAATGAAGAAAAATGTAAAGAAGACACAAATTCCCAGTATCCTATAAGAGGGGATATCACTATAGGTCTTGAAGACACCAAAATATGGCAAGCAATGCCACACATATTCACTTGACATCTCAGGTAAAAAGTACCAATTTCTCTATAAACACAAACTACCAAAACAGATTTTGGCAGAGGTAAAAAATTTTAATAGACTTGTCACTTTTAAGGAAAATTAAATTCCTAATAAAAATCTACCCCAAGTGAAATTTATAAATCCAGATATACTAAACAAAAACTTTTACCATATGCTCAAAGAATTAATAGCAATTCAATTTCTTCCACAACTCGAAGAAACATCTCCTAGTTCATTTATTCAGAACCTGATGTTCCTCAGTTATAAAATCTAATGACACAAAGGAAAAAATACAGATCAATAGTATTTATAAATATAAACCCAGATCCCTTAATCTCCCAGTAAAATATTTTTAAATAGAATTCAATATTATAAAAAGGAATGATGTACCATGAACAAGAGTGGTTTATTCTAAGGAATTCATGGTTGGGTCAAAATTAAACAATGAAATCCTCTATATTAACAAGATGAAGAAAAAAATGTGATCATATCAATTTATTCAGAAATTGGTACAAATTTCAACTAACAGTCATGCTAAAAATTCTCACAAGAACAGGCATAAAAAGAGAATTCCTCACCTTGATAAAGAGTAATTAAAACAACTCCAAGTAGCATTATACTGCAAAATTCTCAATACTCAACAGTAAAAGAACAAATAGTACAATTAAAATGAAGTAAAATGTTATCTTCATATGTGGGAATATACAAGCAAAATACAAAAAAAAGACATTTCAACAAAGACAATATAATTGTAGATATCAGGCACATGAACAAATGTTTGATCTGTCAGCAATTAGGATAATGAAAGTGAACAACCACAATGAGACATCAGAATGGCTAAACTTTGAAAAATAATTATGAGTAAATGCTAGTAAATAAGCTGAGAAAGTATATAATTCAGGTGAACCGGTAAAAATGTAAAATAATACAGCTGCCCTGGAATACTTTGACAGTTTCTTTTTTAAAAAAATCTATGAAAAACACAAAAACTAAAACTAAACATAAAATAACCATACAACTCAGCAATTGCATTCCTGAACTTTTGTTCTGGAGCTAGAAAAGTAAATGTTTTCACAAAAACTTGAAAACAAATATTTATTGCACCTCTATTCAGATAACAAGATAGAACAAAAAGCAAACAACCCAGATGTTACATACCAGCAAAATGTTTAAAACATCATGGAATATATACCCTATGATATTATGCAGCAATAAAGAGGAATAAATCACTGATATACTAACATGTATAGATTTCCAGATAATGAGTGGGGAAAGTCCATACCAACAGCTAGGTCCGATATGGGTTTTTTACAAAACTTCATTGAAATGACAAAATTACAGAATGGAGAACAGATTAACAATTTCCAAGAGTTTAGGGACTATTTCCAAATATTTGGATCAGTTTCTAAGAATTTGAAGATTTTTCAATTTCTACTGTTTTTTAGTTCTCAGAAGACATTTGTTATGATTTCAATTATTTTAAAAGTGTTGAGGCTTGTTTTGTGGACCAGTACACAGAATACTTTGGTATATATCTCAAGGGCACTTTTAAACATGTTTTCTGCTGCTCTTGTAGGCAGTGATTAGATCTGTTTGTGTGGTTTTCTGTACACTCTACTTTCTGTCTAGGTATTCTGTCAATTTTTTTTTTTTTTTTTTGGTACCGGGGTTCAAACTCCAGTCCTTGTGCTTGGGCTGCAGGTGGCGAAATTTTTGAGAAAAAGATATTGAAGTCCTCTACTTCAATAATGGTGAACTTATCTGATTTTTAAATTTCAATTCTATTAGTGTTTCTTTCAAGTATTTTTGAACACACACATTCAAAATTATTGTTACTCGTGGTAGATTGACCCTTTTATCATTTTTTGAAGTCTTCCTATTCTAGTAGTTTTCTCTGCTACAAAGTCTACTTTATGTCATTAATATAGCCACCCCTGTTTTCTTTTGATTAATGTTTCTATACTGTAACTTCTGCTTTGGCTTTATTTCAACTTCTGCTGTTGTTATATTTGACTAAATTTCCCACAGACAGTATATAGTTACATTTTGTTATTCTAAAAAGTTTGCCAGTTTCTGCCTATTGTTACATGTAAACTATTCATGTTTAAATTAATTTTTGATCTGTTAATGCTTTTTAGTTTTCATATTTTCATTTTTCATTTGTCTTTTATCATATTCTATCTTTTTATAATACCTATGCATTATTTAAACATTTTTTAGAATTCAACTTTTATTCATCCAGAATACTTTTAGTATAATATATCTCTTTATATTATTTTTTAGTAGTTCCTCAACATATTTTACATGGTTGTAATAAAAATTTACCAGTGTTGCCATTTTATCAATTTAGTTGAAGTATGTAAGTCTATTTTCTTTTAAATCATTTCACCTTATTCCATTTACAATATAATTTTATTTAGTATAATTAAAACGTTTTGAACCACATTGAGGAGTGTCATAATTTTTGTTCTGATCATCAAATATAATTTAGAAAATTCAAGAGAGGAAAGTCTAGTATATACAGTATACCCATATTCATGATTACCATGTACTTTCTTCCTTTCTAATGTTCCTAGATTCCTTCGTCATTCCTATGTTAAAAGAGCTTGCTAGAGTCATTGTTTTAGAGTAGGTCTGCTAGGAAAAATCTTGAGGGATATTTTCTCTGTACATAGGATTATTGCTGACATTTTTTTCTTTCAGCAATTGAAAAATACTGAGAGACTTTCTTCATTACCCTATAGATGTTAATAAAACATCTACTATTAGCAAGTATCATTTATCTCTTTTAGATTTCTTGGAGCATATCATATATTTAGCTTAGCTTAATTTTCTATGTATTTATTTTATGTGTGTGTCTTTTTCCAAATTTAGGTTTTGTTTATTTTTCAGTCATTATTCTCCGAAGCTCTTTTTAAATCCTGCCTTCTTTCTCACTCCCTCAGGACTCTAATATTTAACATTTGGTATCTATTAAGTATTTGTTGTATTCTCACAGATCCTTAAGACTTTTTTCTTTTTCCCCCAAATATATTTTCTCTTGTTTTCCACACTGCAGAATTTATCTTATTCTTTAAGTTCTTTTATTCTTTCCTTCTGTATCCATCCTCTCTGTTTTGGTGTGAGTACTTGTTTCCACCAAACACTTATATTTTGACAATTAAGCCCCACGGTGATTGTATTGAAAGTCAAGTTTTCTGGGAGGTCAATGCATCACAAGGACTGTGCCTTCAGGAACAGAATTAGTGCCCTTATGAAAGAGGCCCCAGGAACTGTTCACTCCTTCTGTCCAGTAATGACTCACTTAGAAGACATCAACTTGAAAGTGTAGAGCAAGATCTCACCAATACCAAATTTGCTAGTACATTGTTCTTAGACTTGTCAGGCTTCAGAACAATAAATGATATATTTATATTACTTATAAATTACTTGGTCTAATTGTTTTGTTATGGCTGACTAAATAGTCTAAGGAAACAACACATTTGAGCCTTATTTCAATTATCATTTTATAATTTAAAACTTTCCACTTGGTTTTTCGTTACACGTTTTTCTTTTCTGAAATTTAATTTCTTTTTTTTAAGTATCTTTGTAAGTACTCATGGAAAGATATTTTAAATCTTGACAACTAAGCCTAAAATCTTCATAATTTAAATGTTGGGATCCAAGATGGTATTTTTTTCATGTAGTTTGACATTGTTCTAGTTTTTGATATTATGACCTGTTTCTTATTGAAATCTGAATATTCAAGTACTATGAGATTCTTATTTAAACAACCTATTTCAGGTAGCTTCCTCTGCCACCTTTGTAACAAGGGAAGGAGGTTTCACCTAATAACTGTAAAGATATACACAGTATAAGTTCCCCTCACTACCTCTTTGATACTCAAAGGAATGCATCAAAGTCACTGCAGAGTTAGTGTGGCAATTCATATTTTTCATCAGCATTCCGCTAACCTCTGGCTGGGAACATCAGGAACCTTGTTCTGCTCCCCACTTTCCCTTGACCAACACCTCTAAGATAGAGATATAACCTCATTACCTCTGCAGTGGTGAAATTTCTGGCTTTCTTAGAGTCCTACTCTGAAACCAGTCCATTGTGTAGGGGAAAGTATACAATGTTACTTCCAGGTGTGGAATTACAGGTTCCCCATGTGGGCTCCAAACCACAGGGCTCATCACCACCTGTCAGGGAAATGTCTGGCTTTCTGTGAAACCACTTTACCAGAAAGGTTGGGGCATCTCACTCCAGACTGGCAATGAGGATATTGGCTCAGCCTTTGAAGACATGACTGGGAGTAATCCCCTCCCCCCTTTTTTTTCTGTTTGGAATAGATTGATTTTCCTCTAAACATTTTCCCTTTTTCTAGGGTGGTATTTTCTTGGTATATTGGTATAAAGATCAAGGTCTTTTTTTGGACTTTTTTGGTCTGTACTTATTGGTATTGCCTTACCATCACTTTACTGAGTTCCATGTTTGGTTTTAAGAGTGAAAAGGAAACACCAAGGGGCTCATTAATACGTCATTAAATTCATCCCGGCATCTCTAGTTGATCTAACTTCTTTTTTCCATATCTTGCAGAATCTTTCTATATTTTCCTAGACCCTTTAATTGTACTTCACAAAAGACATAGGGAAAAGTTCTAGTCGGTCATTCCAGAACTAGCCATTATTTAATTTTTCTGAAAGCTATCTGTGAATATGTATTGTTTTCTGTGAAGCTTTTATTCATTATTCTAAAAGGACAAGGTAAACGTCTGTCAGAAACATGCTGCATAATATCTGGTTATCAGCATTCAAAGCTACACAACTCAAAAGGCTACTGCAATACTTTGTAACTGTGTACTATACATTTCTGAATATTGCTTAAAGGCACTCACAGAGTTTCCATGTGTGAATGGGAGAAAGTGGAGTGAACTAAGCTGTGGTGTCCCCAGGCCTCTCCCACTTCATCCAGAATAGCTCAGCTTTTATCTATCTTCTGTTCTGGCCTTCAACGTAAAATTTTACCTGAAGAAGAAATTGGGATGATTTTTAAAAGTTCGAAAATAGCTTAAATTTCAACTTGTCTCAACTGAAGTTTTGTAAGGAAATTGGACCCTATACAATATGAGTTAAATGATGATTTTTCTCAGTTCTCACCAAAATGAGACATGGCTAGTAACATAGATGCATACGATGGTTCATTCATTACATAGAATGAATATCTTATGGCACTAGTGATTCTGTTTGTCAGAAAACTGAGGTAAGAAAGATTACAGCTATCATATATTACCAAGAGTTTTCCCAGGGGATGTGCCAAAGAACTAAGAGCTTAAGACAGGAACCAGTAATATTTCAAATAGGAAAGATAATTATACCACTTAATTTGAAAGAAAGAAATTCAACTTTGTTCTAAAAGATGAAATAGAAGCAGCTTTTGAGCATTTAATCAAATTATGCTCTGCCAATTACAAAGAAAAAAGTGACTGTATTAACTGTGCTAGGCGTCTATTTAAAACAGAGAATGAAATAATATCACTTATGACTGTCCTTTTAATTTCATGAAAATATTATTAACTAGTGTGTACAGAATGTGTTAAAATTGTAAGAATTTATTGTTAAAGCTTGAAAGCCTTAATAATAAAACTCAGAATACCCAATTTCCTTCTGCTTTAATGAAAGACATAATTTTTCATCTTTATTCTAGATCTCTTCTCATTTTCCCTCAGCCACTGTAGCTATGCCACTCGAGTTCACCTCTAGGGGGAGACAAGAGGCATGCCGAGTAGGCCATGGCACAAGGTTTGATGTCACAGCTATTGTGACCCAGAGGATGGTAAATGTAGCTTTCGTCCCTCCACCTTCCCCTTTGCTCCCAAAAAGTCAGGCACACCGTGTTGGCGACTGGGTGGGGATGTAGGTTACACTGACATGAGACATTCTAAACACAACTGCCACCATGCTCTTATCACTCAAAAACGTGAACGAACATTTGACAGAAAAAAGCGTATCAAATTAAGTGGAGTTAAAATGTCTGCTTCAGTGAGCTTGTCAACATTTTCTGAGTGAAGAAACACTGAAATTTACTCTGAAGGCTCCCTGCCACCATTAAAAATTTCTGTGAATTACCTAGTCTGAGGTTTAATACCGACAGCAAATTCTAGCATTTTCTCCAAATTAACAATGGCAAGGTCTGATTCTCAAGCTAGTTAAAGACTACAATGAGAAATCCATCATATTAGAATATTTTGACATATCGCCCAAATAGGCTTGAATTTTTGTTAATGGCCACTATTTTCTCTGAACCATATTTTATGATAATTATTATCACACATTACTTGTATATTCATGGATTTAACCCTCTTTCACTGTCTCTATTCCTCCTATATGCCCATTTACCCCACTTCTCAACATAGCTCCATTTCCCTTCCCTAATAGGCTCCCATCTACTTTCATGTTGTATATTTATTTTATTTTTTCTCTTTAAAGAAAAAAGTAAGGATTAAACCCAGGGCTTTTCCATTGAGCTACATTTCCAAGCATTTTTTTTTAAGACAGGGTCTTACTAAGTCACTAAGTTTCCCAAGCTAACCTGAAGTTTGTGGTCCTCCTGCCTCAGAATCCCATAGTGCTGAGATTGCAGGCATATGTCACCATACTTGTTTTTCTGAGACTGGATTATTTTACTTAATATATTGATCTCCAGTTCCATCCATTTTTTTCCAAATAACATGAATTCTTTATGACTGAATAATACTGTATTATTTATAACCATATATCACATATTCTTTATATCCAGTGATGGATATTTAGGTTTATTCCATAAATTATTTCTTGTGAATAGGGCTACAATAAACATGGGTGTATAGGTATCTCTTTCATATGCTGAATTTAATTTATTTGCATATATACCAAGAAATAATTATAGGATAGCACTATTTTTAGCTTTCTGACAAACTCCCATACTGATTTCTATTTTGGCAATCTAATTTACATTACCACCAACAGTGTAGAAGAGTTCCTTTTGCTCCATATGCTTGCCAGCAATTTTTTCATAATAGTCACTCTGAATAAGATGAGATGGTGTTTTATTTATGTTTCTCTAATGGCTAAAGGTGTTAAGCATTTTTCATATATTTATTGTTCATTTGTATTTCTTTTGAGAAGTATCCAGATCATTTGTTCATTTACTGATTAAATTATTTTATCTTTGGTGGTAGATTTTTGGAGTTATTTATGTGTTCTGGATATTAATCATGTTTCAAAATAGTAGCTGGAAAATATTTTTTCCCTTTCTGTAGACTGTCTGTTCACTCTCTTGCTTGTTTTGTTTGTTGTACTGAAGCATAAAGCTTAATTTTAAGTGTTCAAAATGCTGATTTTTATCAGAGGAAATGAACCTGCCTTACTTTGAGAAAAGTTTTTTTTAATCTTCAAGAAGCAAGACAAAAGCTATAGGATGTCATAAAAAGCCAATCAATGACTACATCACTCACTACAACTAGATTCACAGAAAATGTAAGAATATGCTTAACTGCAATAAAATATAAGTTTATGTAAAAAAGGTAAATTGTCAAAGACTAATTGACACTAAATATTTTGCCTTGTATCTGAACACGATCTCAAAGACACAGTAAACAAGCCCACAAAAAAGCAAAATGGCAATTCTTTGAGGCCTTTTCTAACAAACAACAAGAAAGACTTGGTAAGCCAGTATCTATTAGAAAATCATGGAGAAATAGAAACATCATGCAGCAAAGTAGGCAGGTACTCTGTACCCTATTTTTAAAACAGCACACAACAGGTAAGTTATAATCAAAGGTATTTTTTTCTCTCTTCTGTCAGTTCGTTTTGCATTTAGTCTCAGTGATATTTATGATTATGTTGAAGTACGCTGTGGCCAAAAAGCAAATATTTCTCTTGTGACAAAGTCATGGTTCTGAATCACTCTTTGCTTCCTGAAGTTTAATGCAGAACCATTTGTTTGGCCCACACCAATTATCCACAACTATCCAGCTTTGGAAAAACCCAAAAATTTTGGATTCATATTCTTTGAATTGGCAATAAGTTCTGAATGCTTTAAAATATAATTTTATTTTACTTTTCTCATTTGTTTTTGTTCTACTGATTAAACACATATTGAAAATAAACCTTATATAGCTTTGAATATTATAATTTTATAGCACAAGTAAAATCACAAAAAAATGGAAATTATGTTTTTTGTTAATAGCTTGGTCTTTTCTCTTTCCTCTAAACTTCAAATGGTGGTAAAAACTAAAAATAGATATAATGTCTTAATTCTATTACAGATAAAATGTTTTTTATTTTTTTAATGTTACCTCTTTATTAGAGATATCTATTTGTAGTATGATAAGGTTTATAATTGGTTATAATTATTTGGAATTTAAGCAATAGCTTATAGGAAACCTCAGGAATATAAAATGCAGTAGTACAAGAAACACAATAAAAATAAAAGATCAATTTTATAACCATACAAATTTGAGCTATTTCAAAAGGAGACATAGAGGAGAACTGGAGGTAATAAATTATTGGGTTAATGCTTTTCTTAGACTATAAATACTATACTATTCTTTAAAAGTTTAAAAAAATGAACTTAATGTACAAGTGTTACAGCTAGTGAATCATTATGATTTATAGAGAAACATTTTTCTAATATTACCAGTAAAGAATTAAATATATATTAAGAGATAAACCAAAAACAAGCATATATTGTACTACATAAACAAATAAATATCAGAATCCTACATTTAGAGTGAGAATTTTCCTGCTTGAGGTTTACTAAAGGAAAATAGAGTTAGAAAATAAAATTAAGTAATTGTGTTGTGTTTAGGCTATGGGGAAGAAATAAATAAAAAGCTAATTGGACAGAAGAGTAGCAAGAAATCAGAGAAACTGGATTTCCTTGTTGCTTCGGGTGCTTTGTTTCAATGAATTAGAAAGGTGTAAATTACACTCCAAATTGAAATTCAATCTACTAACATAAATAGGAAAAAACAAGTATGTCTCTATTTTTGCATTTTTATCCATGTAACATTCAGATATCTGACAAAAGGACCACCTGATGTCAGAGCTCTTTCAAACAAAACCCTTTTAAAAGCACATAGCTTTCAACAAAAGGAGAGTGGGACAGAGATGAAGTCTTGACGATGTCTGTTCTAAAATTGCGTTTAAAATAATTTTGAAAGAAGGTGAGATTTGTCGAAGGATTTGGGAGTTGTTAAGGAGCAGATAACTTGTGGATCAGACAGAAGTGAAAATGTTAAGAAACCTTGGAGCATGATTATGTCAGCAGTGATACCCCACTCAAAACAAATTTATGTTTTAGTTATGATTCAAAACAATCTTAACATCTGGAATTGTCTTCTAACTTGAAACCAAGATCTTGGACTAAGTGGCTAATGTCACTTTTAGCTTTTCTTTCCTCTGATTTAAATATGTATGTGAAGTGAAATATAATGAAAGAAACAGTAACTCTAATTTAAGGCCTGGAGTACATTTGGGAAATGCATTTGTTTATCTTCACCTAATAGGGTATTAAATTTTCTTGATATCCTAGGCTCATAATATAGTGACTTTTAAATGTAAAATGAAAAAAATGATGAAGATATACTCAAAGTCACTGTTAATTATCATAATTGTGCAAGTAACAGGAAGATATCATTTTACTTCAATTGTCTTAAAGACATTGGAATAAGAGATAATATCAAATATGGTAAAATTGGCTAGAATCAGAGACTTGTATTTAGTTCTGTTGGGAGCCTAGAATAGTAGAGCCAGCATGGAGAACCCACTGAAATTAATCAAACAAATCAAGGGTTACCATACCCTCCCTATCAACTAATCCACCCAGAATATTCACAACCCAAAGGAATATAATGCAAACCCAGATCATGTATCAAGATGCTCAATGAAGATGATTTATAGTGGCAGAAATTGGAATTTATCTCGGGGTTCATCACTATGAAAATTGGTGAAATGTCACAAATAAACACTGTTGATTAAAACACGGCATTTTACATGCAATTGGACAGATCTTACAAGGTACGTTGTCATGAGAAAGGTAAAAATAGATTGCCACATTATATGAAACTGCTTAGACATATGAAAAATACACTCAAAGATAAAAGGAGAGTAAATTTTTAAAATACAAAAAGACATGTTAAGCTCAATAAAATGATTCATTGTGACAAGAGGAAGGGGAGAGTAGAGTGTATTGATAAAAAAGACTATATATCAACAACAATAAATAGATAAAATGGAGTAATAATATACTGAGTTACAACTTGTCATTCTATATCTGAGATTAGATGAAATAAACAAAGAAAATTTAGCATATATGTAATTTGAAATTAGATGAATGACAAAAAAATACACTTTAAATTAAAATCAACACCTCCATGGGTTTTTTGTATACTGATCACTACATGCTCATTATGAACTGGCCATATAACATTCACCTTCAATGAATCATCTCCATTGCTGTTCATAGCAACCCAGTAAGGTAGTCACCTAATACTCAACTTATATTTGCATAGCTGATTTTTCAGTGGCTCATTTCTGCACAAAAGCAAATAATTTTGGGTTTTGTGTGTGTGTGTGTGCGTGTGTGCGTGTATGTGTGATAGAAGCAAGATTCAAACCCAGATCTTGACACTGAATTTCATCTGTTTCATCTCTATTATATGCACAGTCAAGCATCAGAAAAACGTGGTCTGCATTTGTTTTGTCCTCAGATTTGTTTAATCAGTTTTCATCCCCATTGCCCACCAGTGCTCTTAGTAACACTGAATATCGTTGCACTTTACCAAATCAGTTCACACTTGCTGCATTGGATAATGATGATCTTACTCTTTAAACACTTGAATGTCCCCCATCCTCCATCTATACTTTTTCTTCTGTGCAATTTTTTAAATGTTGGTGTTCTTCAGATAATTAATCTTAGTGGTATTATGGATGCCAAGATACTAATATACAAATTCTTTTAGATACAAAGTCCTTAGGGACTATTAACTTCTCCATGTGTTTACCTTGTAAGAATCTCAAACACACATGAACTTAAGTTGATACTTCTAAGTACTTTCGCTTCATCCAAAATGCTAAAACCAAGACTAATCTGTGTCTCTCTTTTTTTAATTGTCCATAATAAATTGACAAATCTTTCAGATTTTGCTCCAAAATATTTTTCTAAGCCATATGGCTTTTTGTTTTTTGTACCAGAGATCGAACTCAGGACCTTGTGCTTGCAAGGCAGGCACAGTGATGCTGAGCTAATTGTCCAGCCCACTTACAATATTTCTTATCTAAACCATCATAGTGGCCACTGGAGTGATCTATTTTTATTATTTTTTCCTTAACCTGATCCATTTGAAGTCATACTAATCTATCTATGTTATTGATGTGAAGAAACCTCTTCTAATCTCTCCAATTACTTTTTCATTCTCTATAGGATTATTTTAATATCTTTCTCAGAACTTAAATATTGTTCTGTGATATGATTCTTTAACTGTTCTTGTGCATCCTATTTTATCATTTAAGAATAGTGAAATAATACTTTCGGTACCTGGCTACTTAGTCCATTCTTTTTAATATTCTCTGACCAGAGGGCTGGGGATTTAGGACAGTGGCACTGTGCCTGCCTCACAAGTGCAAGGTCCTGAGTTTGATCCCCAGTACCAAGAAAGAAAGAAAGAAAGAAAGAAAGAAAGAAAGAAAGAAAGAGGAGCAAAAAAAATACACAGAATGTCAATATTAGGAACTAAAGAGTTGTCTTCTACCAGATCACTTGGATGTTAAAAGGAATTTTTTTTAAAGTAATATTTATCTTTAACTCAATAAGTCTACAATTTAGAGAAAAAAGACAAATACTTGGAAAGACCAAAATAATCAGTATTAACTTTATCAGAGACAAAAAAACTAAATAACCATAAAAACATCAAAAATTAAATTTATAATTTCAAAGTTTCAAGACAAATCAGGCTCAAAAGTTTCACTAAGAGATTTTATCACATAGTCAAGCAAGAAATAATAAATACCCCCTCCTTACATGACCTGATTTTTAGAGCAAAAGGAAAATGTCACAACTTCATTCAGAAACCCAGCATTTTTCTGGTAACAAAAACCTTACTAAAAAACAGTTATAAGACAGGAAACTATGAAATAATTTCCTACATATATGTAAACAATAAAAATCTTTAATAACAACAAATAATTTAATTCTGTGTAGGATTAAAACATCATGAACAAGTGAATTAATTTTAGGAATGAAAGGTTGGTTTAACATTGAATAATAAATCACATATTTCATCATAATAATAGGAGAAACAAATATTATCATTTCAGGAGATGCAGAAAAAGAATTTGACAAAAATTTGATATGAAATCACTACTAAAAAAAAACTATCACTACAATCAGGATTAGAAGAAAACTTTCCCAGTCTGGTAAAGGGTATTGTAATTGTGAAAGACAGCAGGATTTTTCTCATGAATTCTCACAGTGGCCAAGGATATCCCCTACAACTTTTATTTAGCATTCCACTGAAAGACCTAACCAGTACAATAATGAGGAAAAAATGATTAACAAAGAAGGAAACATATTTTAATTGGCATAGAAGAAATAAAACTTCTTGTAATTGAAGATGATATGATTGTATATAATCAAGGAAACTAAACAACAAACAAAAAAGACTAGATCTGATAAATGAGGTGGTCAGGGTTATGAGACACAAGATAAATATAAAAACCTAATTGTATTTATATATTTTATCAAAAAAACAAGTGGAAAATTAAAATGTTAAACTCTACTTTCAAATACATAAAATTATTATGTACTTAGAAAAAACAAATACATAAGCTACAAATTGCTGAGGAAAAACTAAAGTCTTATATAAACGGAGATGTGAACCACATTGATGTTCAAGAACACATTAATGTTAAGATGTTTACTTCACTTCAGGACTATCTGTGGAATCAAAGCAATTCCAATTAAAATTCTACTATAACTATATGAATTGAAAAGTTAATTCAAAAAGATTTTTGAAAATGCAAGGAAGAATAGCCAATATGATTTAAACGACAAAAGAAATTAATATAAAGAACTTTCTTTACATGATTTCAAGACTTATTATAAAGCTACACTAATTAAGAGAGTGAATAATAATCAATGAAACAGAATAATGTGTCCTGAATAAACACACACATATTTGGAAACATGATTTTCCACAAAGTGCTAAAATAAGTAAGGAAGAAAAATATTTTCAAGAAACATTAAATTATAAAAAGATAAGTAGTGAAATATTTGCAATAGTTATCTCTAAAAAAGATATATAAAACTTCAAAATTAAAAATAAAATTAAAATAACAAAAATTTAAATATTCATGTCACTGAACAAGATATTAAAAATTCATATGCATATCAGAAATGTGTATTATCATTGCAGAGAAATGAAACTTAAAATCACAATGACATACCAGCAGGCTTCCTCAATGTTGACAATACCACATGTTCCTAAGGATATAAAGCAAAATTTTGCTTCTCTTCACAGACTCTAAGTACAGTGATGAACATGACTGCTACCATCTTCCCCAGAATTAAGTTCATGAACTAAGGCATATATAATATATATGTGTATATATATATATGTATAATATATATATGTATATATATATATGTATATATATATGTATATATATGTGTATATATATGTATATATATGTGTATATATATATATCAAAGCTCATCAACTAAATGTCTAAAATAATTTAGTATGTACAGCAAAAAATCCAACTCTATCCAACTGCACACACTATTAAATTTCTTTATGAAAACAAAATCTTTATGAATATTATTTACTCAGAAAGGTGATGGTTTTGTTTCCCATTTGGTTAGTAGCCATAGATTTAGAAATATTTAACGTAGTTTTCCCCTACTGTTTTCAGAAATTTTTTCCTATATACTCAGAATTTATGAATTAAAACGTTTCAACATTAAACTCTGTTAGCTTGGATCAAAGAGATAATGGTTAGGAAAAATAAATGAGAAGCCTAAATTATAAGATATTCTTGAAGACACATAGCTTCATCATTTTTAGGTAGATAGTGTAACTTGAACTGTCCTAATCAAAACCACCTAATAGAAGTTCTGTGGTTGAACAGATTAGAATGATTCCCAATTAACATACCAAAGCACTCTCCAAAATCCTGTTGAGAGAAGCTTATGTGAAGGCATCCTTTCAAGTGAAAATACTATTTAAAAAATTTAATTTGTATCCTTAACTTAAATATTTTCATTTTGGAATTCTGATTCTTTTAGAAATCTTTTTTGAGAATGAAAAGCATAAAACAAAAGACAAACACACGTTTCTTAGGAATGCTTAAAAATATTAAATTAGTAAAAACAGAATTAACTAGGCTTAGTTGAAGTTTAAAAAAATTAAATGCAGGTAGTTATTAAGATGTCTAACATCTACAGTGATTCTAAAAGGTAGGTCTGAAAGTTGCCTCTTGGAGTTGAAAGAGAATTCATACAAATGACAAGTTTCAAGAATTGCCCTTCCAAGGGAAAATATTTGCAGTAGGGGACAGAGGAAAGCCTCTTTAATATTAGTTTCTTGAGTTGTTGGTAGCCAGAACCATCCCCTCTGCTGTTCCCTGTCACTTTTTGAGGTGTTTGAGCCAAACCCAAACTGCCTGCCTGTCCCAACAGCGGTGTTTTCTTATCAAAGAGCCATTGCCACAGCCTCTCAGTTGTATGCGGGGATTGAAAAAGCCTTTGAAATCGGTGCAGCCTCACTGCACAGCGAGTAATAAGCATTCGAGAAAACATGCAGCTCATTTGTTTAAAAGTTCATTCGCTTCAGTGTGATTTAGACAGATGTGAGGTGGGTTTTGCTGAGTGCTGCTCAGCCCCATGGCAAAGCAGAGCTAGGTCTCCTTTCAAAGACTTCCTCAGTCCCTGCCCATTGCTGAGCTTCTGCAACAATGGGGCTTTGAAAGGGGGAAAAAAAGGAAAAGAAAGAAAAAAAAAAAAAGAAAGAGAAAAAGAGAAAGAGATGACACCAGTGGGAGAGGCTGACAGCTCAGTCCAAACTCAAACAGCCCTTCTGGTGTCCAGGACAGAGGTGCACGTCTGAAGGTAGGAAAGAGGTCTGGGTTCAGAACAGCCCATAGAATTAATTTAAAAGAATTTCTCCACCCATTTCCTGTAAAGGCAGCAGCAGCAGCTCTGGTAAAATACTTCCCAGATCACAGGACAGCTAGCATGTAGATTCTGCAGTATTTCTAGAGAATAATATTTCAGGGAAATAAATCTAAGAAATAATAGATTCTGGGGTTATTTTCTACCAGCTACAAATAATAAATAAAAGCCATCCATGTTTTTCATTGAATAGGGAATCCAAACAATCAACACACATTACTAATGACAGTTTGTTTCCTCCAGAAACAATGCTGTTTAGAAGGAGCCCTGTGTTTATTACTCATGATGCCTGCAGAGTAACAGTCATTTTGAGATGTGAAGCATTCGGTACAATCAAGATATGTTTGCGCTAGGTTATGCGGACATATTGATAGGGTTGAAGTATGATCCTAATTCCACAAGCAAATGGATCTATTGTTATGATCTTGCTGAGAGCTTAGAAATTGCTTTTATATTTAAAACCTTATTTTGAGAGCTGTCAGGCTCCTGATAATACAAATCCAGTTAAAGTATGCCAGAGATTTTTGAAGTAAATCTGAAAAGGCAGGTACACAGGATAAAACATAATGTTTTTAAGTGGGATGTATTTAAAAACACATTTCCAGGTCAGCCTTTTAAAGCACACCAAATGTGTCTCTACAATTAGAAAAATCATGCAATTTAACTGCTTATAAACTAAAATAAAACTTCAAAGAAATAAGAAGGCTAATTTGAAATGTAGCAAAGGGAAGACAATAATTTAATTAGAACTGAATTTGTTACACTCCTAAAATTAAACAGTTGTGTGATAATTTGACTGTGGCTAAACCCATTGAAAATTTAGTCATTCACTGAGATGCTTTATGAATGGATAGAATCAGAAGGTAACTTGAAGACTTCATGAAATAATCTGCAAATTAGCTCTGTAGAATGATAAGGCTATGAATATAGTATATAGGACAAGAGGCCTGGAGTTGAACAAACAGTTTGAATCCTGTCTGGGTTGCCTTTTATCTAAATGACCTTGGGCAAGAAGTGACGGTCTGTGGGATGATTTGCTCAGAAAGCCAACTCTGCCAGGGAGACTAGCATCAGGCTGTTTATGAAGACATAGTCTTGGGACAAACCCTTATAAAAAATAAAGGGAAGAGGTAAGAATAAGTAGAAGAAAAAGTCACCTTGTGACGTCTGACAAAAACAAAACAAACAAAGACCCAAATGAGCACACACAGAGCTATTCAGGAATGTCCAGGCCTCTATACTCCCTCTATCAGTTACTGGATAGGACCACAGGGGAAAGGAGGGTAAGCTTGAGTGAGGAGCTCTTCTCAGCTGAGAAAGTCCTTGAGGGTATCTGAGTTGAAGGCAGCTGCCCACTGCTAGAACTCCCAAGAGTAGGGGATACAGGCTGTGCAATGTCCAACACTGTAGTGAACACACACACAAACACACACACATAGTTCCTTACAAGATGGAGAGAACAGTACCTACAACTCATAGGTTTGTCCTATGGAAAGGTGCCTAATAAATGGTTACAATCAATACAGCTTTCAAAATGGACATCATTATGTGATCAGCAGACTAGAAAATCATCCTACAATTAATTACATAAAATAATAGAAATATGTTAGTTAATAAAATACTTTGAGTATGTACTATATATGTATAATATGTATTATATACAATTAATTGGAAATTATTAGTATTTATCATTTACAAATATTCCAAAAAGGAACTAAGCAATAAGGGATTAGAATCTCAGGACTTCTAAATGGATTAGATTCACTTTGTTTGTGATAGGGGAAATACAGCTAAGGCCCAGCTGTGAGTAGTTCACATATGCAGGCTGATGCTTAATCTGTAGTAGTACTGTTTGATATGCATAAAGTTTCTTTTCCCATGCTGTCAAATGTTAGAGCATACACAATGGCTATTGTACCCATGCAGAACTGTTGTTCCTTAACTTTTATTAAATCAAACACATAATTTCATCAATCTTTTTGTGAACCATACCAATACTTCATGGTGCCTTTATATACCCCAAACCAAGTAGTAATGCATTTTGTTTCTATCCATAGATTAATGGTCCACTGATATTTGCTGTTTGTTTTACTGCACTGCTAAAAAACTGACTTATTTTTTAATGGTACCATTGTTTCATATGTAGGCTTTATTTGTGTTTTTCTGAGTGTCAGATATAACACTGTGAAAACAAACTATATGTACTGTGCCTTTTCTTCTGTTTTTTTCTTTCTTATTAGAATTTAAGATTTAAATAAAATATATTGAGACAATATCCTCTACAGACTATATATTAGCAACGTTTTCTCCCAATGCTTCAGTTGGATAGTATTTTTAAGTCTGTGGGAGTGTGAAACCTTTAAGTTTCATTTTAGACTACAGCAAACACCACTTAAAAACGTGAATCCACAAAATAAAAACATGTTTCCAGAAAGATTTTATCTTTTATAGATTCTGAGCAAAAGGCTAGAGTTTTGACTAATTCATATATTTCTTGGAACTCTAGTGAATTTTTAAAAATCATATTAATTTTTAAATGAAATGAATGATTTTACATATTCTATATTTTTCATCAATGATATGTTTCAGCTTATTACATTCAGGGAAAAGCAAAATTATTAGTGATAGCTATGATAATTGTATGTAGTTAAGTTTGCCACACAATTCATTGTGTAGAATAAATTGCTGACAATGAAAAGTTTCTTCTGCTGGTTTGTAGATCCAAATAAAAATGATTTTTTTTGTTATTTTGTAGTGTGTCAAGAACTGATGGTTTTTTGGATAGTCAAAGATATTTAGGTTTATTTGACTATTGGTATTTTCTGTTGCCTCACGTGAAGTTTACACCATTATTTTATCTTGACTAAACTAAATAATTTTATAGCTGTATTGGAATAAAATAAAAATGCTTTTCAGTTTGATCATTATTAAAATAAATCTACATTATATGATCAAAGCAATTATACTAAAGATGAGTCCATCTTAAATGTCAAATTTTAATAGTAAAGATCATTTGTAGGTGGAGGAATAGTTGATTTATTTCCAATATAAGAGGGAAAGGGAAGAAAAATGATCACAAGATGAAAAGATTTTGAGAAAATATACATTTAAAATAAAGATATATGAAAAAGACAGGAACCATGAGATTCTGTTGAAGTAAATAAGGACCAGCATTTCATACTGATATAGGGGAAAGAGATGTAACTCCCAAACCTGCTAGATATCCAAAATGTGAGTTCATATTCTCTAAAATTGAAGAATGAATTCTAGGAACACCGGAGGTTAAGAGTGGGAAAAATTTATTGAAAGAAAGCTTCTGCCAAAGAGAGACAGAAGGGGGACCAGAAAATGGGTTGCCCAGGGCCCTATTTCTCAGGGGTTTTTATGGAGCAAAGGCAAGAAGTCAGGTGGGTTCAAGGTGGGACAGAACTATAAGACCCAATGGAAATTACAAGGTGGGCATGAGGTGGGGCAAAACCATGACCAACCAATAAGATTACAAGTATGGTCACCCAGACAATGGGGTCAAATGGGAAAACAAGTCACACCCAAGGAATTTCCCATTTAGAATATCAATCACTGCCATCTATCTGTAGGGGAAGTAATAGGTCTTTTCTTTTTTTATATACTAACCAGTGAATGTGCCTTAATTGTTCTCCTTGTTGGCTCCTCCTCAATGGCTGGCTCCTTAAGGATTGGCACCTTGAGCACTGGTGCCTGAAGGCAGCCCTTTCTAACTGCCTACAAGATAATTTAAGTAACTTACCTAACTACAATAATTCTACAAACTCAAATGAGGCATCTGTTTTAAACCACACCTTGCCTACATAATTCACATGCATTTGGACATGTTAGAGTTATAATATTACAGTTGTGAAGCAGGTCTTTAAAAGGAAAAGAATCTCATTCTCTCTTTCAGATGGGCTGAGAAACTAAGTGATATTTCTTAGGTAACACAATTGGGAGATTTAGCACCATCATCTTAATCTACTGACATTTAATTATTAGGTATTCCAAAGCCCCCACAGAACAAGCTCCCTCCCCCTTCTCTCTGTTCTCCTCCCTTAAGGCGAACAGGGACTTTCTACATAACTAAGGCTTGACCCCTCCTAGTTGATGACCTCCTGGAGCTTGTCACTTCATCCCACCAAATGTCCCCACAAGACAGGGACTTCCTGGAGCTTGCCACTCCATCCCACCAGCTATTCCCATGAGATAGGGACTTCCTGGAGCCTGTTTCTCCGTCCCCCAGCCAGAATTTGTTGCTATATGCCCTAACCACAATCACCCACCCCCATCAAAGGACAACATGCTCTCCCACATGCAAGGACCCTATATAAGCTTCCAGGTCAGCTCATGCGATGGCTGGTCTCCCTTTTGTGAGTCAGTCCCAACAGGTTTTCCCCAATAAAGGCTTACTTGAACATTGGTGTGCCCCTCCTTTTCAGCAACCTTTTCGTGCTGGTGCCAAAATCCAGGAGTTATCGGGACCTGTGGGCTCGTCCCAATGGGTCCCAGAGCTGCACTCCCGATCGCCCCTTCCCTGACCTGCAGCTGCCGGACCGGGGCACACCTCTGGGGCTTTCAGTCCTTTGCCATTTCTGATGCCGCATTCAACACTGGCCTGATTCAACGGGTGAGTCAAGGGTCTCTATGTCGGGTCTCCTGTCTGTTGGGCTCCTGGAGCCCCATGGAAATCCTAGCGCTAGGTCAGGAGCACCCCCAGCCTTTTGGAAAGGCTGAACCCTCGCCACCTTGGAGATGTCTGACTGGTGAAAGGTTCACCTCTGGGCTCCTAGCCCTCATCTCTGGAGAGCAGTTAAGGAACGAGGACGCTCCTTCCCTACCCCCTTCTCCTCACCCAGCCAGACCCCCCTAGTCATAACCTCCCACTGCTGCCCAACGTGGTAGACCCGATAGTCTGGGATACCTCCTCCCCCTCAGTCAGTGCTCACCATACCCCAACCGTATCACCCTCCAAGATCCCTCTCAGTTCCCGAACCAGCCCCAATACCCCTTATCGCAGACCCACCAATGGGGCCTGAAACCTATTATCACCTGCCTTTTAGCCTACGGACTCCTCAGACCCACACACTCCCCCTACAACACTCCCATCTTCCTGTAGGGGACAGGGAAAGGGGACGTTACCAGAACCTCTGCAGTGAGTCCTGGTCTCCTGCGAGCCACGGCAGCACACGGCGAATTACAGGAAAGGTAGAAAAATGAGACTGAGAAGAAGCTGAGCTTTGGGTCTGATCAGTGCTGCTCTGGGCAGCAAAGACAAAGCCCCCAGCTTACCACACCTTTTATTCAGTACATCGGGAGAAACAAATGTAACAAATGACTTGCAGAGAGTTCAATAGTTCACATTGGGATAAACAAGGTGTAACGGAAGGTTTGCAGAGAGTTCAGTACGTCTCCGGCAAACAAGATGTTAATCAGTCCAAGAACAATGAGGAACTGAGCAGATGTTTGTTCTCCCAGGATGTTTCTAGTCCTGGAGAATCACAGCATCACTGGATCCCTGAAGTCTCAGTTGTGACTGGAGGCCAAACTGGAGTTATTCTGTAGCTGGGCTGTAGGCAAGAGAACTAGGCTAACCAAATGATTTATCCCTAGAATTATGTAGCATTGCTCCCAACATCTTCCCGGTAAAAAAAAAGCCAGATGGTCCCTATAGATTAGTCCAAGACCTCTGCGTTATCAGTGTGGTAGTCTTGCCCATTCACCCAGTAGTCCCTAACCCCTACACCTTGCTGTCTCAAATTCCCCCGGGAACCAGCCATTTCATTGTCTTAGATTTAAAAGATCCCTTCTTTACCATCCCTTTACACCCTGAGAGCCAAAACCTTTTTGCCTTCACCTGGACTGACCCAGACACCGGTCATTCCCAGCAGCTAACCTGGACTGTTTTGCCTCAGGGATTCCGAGATAGCCCTCATTTTTTTGGAGACGCCCTCACCTTTGATCCTACATCCCTCTCCCTGACTCCCAGCTCTGTCCTCCAGTATGTTGATGATCTCCTCCTCTGTAGCACCTCTCTCAAAATCTCATGTCAACACACAGTAATTCTCCTCAATTTCCTGGCCAGGCAAGGGTATCAGGTCTCCCTCACCAAGGCTCAGCTTTCCACCCCTGAGGTCACTTACTTGGGAATTTCCCTCACCCCTACCGAGCGAAAAAATGTGGACCAATACAGCCTCATTTCTTCCCTTACCCCACCCCCTCACCTCTAAGCCCGATATCCTCTCCTTTCTGAGGTTGGCGGGATACTTAACGGGTTTGGATTCCCAATTTCGGTGTTCTAGCCAAGCCCCTTTATGAAGCTGCTAAGGGGGACCTTAAGGAACCCCTAGATCCCTCTATTAATATTACCCCAGCCTTCAGAGCCCTATTGTCAGCCTTCCTGTCAGCCCCTGCCCTTGCCCTTCCCGATCTTACCTGACCCTTCCTCCTGTATATGACAGAAAAACAGGGCATAGGGGTCAGAGTCTTGGGACAACAAAAGGAACCTACATTCATGCCAGTCACTTTCCTTTCCAAAGAATTAGACCACACAGTCAGGGGATGGCCAACCTGCCTCCAGGGGCTGGCTGCGGCAGCCGTGCTGGCCCAGGAGAGCCACAAGCTCACTTTTGGCCAAAACACAACCATTCTATCCCCTCACCACCTAAAGAGACCTACTCTTGCACAGGGCCACCCAACATCTCTTGCCCTCCAGACTCCAACTCTTTCACCTTATGTTCATTGAGTCCCCAGAGTTCTCAATAAGTAACTGCTCCTCCCTCAACCCTGCCACTCTCACACCTATTCCCAACATACTGCTCTCCCACTCCTGTACAGAAGCCCTAGATATTTTAGCCCCCCACTTCCTACGTATTCTGCCTGAGCCCATTTCTGAGCCAGAGGAGACCTGGTTCATAGATGGCAGCTCCTCTCTCACCCCTGAGGGAAACTGAGTTGAAGACTATGCCATAGTCTCCCCGAGCTCAGTTGATGAGTCCAGCCCTCTTCCCCCGGGCATCTCCTCCCAGAAGACAGAGCTCATTGCCCTCACCGATGCCCTCGCCCTAGCACAGGGAACGACCATCAACATTTACACTGATTCCAAGTATGTATACCACATCCTTCACTCCCATGTAGCCATCTGGAAAGTGCGTGGTTTTCTCTCCACTAAAGGGTTCCACATAGCCAATGCCCCCCTTATCCTCCACCTACTTGAGGTGTCCCAGTTACCTGCTAGAGCCACTGTCATCCACTGCAAGGGACATTGAGCCAGTGAGGACCCCATCTCATAGGATAATAACAAAGCTGATCTTGAGGCTAAGCGGGCTGCTCTCCAGCCCTCCTCAACTCCCCAGCTCTTGGCTATTCCTCCCCTTCTCCCAAAATATTCCCCAAAGGTAAGAGACGCACTTTTTCAAACAGGTGCCTCCTCTCAAGGGGACTGGCTTCTCACTCAGGGCAGATGCATTCTCCCCCAAGATTAACCCCACAACATACTTTCCACAATTCACCAAGCCCTACACATAGGAACCAAGTCATTACACCACCTTCTTAGACCCCTCCTAACCTGCCCAAACCTTCTCTCTCTCTTACAAAAAAATCACCAAGTCATACCCAATTTGCTCGGTCATCTCTCCTCAAGGGGGACTCCACCCCCCCTCTACCCCTACTCATCAGGCCAGGGGATATGTCCTGGGAGAGGATTGGCAAATTGACTTCACCCACATGCCACCCCATAAATGGACCAAATACCTTCTCACCATAGTAGACACCTTCTTGGGCTGGGTAGAAGCTTTCCTCACCACCTCTGAAACCATGGCAGAGGTGGCCGAAGTCCTCCTATCAGAAATCATCCCTCGCTTTGGGCTCCCCAGATCCCTACAGTCAGATAATGGCCCAGCTTTTATTTCAAAAATCACCCAACAGGTGGCTGAGGGCCTCGGTATCTCCCAGAAACTTCACATCCCCTACTGGCCCCAATCTTCAGGAAAGGTAAAAAAGGCTAACAGCATCATCAAAGCCCACCTTACTAAATTAACTCTAGAGCTTCAACAGCCCTGGACTGCCCTTCTCCCCATCGCTCTTGCTCGCATCCATATTACTCTTCACAGCCCCACCTTTCTCAGTCCATTTGAGGTAATGTATGGTAGGCCATTCCTCCTAGGTAATCTTCCTTTCACAACTCCCCCTCTGGGTGATTATGTGTCTGCTCTGAAACTGGTTTGAAGTCTCCTAAGAGAACCTGCAGACTCCTGTCTTCCTAAACCTCTCCCTATCCCTCCTTTCTCATTTTCCCTCACCCCTGGTGACTGTGTCCTTCTAAAAACCCTATACCCTACTGACCTCTCCCCCCACTGGATAGGCCCTTTACAGGTCCTTTTGACCACTCCCACAGTGGTTAAACTCCAAGAAAAGGTCTCCTGGTTCCATGTTTCCAAGCTCAAAAAGACCAAGCCCCCTCAGCTTGATCCACCCCCTACCCCACCACCACCACCACCTTTTCTTGTTCTGCTCTAGGACCTACCTGGCTCAAGCTGACTAGGATTACAGAACACCCTTCTCCCATGGCCAAAATTTCACAATAGGTCATCATACATGAAGCTGAGTAACTGTGCCTCTTTATTGACTATATCTTTCCCTGCCTTATTTGTTTTGATATTAATTCTGTGTGCCCTTTCGATAATTGGTATTGGCCTGAAAGCTGCTACACCTAGTTATTGGAATAAAAAGAAAAATGCTGTCTTTTTATGTGTTATATAGGTGCTCAGGGCTTCCTTTTTATCCTGCTTAGAGTAGGCTTTTTCCACCCTCTCCTACTGTTCTTCCTCCTATGTCCACTACCCCTTCCAGCCACCGATCATTGGACCTTTGAGTTATATGTCTATAAGCCAGGGATGACAGGTTCGATGCCCAAAAACGCTTGATTAAAGTGGTGAGATGGGAACCTGAAGGGCACCCCCTCTTGATTACTGTTGATGGCTGCCCCTGTCAAGACTATGGCTGGCCAGGGATCATTGATTGTGGGGGAGTGTCACATGAATGAAGCTGATGTTCTCAACAAGATCTGAATTCCTTGCCTCGGTGGGTTGATCTTTATGTTTGCTCTTGACCCTTTGGCCCAACAGCCTAAGATAAAGAGCAAATTGGTCACCTCTCCCAATTATCAGTCGTGTCCTCAAGGACAGTGCTATCTTTTAAAATTCACCATTCCAGATCCATGGGCCCCAAAATTGTTACAGGGTCAAACTGTTTCAGTACAACAATGCAAGTTTAAAAAACAATTTTCCTCCTCCAAGGACCTCCTGACTCCTATTTCAAATGGTCCTCATTAGGTGCTCTATATCCAAAAGACCTGGACCATTCTCCAACCATAGCTTGGCGACAGTCCCCAGATTAAAGAGATTGAACGGATCAGACATAACAAAACCTCCTATATGGGAATTGATGTGGTCCAAATTATAAATAACACCCATAGGGTGCTCTTGGAGGTCAACTGAGCACTAGCCTTTGACTGCTGGATTTGTGCTCCCTTCAGCCAACTCGCTTATCAAGCACTGATAAGTCAACAGGACCCTTAACTCCACCTCCAAACTGGCCCTCCACCTGTTGCCAGAATCCTGGCTAGTTGTAGGAAATAGCTCCTGCATCTTGGGCTCCTCCACTCAAAACATTCCTGATTTTTGCTCCTCTATCTTAACCCCAACTTCAAATCTTAGCACCCCCATGGGAACTTTCTTCATCTGTGCACAAGGGATATATTGTGTTTTTCCCCCAAGACTGACACCTTCTGTGCCCTGGGTATCTTAATCCCAGATCTCAATGTCTACTCCCCCCCCGGCCGTGTCTCACCTGACCCCCCCCCAAATGGCTAAAACCTGGATACGAAGAGACCCCTTCACCCTTCCCATCCTGGCAGGGCTAGCTATCACAGGCAGCCTAACCCTTGGTGGGGCAGCCCTAGGACTGGGACAACAGCAGTATCTGTCCCTGGGCCAAGACATCCAAAGGGGACTTGACAAGGTGAGAATGTCAATCCTCACCCTTCAGGGCCAAATCGATTCCTTGGACGATGTCATTCTGCAGAATAGGCATGCCCTGGATCTTTTAACAACAAAATATGGAGGAACCTGCCTCTTCTTAGGGGAGAAATGCTGCTATTATGCCAACCAGTCGGGGGTGGTCAGAGAGTCCATGGATAGACTCAAAGATCACCTCAAGGGTATGGAATCAAAATATGGGATTCGAGAATCAGAGTCCTGGTGGAGTTGGACCACTGCAGGCTGGAGACCCTGGATGGGAGCACTTATGGGACCTCTGGTAACTCTCTGCCTAATCCTGGCTATCGGCCCATGCTTATTTTGCTGTTTTCAAAATTTCCTTCAGGAAAGATTCAGGGCTTTTACCAACCAGACAGTCCATAAACTTCTCCTAGCTGACTCTAAAAGAGTCCCCACCAGCCCTGACCTGGCCTTTTCACCAGCCTGAGGACCTATTCGTCCAGCTGACAAGAAACACATGACTCAAGCTTGGTTGCACTCATGATTCCTTTACTTTATTTCCCACCTGCAACATGACTTACATTGGTTCCACCCACAGGATGGATCAATAGAGGGGATCTTGCAACGGGTAACTGACCACTTTTATCATGGAACCCTCCAAGACTTCTCCCCTGAGGAAATTTCCCTCCATACTTTCCTCTTTATTTGCTGGTTATCTCTACCCACTTCACTTCCTCCATGTCTGTAAGGCCCCTCTGCCCCCAAACCCTGGGGACCCAGTTCTTCTCCCATGTTGCCCGACAGTCCCTCCCGGGAAAAGTCCAAGACCTTGTCTGCTGCCTCACTTACCCGAAAAAGACCTGCCCCTTCAGCACCCCCTATAAAAGTTCCTCCCCTGATTCCACCTGGCACTGAAGGGGAGATTTAGCTCTCCTCCCTGGATATCGCCAACCCATTAGACCCACCCACCGGCATAAGGGACTCCTTAACTACTTCTGGTTTCCCCTCGAGTTCCATACCTGATTCTTAGCCCATCTTTTCTGCCACCTTCTGACTTTCCCTCAAACCCCAAGCCAGACATGCCTCCTGAGTACTATGTTGGAAGGATTTTGCAAATAATAATTTTCTTTGACTTCTACAAAAAATTCTGCTTCCCCCTTTTTGTCACTGATACTTTCTAAGAGAAACTTACCAAAATCTTTCCTTGCTACCTCAGGCCCTCATGGAGGTCCTGCTGCCCAAAGTCCTTTTACCCTCCTCTCATCACCCCTCTCTCCCTGCTAGATCTGGCCACCATGGCAATTGTCACTGCTCCCAAAGAACTGGTGCTCTGACAATTCCACGCCTACCAAAAATGGCAACATCAGGGCCAGGGATTTAGCTCAGTGGTTTCGCCACCTGCTACACAAGGGCAAAGACCCGAGTTCGATCCCCGGTACCAAAAAAAAAAAGAAAAAATGTTAATTAGGGCCGGGGATTTAGCTCAGTGGTTCCGGCACCTGCCTCGAAGCGCAAGGACCTGAGTTTGATCCCCGTACCAAAAAAAAAAAAAAAAAAAATGGCAACATCAACAGAGACGTGGTCAACAGAAGCGCTACAGGAGCATCCGTGCCGTGTCCTATCAACTTCCCTGACAACTCCCCATTCCCACAAAACTTCATTCCTGATCAGCAGGAAGTAGATACAGAAGAAAAGATCGTTGTCCCAATTCCATAATGAATTAAAGGCTGGGATTTTACGTATTCCAAAGCCCCCACAGAACAACCTCCCTCCCCCTTCTCCCTGTCCTCCTCCCTTAAGGCAAACAGGGACTTTCTACACAACTAAGGCTTGACCCCTCCTAGTTGATGACCTCTTGGAGCTTGTCACTCTGTCCCACCAAATGTCCTCACAAGACAGGGACTTCCTGGAGCTTGTCACTTCATCCCACCAGATACTCCCATGAAATAGGCACTTCCTGAAGCCTGTTTTCTCCATTCCCCAGCCAGAATTTGTTGCTATATGCCCTAACCACAATCACCCACCCCCATCAAAGGACCACGTGCTCTCCCATATGCAAAAACCCCATATAAGCCTCCAGCTCAGCTCATGCGATGGCTGGTCTCCCTTTTGTGAGTCAGTCCCGGAAGATTGCCCCCAATAAAGGCTTACATGAACATTGGTGTGCCCCTTCTTTTCAGTGACCCTTTCATTAGGGATACACATTTTGTTCAGTATTTGAGTTTTATTATTATGAATACTTTGTATCTAGAATTTAAATGTGGTATTTTCTTATGTTTATCTTATGTAAGACATCATTAAATTCTTTCTTGTAGTATGCTCATTTGACTTGCCCAGGTCCTAATTTAGCTAAGCACATTAAGAATGAATTCAAAAAATAATTAGAAGGATTTACAAGATGTTTGAGAATATTAGAAAATAACACACCAAAAGTATCTGTAAGAAGAGTATTAGAAAGATACAGCAATGGAAGATTTAAATAAAGGTTGTATTTTTCAGTTATGACAAGTCCAACCAATCAGGAGGTGGCTAACATTGAAAAGACAGTTTATAACTCCCAGTTGCCAAGTGCTACCATGAGTCAAGAGGCAGAGGGAGGAAACATATCCTGTCATGGGATTTCAAGTATTGATTTAAAAAGGCAAAGTCAAAGTAATCATAATAGCTAGATCTATGTCTTAAATCTTACAAATAAATTATAGAGAATTCTTTGTTATTAATAAATCCTAAATTAGATTAGAAAATACAGTACAATAATTTTAAAATATTGAGTTGGGGAAGAAACACAAATTTAATTTTGGCCTTTAGAATCTTTAACTGTCAAATATTCAAATCCATGTACTTTTTCATTTATAATTTCTCCATGTACTTTTTCATTTATAAATATGATCATCATTATTCATTTTCTGAAAGTATATGAATAATTTAAAATATTGGTTTTTGTTTCTTAAAAAAACATTATAAATTTCCAGTTAAAATAAATATGATTAATTTCAAATAAAAAATTACCTATATCTATGGCCTCTTGTCTCTTTAAAAGAAATACTTTATTGATGTTGATAAATGACTGTGGATAGTTCAACTACCATTATTTCCAGCATCTATGTTATTCTAGCTACAGTATAATCTAGAATATTAAAATTTTAAAATTATTTCATTTATATTTATGTCATAACAGAACTTTAATGAATAACTGGTATCAGATTATTTTTATCACAAAAAGTGAAATACATTGAACTAGGCATTCCAGCCTCCCAAATGAACTTTCTTAGAGTGAGCACAGTAAATATCTGATTAACTCCATTTCTTATGGTCAGTCTCAGAGGCTTTGTTAATGTCTCTATCTTTTAAAACCATAATGGTTATACGAAAGCTTAGATATCCTTTCTCTGGATCAGGGTCAGCTCCTTCCTTCCACAGAAGACTGCATCTGATTTAAATGAAGAGGAAAGTGTGAATTTCTCCAAATATCAGTGAAATGTATATTATTAACAATTTTACATGAGACTTAATGTGTTATTGTATTAATCTAGATGAAATTTTCATTGTCTCTAAAACTTAGAAAAAAGGCATATGTGATTTCCAAATATTGCTAAATTAAGAGATGTCTTTGTCTCAGTCAGTCCATTACTTCAATATTACTTTTTCTTTCTTTGTCACAGTTATAATATCTAGATTGCTTAAAATCCAAATGATAAAAAATACTTTCATAGGCCCAGTTTCTGAAGAGTTTAATATAATATTCTCTTAAGATATCTAATTGTGATATAATATTCCCACAACCTTGAATTTGTTTCTGGAATGAACACTGTCATCATAGCAGGAATTACAATATCTGAATAGGTACAAAGAGATTCTGGTACAGAAAGAGTCTCAGATATTTGATAAACAATTTGTCTTTTTTATGTCATGAATAGCATTTTTGTAGAAATTTGATTTCTTAATCATGGGGCATTTTCCTAGCCATTTTAAGATGTGATGTTTGACTTCATGAAAAAATTTAAAATAGTCCAATGATACATGCTACCAAAACAAATCCCCATTGTCACAACTGGCAGAGATCTATCCCCATTAACCTGAGTTAATGAAATTTCTTCAGGAAAACACTTTCTTCAGCTATACTTATATTGGATGATGCAAAGGACTAAAAGATCTTAACACAGCAGAATTTAATTCTCAATACTGTTTCTAAAGTTTGATAATAAAGCCCATAGTTCATCGTGTAATTGAAATTCTGGAAGACTTCACTTCAGAGACTGTAAAAAAATTTATAAGCACAACTAATTAAGAAATTAGCTCTCAGAATTAACTGATTTTGAATTTGCAATGCCCTTTTTTATTCCACATAATGGTTCTTGTTAAATCGCAAATGGTATTTAACCACTGTTTTATACTATTCAATATCTTAGTAGCAATTAAGGCAGATTACAATGCAAATAAAATCAGTTTGAGGTATTAAATTAGGAGCAACCCTTTGCTTCAGAATCAAGTAGATGAGGAAGTTCCTGGCTGCCTGACAAGTCTCCATATAAAACTAAATATGCAAAACTAGATTGAGAGATTTTGCATTTTGGATCTGTAGTCAGTGGCAATTCAGGAATATTTAGCACTAATGAAGAGCATCAGAGCAGTTCAAGCTAATTAGCATTTATCCTTCCTCCTTCACTGAGTCCTTCTATCATGCTTCATTCAACGTTAAGTCTAAGCATGTCCTATTAGGAATAAAAGTGGGGTCTGAATTACCTATCCTTGGGAAAAATTGGCAGCTGAGCACCAGCTTTCCACATTCATTTGTCAACATCATCAGTGCATTCACAAGGGCACCCTATTTTTTTTTCTGTTTATAAAGATATATCCTTAGTTTTAAAATGTAATCTACAGGATGATATTTAATTCATGTAATGAATTATTATTATCTCAAAATAACAACTAGTGAAATAAAATACTTGATCTTTTACATTTTTAAATTTTTATTTCTGACCATTGTAATATGACTATAAAATTAGGTTTTTAATCATGATTTATAAAATTAAATTTTTAGGATTAGGCTGTATTTTTATGGGTGGTAGTGTCCTTTGAGGTATGAGATATATTAACATTTTCTGAAAATGAAAACAATTTCCCTTTGAGTGGTGAACTAGAGACAACTATATGTATATTTAAATTTTTCCTATTCCAAAACTCCTTTTTAATTCCCATGTGAATAAAATAACAATTTTTAATAGAATTTGTTCTTTCTCAACCACATATCATGGTCCTCTCTCTGAGTCTCCCTGTATTGTTTTTTGCATCTGAATTTCAAATTCCTAGAAATTCATCTAGCATTGAATTGTAATGACTACATCACTTGATTCATTAATTATTTCATTCTTTCAGTCAGTCATCCATTCATCCATCCTCTAAATGTTGCTGCAGACCTACTATAAAAGGTAAGAAACAGTTCCTCCTACAGTGTGTAAATCAAACAAAAATGTTAGCTTTACTGGAATTTTTATAATATATTTTTAGTTGTATTTTGTTTGGGAGCATGATTCCTTTTTCAACTCATTTGCTTGTTTCCAGTGTGACTTTCAGATGAGTGAAATGACTTACTGAGACTGAGTTTTGCAAAACTGTGGGACAAGAGAGATATGTGAAAGAGTTTTAAAGTTAAAAAACTAAAAATGAAGGAAAAGGAGAATGGGTTTTTGCAACAGTAGGACAGGCATACTGTTTTAAAGCAAAAGAACTGTAATTTACATTTTACGATATAAGTAGCTTATTTTGTATCCATTATGTTTCACATTCAGTAGCCTTCCAGACAATTAGAACATGTTTTTCCTTCAGGAGTTACTTTACATAAGAACATTCTGTGATATCCTGCACAATATTATAAGCCATTGATAGGAGTTGAGTTACTAGTACTGAATTCAGTCCTGATTGTCTCCAGTTGTTAGAAATATCAAGATGATATTCAGGAAAGCTAAAAGATAGCACTGTTTGTAGATATAGGAAAGGCTTCAGGGTTTTTAAAATAGAACATTTAATTTCATAAATCTACTTTTCCCTAGTTTCTTTTTATTTAAAAAAAAAGTTAACTTGTTCTCATCCAGAAGGTGTCATTCAAGCCAGTTTGTTGAGTAGTTTAAAATGATCTGCTCCACCCTATTTTAAAATATGTATTGCTGTCTAGGCCAGAGAATTTCCCCTCATTATCACTCTATAAAACAACTATGAGAGGAGACTAAACTTCTTACCCTAATGCAGTTGTAATGAAGTGAAAATTTTCTGGTCTGTTGTGGGATTCTTCCTCTTAGACTTTTGCAACCCTCAGCAGAACACACCTTGGCTCATGTGTTAGTGCATTTTTCTTCCCCAGAAATTAGGGTGTAGAGATGAGAGAGATCAAATGAAAGCAAGGAATTCTTAAACAAACTGGTTAGTTGTATAATCTGAGCAGTAAAGAAAATCATGACAAGAAAGTTCCCGGTTAAGTTTAAAGAAATCTTCATAATACTGAAAACTTTTGTCAAGTTTAGTATAAACTTTCCGGAGGGCACTAATGGAAGTTCTTTTACCACCAATAAGGGGGAGATTTTTGAAATCAGAGAAACTATTAGCGGCCTGAAACACACATACAAATGCGTGAACTTTCAAGGAACTAAAAACTATTGGAGGAACTGAATATTTGTTTTGTAAAATTTATATCAACCTTATTCAAAATTATACTAATTGAAACTCATTGCTCATTTAAAGCTCACTAGAGAATTCTTATTGAAAATAGTGAAGTTTTTATTGACCTCTTCCTGGAGTTTTAAAATAACATCACAGTCTACAAAATCCTAGGAATTAATCATAATCTCTTTTAACTAGAAATAAGCAGCTCCTAAGAGGAATCATGATCATTTAATTCATGCACCAGCAATATTTGTAGCATAAATTCTATAAAAATCTTTCATCAGTTTTCATGGAAAAATTCTATCTCTTAATGACTAACATATTATGAGCTGCTGAAGTCTTAAAAACCACACAACCATACAGTATTATGGCATGTAAACTATAATTCCTAGAGTTATTTCAAAGAACAACTTATACAATAGTGACTGTACATGCATTTTCAATTAGTATAATTTAAAGTGATGCTTGGCTGTACATAATTATGAAGTTTATTCTTTATATTTGTTATTTGCATATAAATATTTGGGTATACATATAAGAAATAAATTGAAAATACAAAATAAAGTAGTAGCCAAAACAGGTGAGTTTTTTATTTTTAATTTTCAATAATTTTTAATGACAAGAGAATATGGAAAACTAAAGTGAAATTCAATGCTATAAAACTGAAAACATAAATACAATTTTAAGTGTGTTAAAAATACTTTTTAGAAACATAGAAAAATGTTAACAAGAAAATGCATCAACATTTTGCTTCTGGTTGCTTCCAGGTGGTAAGGTTATAATGATTATTGTCTTTTTCTTCTAATATTTAAACTATGCACATGTTTTTATCTTCAGCAATTTATTTGTACATTATAAAAATATGGACAGGTAATGATGTCTTTCTCACCCGCTTTCTTTTTATTTCTTTTTACATTGTCCTGCTGGCTAGAATCTCTAATATAATGTTTATGCCAGTAGTTTTGGCAGGCAACTTTATAGTTTTACAAATCTAATTTCTAACCTATATCCCAAAATCTAGTTTTTCCAGCACCATTCAGCAATTAGATTGTCCTTTCCCCAATGTATGTTTTTTGACACCTGTTTTGAGAATCAGAAGGCTGTAGCTGTGTGAGTTTATTTCTGGATCCTCTATTCTACTCTATCAGTCTCTATTCATATCAATACCTTACTGTTTTTAACTATGGCTCTATGGTAGTTTTTGAGTTACTGTATTATGACACCTCCAGTATTACTATTTTTCCTCAGACTGCTATACTGTGATTTTGTGTTTCCATATGAATTTTGTGATTATATTTTTTCTGGATCTGTGAAGAATACCACTGTTATGGTGAAATATTTTAAAGTCACATTTTCTTGCTTTTTAGGAGAAAATTTTCTAGTATCATTTTCTTTTCTTATCTATGTGATAAAAGTGCCACTTTAAAGATTCTTAATAAGCTCTACATGAAATTAAATGTCTATTTTCCTATTTTAAGTAAGAAGTATATGAAATATTCTATCTATAATAATTTAATTATAAATATGATATTTATTGAATTAAGGAAATTAAAATTTTTGTAAGATTTCCAAGGACTAAGTTCATTTGAAAATAATGATATTTTCATGTAAGAAAAATATTAGATTTGTGTCAAATATAATTTCCAAGAAAATGCCAGGTTTAATACTGGATTAAAATATTCTACATCATTGGATGGAAGAAAGGAGAATATAAAGAATTCTTATCTCTGGCATTATAAAGCTTTAGACAGGAAAAACACACACTAATGGATAAAGTAGTTTTTGTAATCTACCACAAGTTATGTGCTATGTAACATTTGTGAGTGTTAAGTTATCTAAGTGATGCAGGAAAATAAAGCTAATCAAGACTGAGGATTTAGTTATATATTTTTACATATTCAGTTGTCTTTGAAAGTGCAGATGTATCAGAGACAGGCTATTAGAGTTTTTAAATATGTATTTTACAAAACATATGGTGAAAATTTAAATTTTAAAAAGTTATTCGACAAAACACATATTTCCATAAATCTCCCTCAAAATTTTCCTTTAACTTTGAACAACTTAACCTTGAATAACTTTCCATTATTCTTGGTCCTTGCTAAGACAGTTCTGGAAGTCCTCTTTTGTGAGTGTCTTTAGTTGCACTGTCCTGGCTTTTACAGTGTACTGAATCAGTTCAAAACATATGCCTTTCATAGTCATTTTGACATTTGTAAAGAGTCAGAAGTCACACGGTATCACACCTGGTAAATAAGGTAGATGAGGGCACATTATAATGTTTTCATTTGATGGATTTCCATAAATATTTTGAATCAATTCAGGACATTGAGTTAGCCAGGATAGCAAACTAAAGACACTCATGAAGGAAGATTTCCAGAACTGTTTCCGAAAGTGGCAAGAATGACAGGAAAAATATATTTGAAGTAAGAAGGAGTATTTAGATGAGGATTAATGATAATGCATCTTTTACTGTAATAATTTTTATCTAAATATTCACTATATTTTCTGATTACACCTCACATATAAAAGAGTCATCCTATTTTATAATGGTTGAATATGTTATTTCTTTGGATTCCACCCAATACCAATGCCTAGAAACTAAAATTCCCTTAGGAAATAAATTTTTTGGTAAAAAGAAAATCAGTGAGAATACTTTTGAACACATTTCAACTTGTAGTACAACTTAAAAATGAATCTGAGGTAAGAAAAGACCTCATAATTGTAACAGTACACTTAAGCTTTTTTTTTTTTTTTTTT
>NW_004624744.1:14953977-15000266 GCF_000247695.1 Heterocephalus glaber | reverse complement strand
GTGCCCTCGAGCTTGTGTAGATTGTAAAATGTTTGATGAGGTTGTTATCACTTCACATCTGTGTGGACTTTTTTTGGCTGTTAGCTCTTGAAATTTTTTTTTTTTTTTTGTATTGGGGATCAAACTTGGGACCTTGGGCCTTAGAGGCAGGCAGCAGAACAACTGAGCTAACCCCCCAGCCTAACAGTATGCTTTAGAAAGAGCAAGAGCAGCAAAAAAGTATAGGGTGTGGTTTTGTAGAAGACATTCTTCCATTTCTGCATGGCGTTGAGAGTGACTACACAACTAGTCACGAGTTAACTGTTATTACTTTCTTTTTGGCTTTTTGCTGTTATGGGATGATTGATTTCTTTCATGATTATTTCACTTGCCCATTCATTAATTCAGTCTGTAAATGTTTATTGATGTTTCTCTATCTTAAGAACAAAGGATAGATCCGTTATGGTTTGTGTCTAGATGTCCCTTCAAAGCCTCATGGAGTCATAGGTGGAGTTTTTTGGAGGTGACTGGATGTAGAGTAGGTGATGCTGTGATTAAGGATGTGATATTGGGATTTATTCATTATATTACACTAGGATTTAGGGTACCCCACCCTGGTGTTAGTTCTACCCACCCTAAGGGCATGTAGCCTGAATATATGAGAGAGAAAGAGGGCTGATGTTGTCACTGCTGGTCACTTGCTGCTTTGCTAATTTGCTGTTTGTTTCCTTGCTGTTTTCTGCCTGCCATGAACTATTTTTCCTCTGTCATGACACCCGGTCTTGGAACCAGCCAACTATGAACTGAAAAAACTTCTCCAAACTGTGAAGGAAAATAAGTCTTTCCTCTTTTAACTTTGTGTGTCAGGTATTTTGTCTGAGCAACAAAGCAACTAGAAAATACAATAAGACAATACCCTTTGAAAAAGATGGTTAAATTTATCACATTATAGTTGATGAGTCAAATAAGAAAACTAATGTTAAAATGCTATTATATAGCAAGGATAAGATATTAAAAGAGAACAAAGGAAGCTCATATAAGTCAAAATAGGATACTGAAAGTTTTCTTAGAAAAAGTGATAGGTTAGCCAAGATTTATAATGTTTAAATAAAGAACACAAGAGGAAAAATGATAAAAATAGAGCTTTTGTGAATAGGAAGGGGATCAAGAGTTAGAAGGAGCAGAGAAGGAGAGGAAGAGTAAGGAATGAAAAGAAAAGAGAGGAAAAAAAGAATTAAGATATATTATGAAGATGGCACCAATGCTCCACGATGACTGTAATCATTATGTACTGAAAACATGTAGTAATAAAAAAAAAAGAAAAAAGATTGGAGGTTAGAAGCCTCTAGTCAATAGCGACTTTCATGTTCATGGAGAGCAGTTAAAAATGAAGCAAGAAATGGGCCGAGGATTTAGCTCAGTGGCACCGTTCCCTGCCTCGCAAGTGTAAGGTCCTAAGTTTGATCCCTGGTAGCTAAAAAAAAAAAGAGAGAGAGAAAAATACAATTATATCCATAATGTTATTTATTGTCTTACAAATCATAATCCCACATTTGGATTTGCTTCCAAGCTACAGCAAAAACATTAAATAAATTTATACATATTGCATTGTGAAGAAAAGATTATAAAGAAGTAAAATTAAATTTGAAAACTCATTATATATCTGCTTTAATAATCTAGCAATCAGGATGATCCAAGTTTCATCATTAACAGTGAGGATAAACAAAAAGAAATAGACATCAATTTCAGCGGTAAAACCAAGTGAATTTATTCCTATTTTGTTACTGATGGTGAGGGAGCTTAAAGAATCCAAAATATACAATGCCTAGGTATTTGATTAAGGAGATTGTATTATTTATTTCAAGAAAAAACAAGGATGCATTGCAATTCTTCACTCTCAAACTAATAGGCATACTTTAAACTGTGTTTGTTCTTAAACATCCCTATGCTGATCCTGTTATTTAACTAACAACACTATGCCAAAATTCTTTTTAGAACTAATTTTATCAAATTATCTACTACTTTTGTCCCACAAGCTTGCATTGACATGTGTATAACATATAACACTTATTATTCTATTTGTTTAGGAATGTCTTTGAAGATTCAGCTTGCTCTGCATACATTGTCATTTCTGTGGAGATGTGTGTGAATATTCAGTTCTTAGTACACTCTCACCCTTCTCAGTGATTTGCAGTAAGCTGAAAACCCTATGGTTGGCACAAAAATACAAAAAAATACAATAAATAAATAAATAAATAAATAAATAAATAAGAAAACAAAAATGCCCCAATAATATTTTTGTTAATTATCTTTTTGCCCAAATTTTATCATGTAAAATTGGCTATTGGTGATGTAAGAAAATACGTTTTTTTCTCCAAATTCTTTTGAATGACAGCCATAGCTACATTAAAAATGTAAGGCTTCAAAGTAACGAGCCTGATCTTCTTCTTTAAAATTACACAAATCATTTCACTTTTATGGGTACAGCAATACTAGAATTACCATGAGGCCAAGATAAGGTGATTGGGTGCACTGTGCATAGATCATGGTAGATTTTCACAGATCTTGGTTGGATCTGACTCTCTAATGGTTAAATCAAGATAATCAAGAGAGACTCCTGAGATTTTCTGTTGTTAGATTCACTGTTTAGTGGCCCCTTCATGTCCAGATGTTCCCCCAAAGCTTTGTGAGCTCATGGTAGGGCTTTTGGGAGGTGACTGGATCATGGGGACTAAATGGAATATTGGGAGGTGAAGCCTGGTAGATCACTGGGGGATGGTCAGGAGCGGTATGTCTCCTTCCCTCCTCTTTGAGCTCTGCTTCTTGCCACCATGCCATGAAGGCACTTCTCCTCTTCCGTGCCTCTCTGTCATGCTGTCCTGCCTTGGGGACTATGTACTGAAATTTACACAAACTGTGAAAAATAAACCTTTCTTCTTTAAGTTGTTCACGGGATTATGATCTACGTCTCTATTTAACTCTCTAATTGGTTCCCAGAAATTAAAATAGTAGACACATTCTTCAATCTCTACCATCTCACAATAGGAAAGCATCCCAAGCAACTGACAAATATTCATTACACAGCTATCTAGGATGTAGTCAGTATGACCTACTCATAGGCCCAAAGTTAACATTTTCTTTCTAGGAGACCTGCCCAGGTTGACTTGCCATTTCTCAGTCTCAGTTCTCATTTCAAAATTTTTGAGCAGAATTGAATTACCTTAACCATGGTTAGAAAACCTAACTGGGGAATAAATAGAAAAAGAAAAGATGAACCTTAAAAATATTAAAATGAATGTATATGCTAATAAATAACAGAGAATAGATATTCTACTAGTATTACCATTACTGTCAGTATTACTGCGAGGATCTAGGGAATAAATATTATATTAACCCCTTTGTCTTTCATCAATATAATCTCCCAACAATCTATTTGACAGACCAAAACAAAGTTTTCAGATGTGTTTCCAAGGAGAGTGACCAAAAAATCATCTGCGAAACAGTGGTCAGAGTTTGGTGAGCTGCTGGAAACCACTGTGGCAGTGTGAAAATTATTTAGACCTTGGAGTTAGAAGTTGTCACTCACTCACCTTCCTGTCAGAAACTGTGAGACCCTTAACTGTACCACCTCAGAACACACAAAAGAAGTCTTCTAGAACTGCTTCAGAAAGCAGTAAGAATGAGGGGCATGTTCAAAGAGATGGTAGGTATTTTGAGGAGAACTAATGGCTACATATTGTATCATTGGTTGTAATAAATTTTTATAATTTAAACAGTTGTTGAATATTTTGATTATTCTTTGTACATTGTAGCCTTGGTTCCCATTCTTCCCTTACAATCTTGTTTGGACAGTGGCCTTCTCAACTCCCCAAATGCTGCTTAGAACTTCTAGTTTATAATCAATTAACTTTTCCACATGTCTTGAGCACTTTGTGTACCTCTAATAGCATATATAATTTATAATGAACAAAAAATTTATTTGTTTGCATTTCTGAAGTTTGAGAAGTCCAAGACAGGGGTAGGGTGAGGGACCCATGTAGTGAGGAAATTCCTGCTGTGTCATCTCACAGTAGAACACAGAAAAACGAGAGTGAGCGAGGGCTAAGCTTAGCTTTTTTATTTTTTTGGTACTAGGGATTGAACTCAGGACCCTGAGCTTGTGAGGCAGGTGGCAGCACAACTGAGCTAAATTCCCAGCCCTCAGCCTGTAGCCTTTTCATGGGGCACCATTCCAACCTATGAAGGTGGAGGCCCCACAGCCTCATCAACTCAGAGAAGCCTCACATTTTAGGATTCTTACAATGACAGTTAAATTTCAAAATCAGTTGTAGAGGGGACAAGCAAATCAAGCACCAGCTTTTCACCATGTTCTTTGCCACATCCCTGCTTTTTCCAAAATCAATTGTTCCCTAATTTCACTACTTTCATGGCACCCTTTACAAATGCAGTGATCTTGTCTGTTATCATCCAAGTACTTCCTTGCCAGAGGATGAAGTAAGTGTCTGTTCTGCTGCCTAGAGCTCCTTCAAGGTTGTGGATTCTTCCTGCAAAACCTCTTTTACAGCTGCTATATTCCTTCAAGATGGAATGTCCCCTCTCCATTCTCATTTGTGTTTACATCTTGTCATTAGCTTAAAACTTGAACTCTTGACTTCAAAATTTTCTAGGACCCTAAAGTTTGCAGTTTTTCTGCCAACATCTTGGCCACCCCCTTGGTTCTAGGTCCTTTCCACAAGAAAGATAGACTGACAACTAAAATTTTAGTGTAAATAGTCACAAGGCATCATACAGGTCCTAAGGGTTGCCAATGAATCTCTGTAAAGACATGAAATTTAATCAAAATTTGATTTATCGTGTCATGCTGGAATGTAGTGTCATGAAGCTCTGTCAGTGTTAAATGAATATGCAATAGTCCACCTGTTCTTTTGACTCCTAAGCGTTACCCGTCTTCTTGCTTCCCTCCTCACATTGCCCCTTCTTTCACTCATCCCCCAGATGGTATAACTCCACTTTTTTAATTCATTGTACACCAGAAGCAGCATTAATTATCACCTGATTATTTCACACTAGGTGGACCATTTCCACGGTGCTACTGTAACATGGCTGCGCAGAGACTTTATTGTCAGGACCCTTCACCCACTCAGTCTTTCAAGGTCCTTGAAGAGTCTACCTGTTGCAAAGTCAACAAATATGTCATAACAGTTGTTCATATTTCCTTTTCATCTTGCTTTTGTAGATGTTTTGTTCAGAAAGAAATGTTGGAATTGATGAAGTTGGACACTTAATAACTCACAGCAAGGGGTAAAGACTTGCTGCCAGGGAGAGTTTCAGTTGTGTTAATTATTACAATGATTTAACATAGTGATAAAGAGCCCTAGACTTAGATTCTTTTCCATTCTAATTTCTGTCACCATGTACAAAGGCTTCAAAATATATACTAAGGACATATCTGTAGAATAAATGTACCTTTTTTTAATCACAATAGCCTTCTCCATTTCATCTTCATTTTCCATAGAAAAACTTCAGACTTATTTCACTTCTCTACTCTCTAATTATATCTTTTCTTCTTGTTTTGCAAATTCTTCTTCCATAACATACTTTTATTCTATGCACAATCTAATGACCCTACGAAGTTCTCTTAATTTTTCATTGTGTTTTATTGTTGCACTATTTGTTTTTCTTCAGCTAAAGTCAAAATAACCTCATAATTACTCCAATGTAGGCATCCTTGGGTCTCCTATTCTATCTTCCTTGATTACATATACCAATATTTCTTACTCTGGATGAAAATATGGAAAATACTTGTTTGAATCTCATTCATGCATAAGCCATCTCTTGTCTACTTAATTAGATAAGAAACAAAAGTTGGAAAGGCTCTTGCTCCAGCTGCTTCCCGATTCTCTTATTAGTTCAATCCCTTTAACATTTGTGCAGTTCTTTGAGTTCTCCTCCTCCAAGCTGCTGTGTCACACTGGAGGAGATTTCTTTTTCGTTATTATTTTTTCAGCCTATCTTTAACACTTGCTCCTACTGAACAGGTTTTTTTTTCCCAGTTCAAGTACTTCTGAGGCAAATTTTGAGAAAAATTCATATGATTTTGTTTTTTGGAAGAATTGACAAGAATATCATTTATATTCATGGCATTTTATCCATTTTCCTTTTTTTAATGGCTATTAGTAGAAGCTGAAGAGCCTTCTATTGCCCTTTATATTTTGTCTTTTTTTAAAAAGAGATTTCTGGTAAATTTCAAAGGTAATTTGAAAGTAATACTTAAAATTCTGTTAGAAAGTTTTCATAAATGTAAAATTTTATAATTTTTGTTAATTTTGTTACCCACAAATATTTGAAGATTTATCATTGAATACATTTTTCTTAAGCTTCCTAAATTTCTTAATTATCTATTTCTTTTATATTTGCTTAATTACAATTTCAAATCTTTTGAATGTCTTCATTAACATTCATCTACATTCCTGCTTACTTTACAATATTTCCTATTCTATTATTTTTCTGCCACATTTTGATGTCTTCATCCAATATTGGGTCTATTCAAATGTATATTTCTATTTCCCTTGATCATTGAGTTGTATTTTGGAAGGGAAGAAGGCATTAAATTCATGCTAGCGCAAACTTAATTGGATATTAAAAAGTAATCTTTTGTTCAATCCCATTTTGCATATCAAATGTCCCACACATTTTGCCTCAAGTACCTCCCCATAAAAATATACCTATTCTTCAGCTAAAAGCTTTAAATCATATATGAAAAACAAAGTTAGAGTAAAACAAGATAGAAAGTGAAAATTATTTAAGATGACCATTTCAACATTTGTTTCAGTCAGAAATATTTTATTTCTCTTCTAAATTTCAAATTATCACTGTTTAGAAAAATGTGAAGAAGCCAATTATAAATAAAATGACTATAAATATTGTCCATATAGAAAACAATCAATTAGATAAGTAAAAATATAATTACATATTTAAATGACAAAAAAATTAAGTATTTTTAGTAAAAATGATCTCTTGAGCAAACTTTCATAAAACTTCGTTTCCTCTGTGTAAGTTTCCAAAAAATGTGCCTAGCTCTTGCCTTTTTCCTCATTGCTCTCTCTTCTCTTTCTTTTTGAAGAAAACATGTTATTTTTGGTAAATTGAACTTTTACTGAGAGGGGAAAGATTGATGTTTAAAAAGCAGACAGATAGGATGTTTACCTGAGATAACCGGCTGGAGAAGAATCTTCAAAATCCTATAAATCCTCAGCTTTCACATCTGTGTCCCACTACAGTTCTGTCTGAGAGCAATGAAAATGTAGAACTTCTAGAGAGGAAAAGTTGCTGCAGTTCATCTTCTCAAGGGTACTAAGAACTCTGACACCAAGAGGTAGAAGTGAAGGTGGAAGTTGGACGAGAGAGGCAGAGTGAGAAATAATCATCTCCCACTGAAAAGATGTCATGCTCATGTCCCAGAGAGCGTAGGAAAGGAAGACCCAGTCTCTCTCAGTGAAGAGTCACAGCAGTGGCACTGAGCACTGAATTCTTCCTGAGAGGTCATGCTCCAAGTGAATGTGCAAGTGTGACATGCAGTAGATTCACAGACCAAGTTTCTTTGTTTGATCAACATTGCAAATAAAAAAAGAAGGAAAGAAAGAAAAAAAGTATTAACTGTGAGAATACTTGTTACAAAGGCTCTTTATCACTGTTAGTTTTTCAGAGCTTGTTTTACCAAGAACTCAAACATGAAAAGCATCCAATCAATGGAACTGTTCTAAAATAATGGTTAAATGGTCATCTTGCACTTGTTTCTTATACTGATGGTGAGGCGATTCATCAAGTTTCCACTCTTGGGAGCAGATATTATAAAAAGCCATTCAAGTCATTTCTGTGTCTCAGGTCAGTTCTATTTGTGTAAGTCTCTCTCTTCCTCGAGAAGGAATCACTTGAAAGTAGAGATGATAACTTACTTACTATTGTGCATTATTCATAGTGTCTGATATCATGTCTTACAAAAATACTCATAAAATTTATCAAATCTACTTACTCGATGTTTTCATAATTAAGAAGTTGACTTTCACAACAATAGCTATAGAAATAAAAAACATTTAAAATGTTACAAAACATCACCAAAATCTCAGTTTCTATGCCATTGTTTAACTTCATGTCCTGAGTACAATGCTAAAACTTTAGGTAGGAAAATCAGGGGATTGTTTAGCAAACTTTACTTGGAATATTATTACTATAGTGTCTAAAGACAGGTGATATTGCCTAACTTTGACTTATCAACAGGTTTGTTAAAAAGCATGTTATAATTCACAAATCAAAATCAGATAGTTATAGCTAATTACTTTGTTTGTAAATATTAGCAATTAATAGAGTGCATATAACCTACTAAACATGAATTTCATTAGTATTAGTGAAGTTCTAGTGATTCTGGGTTAATTTAAGCAAATGCTTTATCTTTAGGAGTAAAATTTAATTTTCTTTTAATTCTATGTAAATCTTTTAACTTCAAAAACCTCTAAATATTTTAGTTTTCTTAAATTTATATCTTTCAATGTCATTTACACTACAATATTAATATTTTGTTTTCATTTGCTGCTAGATTTATTAATTCATTTATTAAAAATTATTTATTGTATTTGTAAGCCACATTATGTATAAGTTACTAAGTTAACAAAATTGAAAAGATACACCCCTGACTTACAGGTTACTGATGACTTTGGGATCCAAGAAGCAAACAACTACAATAGCATGTCAGCTGCTCAAGTGAAAGATGTGAGATCTATACCAAAGCATTTGCCTGTGCCAAAATGCTGATATCCTGGAATGCTTCCTAAAGAAGTTTGTAGTTGAATTAAGAATATAATGACTCGGATTTTGCTGACCTTATTCAGGCGAATTATCACAAGGAAGAAGCATCCAGGTAATGTGCTATGTAAAAGCACCCACCCAAAGGTGAGAAAAAAAATAAGCCTTTTCAACCATTTTGGAGGACCACCTTCTTTGGGATACAACTGGTTCAGATCAATTAAAAGAGTCACCTTTCTAATTCTTTAGGGGAGGTAGAGGGTACAGGGGTTTGAACCCAGGGCCTTCATACTGAGCTGCATTCTCAGCCCTTTTTATTATTTTATTTTGAGACAGTGTTTTGCTAAGACATTCAGACTAGGCTTAAAATTGTGATCTTCATGTCTCACCTTTCAGAGTGCTTGGATTACAGGCATATATACCATTTCTGTGTTCTAATTCTTTTCTTTAGAACAAACACCTTGTTGTAATTCATCTATCCAGAGAAGGTATTTTAACAATAATGCATACAGAGTGATCAGTATGGTATGAGAAGACATGACCAAGGTCTTGGAATCCAAAAGGAATAGTAAAAGCAAGAAGAGTGATACATAATTTGAAAGATAGCAAAGAGATTAATTGATATTGGAATGTTAAAATATCCATTGAATGGGAGGGGTAGGAGAAAGGAAAGAAGGGAAAGGAATAAATATGAGAAAAGAAAAAACAATGGAAACAAAGTCTTTGTAAATAGGGAGGGGTGGAGGGGTTGAAGGGAGGGCAGGGGAATGTGGAAAAAAATAACCAAGATGTATCATGTATAGATACAAATTCCCAATGATGAATGTCATCATATTGTATACCTAAAATGTACCACTAAACTTAATGAATGAAAAAAAATCCATTGAATTTGGCAACAGGATCAACACTATAAAACTGATTAATGTGAGCATGTTCAGAGGTGAGGTGAGGGATAAACTTGGTTGCAGCTGGTAATGGGATGGTTACAGTGAAATAGTAAGTAATAATAAATGTGGCAGAAAGCAACCTGTAGCGAACAGGTTCAGTGAAAATTTGTGTTACAAATGCATCTCAACCACCCAATTCACAATATTAAAAATGTCTAGCTTCATAGAAGGCTTCTCTGTGTCCCATCCAAGTCAATACCTTCTTTCCTAAAACAACAAAAACCACACTGACTTCTATCAGTATAGATTACATTTATTGTTCTGTAACCTCATACAACTGGGATGGATCATGTAAAACACACTTTTTGGTGTCTAGCTTTATTCTCTCAAATGTTAACCACAGAATTCATCCATCTTATTATTACTATAATTTGCTCTTTTGCATTCCATTGTATGAACATATCCCTCAATTTTAGCCATGAGTTTTCATCACTATTGATGAAGAATTCTTCATTACATTTATTCCAGTCCTTGATACCAATTACAAAATTGTTAAATCATAATGTGGACATACACTTAACTCTACTGGAGAAATGACGGTTTTCAAAAGTATTGGTGCTAATTTAAACCCCTTCAGTAATGCAGAAGAGTTGTTTTAAATCTTAAACAATTGTGTTTTGGAACTTTTTCATTTTAATCAGTCTGGCAAGTGTGTGCTCAATTTAATTGTGGTTTTAATTTGCATTTCACTGAAAAAATATTATTATTCTTTCTGAGATATGCATTCAAGTCTTTTGACCATTTTTCTATTTTTTTCTGCCTCATTTTTATTGTTTTCTTGATGTTTAATATAAGTTCTGACCATGTCTTTTTTAACATATAAGTTGTACATATATCCTTCTTCTTCAAGACTTATCTTTTCCAACTCTGATTGGTCTTTTGATAAAGAGAAATTTTTAATTGTAGCAAAATTCACCTTAAAATTCTTGTGTCCTATTTATCATATCTTTGCCAAACTCATTGTTATAAACATCTGCCTTTGTATCTCCACCTAGAAACCTTATTGTTTTGCTCTCTACAAAGCATGACATGATGTATGGATCAAGTTTTTCATACACCTATCCACAATAAACAGTATTTTTTATAGAAAATGAATTTGTTTTACCACTATTTAGCTGTTGTCACTGTTGTGAATTTTGTGTGCCCATTACCACATTACCTATGTTGATCTTTGTCTACTTACTCTTGTGCAAATATAATATTATAACTTTATAATTTGCAGTATTTAAGTCAGATAGTATATTTCCTTCATTGTTATCTTTTAAAATAGTGCCCAGGCTATACTTGACCCTTTCTCTTTCTATATAAATATTAGCACCACATACAACTTAATCTGTTCATGCAATTTGAATAAACTGGTAGGATCTTTTTTTGGGAAGATTGTGTAGAATCTTTATATAGGTGGGGTAGAAATTATATTTTTAAAGTAATAAATTTTCATATGCACAAAAATTAATTACTGCTGCAATTTGTGTTTTATGAAATTCCTATCTAATTTTATGTAAACAAAATATAAAAACTTATTTTCTATTTATTTCATATTTTGATTTAGTCTAATTTTATCATTATCAAAGAAAGCAAATGCTATGTTAACAAATTGATCTATTAGAATGCATTTTTTTCTACTATGAATGCTATTCTGCCAGAAGATCCCCCAATTCTTTTTTTTTTTTTTTTTTTAGTACTGGGGATTGAACTCAGGAACTTGCACTTGCGAGGCAGGAGCCAGAACCACTGAGCTAAATCCCTGGCCACAGATCCCCCAATTCTGATCCAACTCCTTTCTGATTGATATGCTAAAAGATGAGAATTTAATCTCATCAAAAGCATATTTCTAATTATCATGGTCTTCATTACTTTATTTGGCTTTCCCAAATAAATTTTGGAAATTTTATGTATCAAAATATCTTGGTGCAAAGTTTATCCTGGTCAATACAGCACTAGCTTTAACTTCTTTACTGGAAATAGTTCCTTCTGAAAAAAATTACACTAGTGTGATACTTTACTCAGGATGAGTTAGTTAAGATATTGTTGTATACATAGCAAAATACCTCAAATTCAGTTTGTGAAGCAATCATTATCTGTTATCACGTGTCTTTGAGCCAGCTGTAGGTGTGAGCTGCTCTAGACTGTGTCTATCTGGGTATCTTTGCTCTGCTTCCTCCAAGGATCAATCAACAGGAAAAGCTGGGCATACTCTTCTTATAGCATTGACAGAGGTGCCAGATAACAAGCAGAAACATGTGAGGCCTCTTACAGTCAGTTCAGAACTGACAAAATTATCACTTGTGCCTATTGATTATTGGCTAAAACAAGGCACATATCCAAGTTCAGAGTAAAGGCATATCTGTGATGTAATCTATATATCCATCAACAGATGAATGAATAAAGAAAATGTAGTATTTACACACAATGGAGTATACTGTATAAAGAAACATAAACTTGTAGGAAAACGAATGCACCTGAGACAATGATGTTAAGTAAAATAAATCAAACATACAAGCCTAAATAGTGTGTGGTTTGTCTTACAGAAGAAATCCAAATTATAAACAAAAAGCTAAAAAAAGATAGATAATAGGAAGTAGGGCAATAAATTTTTGTCAAATGGCAAGGAGATCAAGAAATGGGAGGAGAAAGGGTGAAAAAAGGAATTAAGATGTGTTATGTGCATGCACCAACTCCACACAAGGAATGTAAACATGTACTGTAAACATTTACCAATAGTAAAAAGAGTTCATGAAACTAAGGGTAAAAACTGGGGCTAATAATGGAAGGTACTTTTGTAATTAATAATTATTGGCCAGGACATATGGACAAATGGCTAGGAAAGCAAATTTTTATTTTTCAAATTGACACATAAAATTATGTATACTGATGTGGTACCATGTTCAAATCAGTGAAAGCATATCTGTCCTCTCCAAAATTTATCATGTAATCTACCTTTTATTCTCTTAATCTCTCATACAGAGCTCATTATCCTTCTGGAAGCTTTTCATCCTATGCGCAGAGAAAACTGATGTGTTGAAACTTGTTTTATTTTATTTTCAATAGAAAATATAAACCAAAGGGCATCTGTCACATGAATGATATTTATGATTGACTATAATTTCACTACACATATTGGATTTCATACCCTTAAAAATCCATAAATGAGTAATAAATACAACAGAATGATGAAAATGCATAAGCTTTGCAATTAGAAAGACCTAGATCCAGTGTGCCTCTCCTTACTTCTCTTTAACTCTATAGGGACATAGATTTAAATGAAATAACACACACATGGCTACCACATAGTCAATAGTTGAGAATGATAATTATTGTTATTTCTACACAACCTTTCTTAGAACTGCACTGGTTAAGCTAATTGTAGACTTGATTAGCTTGGAATCCAACTAGGGGATTAGTAAGGAACACTTCTGTGTGGATCTGGGTAGCTCACGGAGGCACGACTTTAGGGTTCATATATCTGACCCCTGCCTTTTTAGCTCTGTTCCCCTGCTCTGCATTCTGGCAGCCAAGAACTAAGTAGCTTTCCATTCCTTTCCACTGTGATTTCTGCCTTGAAACCCGCCAACAATGGACTGAATCCTCTCAAACTGTGAGCCAAATAAATCTCTCCTCCTTTAGATTGTGGTTGTCAAGTATTTTGTACAGCAACAAGAAATCTGAATTATCCAGAATGTACAGGAAGTACAGACACCCAGAAGTAACAAATTGCTCTTTTGATGAGAGTGTAAAGGTCTTTTTAGATGTAAATTTATAGATGTAATATTTGAGATGGTTGTTGATTTTGCTACTCAGTGATAAAAGTGAAGGGCAACCTCAGAATAACCTACTGCTGGATTAAACAAATGAGAATGACAAAGTCTTTATGGTAGCAGTATACTAGCAATTTCCAAACTTTTAGGAATTTTGTCATGCTCTTTATTCATGCTCATGAAGTACAGTTTTTGTGGTTTTACCATACAGTCCCCACTGCAACAACCACATTTTTCAGTTGTCCTACATACAGTGTTCTAACAAAGAAACCTTAGGCAGAGAATGGTATAAAGCATGGGTCCTTTATAATTAGCCAGGGTATTAAAACATTTATGTAGTCCTTAGAAAATAAAACAAGCTATAAATACCATTAAACTATTAAACTGCAAAGTAACTTCCTTCAAATGCTATTACTCTATAGACTTACAAAAATTATATATTTATCATAAAGGTAAACACACTATTTTTCCCACTGAAGAAACTGACAAGTTTAAAACCATGAAAATGTTAAATTATAATAAAAGGCCACTTTCAACTTTGCCATTTACAAGCTCACTTATTGTTCATAACTCTTATAATTGAAGCCTTATTATATTATCCTGCTGCACAGCGTGATTTCCTGTTATTTGTCTAATGTTTTTTAAAGAACAGTAATTTAATAACTACAGTGATATTCATCCTCAGCTTCTAACAAATGTGCTATTTCATGAGGCCTGTTTGTACAATACCACTGGAGACGATGTATATGCCATGCTTGCCATTAGATGACTTTGCAAACAGTACAAAACAAAAAAACAAACCCAAGGACCTGGGATGTTACTTTTAAAAAGAAAGGAACTTCAACTTTTAGGGCATTACAGTTTTATTTCTCTTGAAAGCACTTTCGGTTTATATTTGTTCCTAAGAAAATAAATTTTATTCCTTTCTTATAAAAAGCCTGAACTGTATATTTCACTTTCTGGGAAACATTGTTAAGTTTTATTATCTACACTGTAAATAGATATGCCAGCAATATATTTTGCAAACAAAAGTACACACAAAAATCTTGAAATGATAAAGAATATAGTTAGAGCATCATTGAGTGACAGACCTTTTTTGTTTTCCACTTAGATTTAAATTAATTATAAGTTGATTGCATTTACAATATTATTCACATTTTGTATTCATCTTTTTGTTATTCCAGAACGCCGTGTCATAATTTGAAGACTCTGGGCTTTGAGCACAAAAAAGGCATTTACACCATGTGAAATAATTATCATTCAAAATATAAAGAAGCAGCCCTCTCCTTTCCTTCTTTCCTTTTTCCTCCTTGGTGACAATTTCTTTAAATGACATACCTGATGTTCTGTTTTTGTATTATTACAAATCTAAATCAAACATAATTTTTGAAGATTAGTTGACATATTTATTCTTTTACTTCAGATATTTCAATGAAATCTACTAGTTTAAATACTTGTATAGCTTATTTAGTAGAATATGGCTAAAGAAGAGACATAAAATAAATATTTTATATGTAACATTTCTTTAACAATATGTACACCTTAACTTTGAAGCACCCTAAGTAGATATAAGAATCCCAAGATTATATATATCTGAAATTTTAAAGTATCTCTTTTTATCTTGGAAAGCAAAAGTTCAGGCATAAGAAATATTATGTTGATCTTTCTCACAAAATCTTGAATAAACTCATCATCGATACACTTTGCTTAACCATGAGACTTCATTATTTCTAATTCCTTCATCTCCTATTTTTTACTCTGATTCTGCCTTATGTAATTAAGGGAACAAAAATTTGTCATTAAAAACTAAATAAAATGAATTGTTCAGTCATCAAAAGATTATATAGGTTGTAGAGGAAAAAAGACTATGCCAAGTACACCATGCTAGGATAACAAGCGTGTATCTTACTGTGAATTAAAGCAAACATGATTTTTCTCAAATCATGATTTTGATGTTTCATTTTCACTTTTAAATGTCATTTGTAATAGCCCCCACTCACCATTTTGGGCAGAAAATATCCCTCGATTTTTCCAAACACATTGAATAAGTCCTTTAATAATTTTAGTTATATTTAAAATTAATTTAAAAATAAACTTTATTGAAATGGATTGCCTACCCTTAAGTCCAAAGTAAAATTTTTAAAAACTAACATAATTTCTATCTCAAAGAATTAGAATTTAGGCGCTTCTTTCTTATACTATTTTATTTTTGAACTCTTCTACAATGTTAGTAGATGGACTCTTAATGAATTTCAGTAAAGAATTCATGATGATTAGCTGTTCAGTTTAGATTTATTTTAAATTCACATTTTTGTGTTTATTGTCCTCTAGTTGTAGGTCATTCTTGTGGATTTCCAATGTGATAGCAAAAGCTTCAAGTCTTTTAAAATCTATTTTCTTGTTTTGTACTGGGTAGCCAAATCCTTAATTTACTGTTTGTCTTTTTAAAAAAATCTTTATACAAGTCATTTAAAGTTATGTTATTCTGCCACATGAATGTACACAACAAGACAGTGAGGAAATATACAGATCATAACTATGAACACAAACAACATGCAGAAGTGTGGCCAACCATTCTCTTACTTCGTAATGAACACTTGCTCCATGATTACCTTCAAAATGACTCCTGGATTAGGTGGGGTTATGGTTTCTGTGGCCTTCACTTGCTGGTAGTGACCAACAGCAGAACCAAAATCAATCTCTGTCAGGCTTATAATTGAGCACTTCCCTAATTTATGAGACAGTTTTCCCATTAACAACAAAATCTTGAGAATTAAATAAAAACAGACCTTCACAAGTGCTGCTGCATAGGTGAATGTAGGATAAACTTTGATAAATGCACGTGCCTTGTGCAAGCCTGACTTTGAAAAATTCCCTGTCAGAGTTTTAGGTCACATTCTGACAACAATTAGGAAAACTGAAATAAATAGTTGGCAATTCTTCTCTGTTATGACAGGTGATGTAAAGCCATCTTTACCGAGAAAAGGCCTGTTTTATGAATATGAAATGCAGTGCCCCGCCATCTTGCTGTGACTGGGAAACTGTAGGCACATCCATTATAGAGAGCAAAGAATCCTTTTGAAGATTTGAAAACTTTGGTTAAGCTGTTTTCACCTCATTATTTGTAAAGTTCCAGCGCCACTGCAATTCCATCCTTTACATAGGAACCATGAAATGGTTAAAAAAGTTAAATGTCCATTTAATGTTTATTTTTAGTATGAAAAATCTAACTATCTTATGAAATGTTCTGGCAAAATCTAAATGATTCAAGATGGTTGAGTGAAGTGTTAAGCCTTTAAAGTTTGTTCCAATTTAATGTAGTTAACAAACTTTGGATTCACCTGTTGATAACATAATGGTGAGTTAACTTCTTTGATATTTAAATTATATGAATCTGCATATTTACTTTCACCTAAAGACAGTAATCTATAACAGGAAAGACTAAATTTTCATGGGTTGCACTGAATCTCTATAGATATAAACTATTATATCTATATTATATCATTTTGTCAGAAATTTGAAGAATTTCCTCTTGGAAGCTACTCATCAAACTGAGTTTGTCAAATCATTTAAAAACTAATTAGTAACATTGGATCCCACATAGTCAATGCATTTGTCAATTTACCTAGGATTTCTCTAAAGAAAACACATCAAAGTAAAACAAAACAAAAAACAAAAACAAAACAAAAAGGAGCTTTGAAAAATACATGTAAGAATAAGTTTAATTTTAGAAAATTCTGGAGATTGAAATGTGATATACATAACTCTGTGAAAGTAAAACCAATAATTTGAAGGTATGTACAATTCCATATATACTCACAGGTACATACAATATATTGTACTAATTTTAGTTTCTGGATTAAGGCAAAAAAAAAAAAAAAATGTTCCTTCAAGTTTCTTTTCTGCTCTTATAATCATTCAAAAGTCCCTGGTTGGTGAATGTTCAAGAGTAGGTAGTATGGCTCTTCACATAAAGATTCAGGACTCCACCTCTCCTTATTAAACTTAATGAATAAAAATAAATGAAAAGATTCAGGACTTTCAAACATCTTCCATTGTGTGATTCCACCACCCGCTGGGGCTATTTAATCTAAACTAAACAAGATCAAAAAGACTGCTTGTGGTATGTACTGGGGAAAAAGAGGAGAACACAAATTTTTCTCTGCTCCCCTTATATAATAAACCACACGTTAAGTGTCTGACTTACCTAGTATGAACTAAGCTATTTAACAACTTTTCATAAGGAAAATGCACTAATGAAGCCAAAAGATGTTCAGAACATTTAAATACATACCTTAAAGTATTTTCACTTTCCACATTACAGAACCATTAAAATTGGAGTTTTGGTGGGTATGGTAGTGCAAGCCTATAATCCCAGGGATCCAGCAAGTCAAGCAGGAAGATCTCAATTTGAAGGATATAGCAAAACCTGACTCAGAAAAAACAAACAAACAAAAAGCAAAAAAAGCAAAAAAGGACAACCCGGTCTTAATTAATTTTGCTTCTTTTGTAGTCCTAATGTATGTTTCTTGAATTCTGAGTTTATTATACATTTTAAAAAGAAATAAATGAGCATAATAAAAATAATAGATATCACTGTGAGCAAGTACGCTAAAAGCAGCCTCTTAGGCAGGCAAGACGAAAAGACAGGCAAAAAAAAAAAATAGAAAAGCTCAGTCAGTCACGATAATTTGAAATTATTTAGTATGAAAATGAACTTTCTACTTTTCCTGGAAAACATAATTCTGATATAATGTCTTCTGTGAAGCCTTCTTGGACTCCCTTTGTCAAACTTATCACTCTTTCCTGTGGGTTTTGGATTCCCCGATATATTTTATTTACCTTCATAGTGACATTTATAAAATTTTTTTTCAAACTATAGGATTTTGTTGAATGGAGGTGAAAAGAGAAATCAAACCACATTCCAAAAATATAAGTCCATTATTATAACAGCAACAAATTTTTCATACTTAAAGTAATAAAAGTTGTTTATTGTTTTATTTATGATGGCAGGGTATATATAATCAAATTTAGAAATGAATGTTGAGATTATAAATAACAAGTACATTTTGTATTATAGAAAAAGATCACCTAGCTACATATATTTTATTGTGTATTTCTGTCTTACGCAATAATTAAATATAAAATAAAATGCATGCACAATGTTATGCATATTATTCATTTGTAGAAAATTATAAAGATCATGAATTTTTCATTACACAAATTTCATTTGAGGTCTTTAACACCAAATTCCATCTCTTCTAACAAAGGTCACAAAAAAGACATAAAATCAACCTGAGAAGTTTCCATGCTCTGAAATTCATTTTGAATCCTAAAATTCTAGGACACAACTTCTGCAATATCGAACTGTGAACTGAGTGAGTTATCCCTGTCCTGGTCACCCAGCTCCCAGTTAACCACGCTAGTTTTGAAAGAAGACAGTTTCATATTCTTCAAATGTGTAAAACATGAACCAAATTTTTGTCAATCATTTAAAATCCTACATATATCTTAAATGTTGCTAGGTAAACAAAATTTTCTGACATGAGCTAGATTTTATTTACATATTGTGCTATCATATATAGAATGAGTTCTCTACTATGACCATTTCATTAAAAGCTCATCTTGATGGTAAATTTTCTGTTTTCAAGACATTGTTTCTGTCAAATGTCCTTGTTTGGTTGATAAACATATTTTCTTAATCTTTGGAGGGTGGGAATATCAAACTCTGTATAAGTGAACAGATATTAATATATGCTCTTAAGGAAATATTTGGATAAATAAAAATCACATTTATCAATATCAGAACTGAACTATGTGCCAAATTAATTGCTAAATAAAACATTCCATTTGTTTTCCTGAAAATGTCAAAAGTATAGGAAGGATAGAGACTTTAGTTTTATTAACTTTAAAGGGAAGAAATATGTAGGTCTTGGATGATAAAGAGCCTGGATTTTTTTTCTTTAAATAAATTAAGACTGCTAAGGTATAAACTCCCTGAAAAATTGGATTTATAATGGAAATACAAACTGACCCTTAACTATAGCGGCACTACCAGATGCCATAATAATCAGCTCCCCTGGATGCAATGGTGTAAATGTATTAGCTGTACTAAGAGACCCACTCCTGCTGTAATTATGTTAGGAACCAATAAGACAGCTCAGAAATCAATATGCTAAGACAGATAGAGTAAAGGACCATGGCCAGCCCACCGGGAATAGATTAGTCTGGCAGGTCCCTAGCTGAGCCATGAAGAAGGGGATAACTTTGCTGTTGAAGAAAGCCATTAATTGTAAATTTTCCTGAACAAGGAACTTGAAGGGAAAGCTTAGACTGTGTTGTTCATACCATTCAATGAAAACTGCAACTCCTATTGATCAAGAGCTAAGCTTTTTACTTTTATTTCAAAATCCAGTGGTGCAAAAACCTAAATGTTCAGACAGATTTTTGAAGCTTCTCCAGCAGCATATTTGAAATTCCTCATTGGTTATTAATTTCTGTTCATATTTTTTAAGAAGTTCTAGATCAATAAAATGATATTTAGGCAATGGTCCTCCACACTGACAAGTATTTTGGTGTGACATCAATTATCTCATGGATTGATATTCATGTGTCCTAAATATGGAAAGGGAAGGGATACATTCTTCTCAGTGTTTTCCACAAGTTTACTATCACGTTATTAAATACTAGCTTAATAATAACTAATTTCATGATGAGGAAGAAGGAATTTGGCAACTTGTTTAACTATTCCTAATTGAATTTCTTTTCATTGTAAGTCTTATCTGAGTAATTGAAAAATTTGCATAACAGACAGAAACAAGTGAAAGACAGAAAGAGAGAGAGAAAAAAAGAGGAGAGAAGAGAGAGAGAAAAGGAGAGAAAAAAGAAGAGAGAAAGAAAAAGAGAAATGAGAAGAAAACAAAAGACAGACCTTTTGTGGTTACAGTTTGGCACATCTGCTCATGCCCAATCAAGCTTTCAAACACGGAGTAGTAAACAAAAGGAGCCATCAAGCAAGGACAAAGTCAGAGACATAAGTGGTTTGAATGAGTGTGCAATTTCTGCCCATATGACCATCCTGACACAATTGCTCTAATTTTCTTTCCAGAAATGACTGATAAAAGATTTAGGTAATTGCTATGGAGACAGACTTCCTTCCATCACTAGGTGTCTTGAATAATACAGCCTTGGGGTCATAAGATGGAGTGTCAGTTTCTGCCGAGTCCTAAATTAATACTTGTCCCTGCTTTGGCTACACTTCCTGTACATCAAATGAAGTGAATGTAATTTATTTTGACAATGTATTGAAAATCACTTGATCAAATGACTATTCTACAGTGAACACAAAAGACAATGTAGGCTTGAAAAATATAAACTCTAAAATAATATAAATGTACATCAATTTCTCAAAGCACTTTTTTCCTCCTAAAAACTGTATATGTGGTCAGACTAAATAAGAAAACAATGTAGTTTCTAAAAGCATAATAATTTATGAGAATGTAAATTTTTTTCTTTTGCTCTCATGGCTGAGATTGACCTATCTCTATTCAGTACATGACCTTGTCCCCTCTAATCAAACTTAATTTGTCTGGTTGATCTTTGCATTTCCAAGTATTAAGTAGCATGCAAAAAGAAAACCAGAGACCCATAAACAAGCTAATAGGTGGAGGGAAACTCTGAAAATATTATACATCAGCCCTTCCAGATATTTCACCTAAACTCAAGAACAGTCAATTTCCAGGGGAATCTTAACCATGTTCACTGAAACTTAACAATATCAGACTGTCTCCTGAATGTTACATTTTCAATAGTTAATGAAATCAGCTGTGTGCTAATAAAAACTCCCTGTACTGCCAACATAAAAGATTAGAATATTACATAAAAGAAATTCATGTGACACTAACTTAAAAGATAGCTTTTTTCTCAACACAAAAATTCTGTCTTTGCTCTTGTGATAAGTTTTCTGTTATTTGCTCCTGTGGAAACAATAGCTAAGATTTGAAAACATACAAAACATCTGAATTATACATATGCTCAGTTGTACCAGAAATAACATAATTTTCTTTCTTCAGAAAACCAGTAGAACCCCTTTGAAGCCAACAAAACAGTGGAATTGAAATATTTGCTTTAAATAGAAAGAAAATACAACTGGCACTATCTTGGCAAGAGGGCCAAGGCAAAGCAAGTGTCTGTACAGGGGCACTGTGAATGTACAATGCACTGTTTAAATACAGCCAGGCAGAAGCCAGTGGATAATGCTCAGTAATGGGTTAATCAATACTTATTATGGTTTTATTGGTTCACTAAAGAGAGAACAGAACCTAGTGAGCACAGAGTTGAAAAAAATCACTGCATCTGATCTAGATAACATCTACTCTCCCTAAGGGATTTCCCTATTCAAGAATCCAATTTACCATGCCTGATTGACAAGGATTGGATCCTAGGGAATCACATAACTCTTTTTAGGACCCAATAAAATCCTGATGGATTTGTCTGACTGGCCAGGAGACTTGTAGTTTTACTAAACTGAGGTGTTTTGCTGCAATTAGCCTTTATTCCACTTGCAGTTGAAAAACTAGGCTATTAGGAGTTATCCCCTTTTTATAAATCCTGAAGTCATGCTGGGATATACCCACTGGAAGGAGGCACTGTGCTGTATAAAAGAAGATCCTTATGATAAGTTGTAAACATTTGAGAGCTTCTAAAAAGCGGTAAGCAAAACAGAATTCAAATGAAAAAAGATAGAAAATCCAAATAAATTGCACCCTTAAAGTCCATTTATTGGTCAGTTAGCCGCTACAATTTGTTTCTCATTCAGGTAACCCTAATGGAAATGAATGTCTCTTTTTGAAAGAAGCTTTGAAATATGTACATTTTGCTATCTGAGACTCTCAGTTAATAGCTGAAGTTTGAAAAAAGTCACTCTGCAACAACGAAAATCTTATAGATGTCCCTATTTCTGTTCTTTTTTCCTGGAGATAATGTTTTTACTAAACAGCTAACTTGTTCAAGCACATTGATGTTTCATCATGGCATACTATCTTGGTGGCTGTTAACAAATCAGAAAACTGTGTGTGTGATGATTTAAAGTCAGAGCTGAAATATAGCTGAAGGACAACTTTTAAATAACATGTCGTATTTTGAAGGAAACATTGCTTTAATATAAAAATCACTGTTAACACTCATTTCCCTCTGGATTTGTGTCCGCTCTTTCATAAAGTAGAAATGACACTTTAAATGGTTTAAAGTGAATGGACTTCATAATCAGAAAATACATTAGCTTATGAAATATCTTTGAATAGACATTATGAGTTACTCTTTTCCCCTCAGAATGAGAGGGGCGTTGGTGATATTCTGGGAGTTCGTGTGAGTTCATATTACTACCAGCACAACAGTCTAAATTTAGTTTCCAACTCTAGAATCTCCAGCTAAGAGGCTACTCATATTGAATGACAAGATACACTCCCAATAAAAATGTATGTTTATATAGTCATTAAAAATTGGAAAATGAGGGCTGGGGATTTAGCTCTGTGGCACCTTGCCTGCCTTGCAAGCGCCAGGTCCTGTGTTGTATCCCTGGTACAAAAAAAAAAAAAAAAAAAAAAAAAAAAATTGGAAAATGAGAAGAAATTGTGTATGATGATGCAAACAGAATTGTTTTTAAACATTTTAATTCAAAGGGAGGTTTAATGAGTCTCAAAAATAATAGAATAATACTGTAGAAGATGAATGAAATTCATCTTTCTATTTTTATTAGATTATTTATATATGTTTAAAGATTATTTTATAATTATCTTATTAATGTTTCTAGGGCAAGAATCAGTTAGTTCTGTAACTTTACAAAATTAAATATTTGGGCCAGAGGTTTAGCTCACTGGCAACGTGCCTGCCTTGCAAGCTCAAGGTCCTGAGTTTGATCTCTGGTACAAAAAAATAAAAAATGAAATTTTTATCTGCCTCTAATGTATTTAATTTACCTTATCAAATATTGAAATGTCTCCATGAACCAAGGAACAAATTTAAAGATGTCAGCAGAAGTTACTTTTAATCAGAATACATAAGAAATACTGAAATTCCAGCAAGATGATTCAATAGATGATTAAGTGTCCTGTACTAGTATTTTAACATTTGTTTGTAAGTATGGTCCCTGTTGTTATTATAGAAATTTAAATAATTTAATGATGCTGGTCAAGAATTTAGTAAGGATTTTTAAATTTTAGATAATAATTTATTTAGTATCCATGTGACTTGCCAAATAATCTTAATATTTATTGGCTATTAATTCTATTCTGTTCAAAGCACAACTAGCAGTATTTCATTCACACATTAGTACAATGCAATTTTCACCTTTAATATATTTTTTTTATTTTAAAGACAATTCAAAGGATTTGTTTTCAAAGTAATTACTGTAGCTATTTGATAGAAATGGAAAGGATTCCAGCTAAAAGAAAAGAATTTAGTACAGCACAGTGGTACATATATGTCTGTTTTTGTGTGTGGAGGTCTATTTGTAGACTTTATTCTGTTGATTTTTTTATCTGTATGTCTTTATTTTTTAATTCCATTATGTTTACTGGTACATTAAGTTTATTTGTACATTTTAGGTATACATTATTATCACATTCATCATTGGAAATTTGTGCTTGTACATGATATATCTTGATTCTTATTTTTTCCCCATTCCCCTTTCTCCCCTTTTACCCCTCCACCCCTCCCTATTTACTAACGCTTTGTTTCTGTGTTTTCCTTCTTTTCTCATATTTTTTCCTTGTCTTCTTTACTTTCCCCTGCTCCCCTCCCTAATTCCCCTTGTCTTTTGGACCTTTTCTTCCTATTTTATATTATCTATTATACATTTTGGTCCTCATTTACTCTTGCAGTTTCTCACACCAGAGAAACTATTTGGTATTTACACATGTGTGTCCTATTTATTTCACTTAAGAGTACAGCTGCAATGTGCATCCATTTAGCTACAAATGCCTCTAGTTTATCATTCTTTATGGCTAAGTAATACTCCGTTTTATGAAAAAACAAACAAACATATCTTCTTTATCCAATCACCAGTTGATGGGCATTTGGGCTGTTTCCGAGATTTACCTATTACAAACTGTGCAGCTATAAACATGGGTGCACATATATTGCTATGGTATGATGCTTTTCAATCTTTTGGGAAGATACCCAGCAGGGGAATAGCTGGGCCAAATGGTAATCTTACTTCTTTGAGGAATCTCCACTCTGCTTTCTTTTTTTTTTTTTTTTTTCATTTTTTTGGTACCGGGGATCGAACTCGGGTCCTTCTGCTTGTGAGGCAGGCGGCAGAACCACTGAGCTAAATCCCCGGCCCTCCACTCTGCTTTCCATAGTGGTTGCACCAGTCTATTCTCCCACCAACAGTGGAAAAATCCTGCTCCCCCACAACCTCACCATCATTTGTTGTTGGTTGATTTCTTTGTAGCAGCCATTCCTTCTGGAATGAGATGGAATCTCAGTGTTGTTTTCATCTGCATCTCTCAAATGACCTGTGATGTTGAATCTCTCAAATGACCCGTGATGTTGAACTTTTTTTTCTTTTTTGGTTCCAGGGTTCCAACCCAGGACCTTTTGCTTGTGAGGCAGATGGCAGAACCACTGAGCAAAATCCCCACCCCCTGTTGTTGAACATTTTTTCTTGTATTTATTTGCTGATTTTATTTCTTCATCCAAGAAATGTCTGTTCATTTCAGAAGCACATTTTTGGATTGGGTCATTAAATTTGGGGTGTCTGATTTTTTTAAAGTTCTTCATATGTTCTACACAGTAGTCCTTTGTCTGAGGAACAGCTGGTGAAAATTTCTCCCCACATTGTAGGTTGTCTCTTAGCTCTGACGGTGGTTTCTCTTTCTGTGAAGAAGCTTTTTCATAAGATGAGATCCTAGTTGTTGATTCTTTGTGCTACTTCTCATGTGACTGAGGTTTTGTTCAAAAAGTCTTTTACTACGCCAATGTCTTCAAGAGTTTTTCTTAACCTATCTTCCAACAGGTTTAGTGTTTCCATTTTAATATTTAGATCTTTGATCCATTTTGATTTTAGTTTAGTGCATGGTGAAAGATATGGGTCTAGTATATGTATCTTTAATCTCAGTACTTCAGAAGAGAATTATGACAATGAGGCCAGCCTGGGCTACAATGTGATACTTTATCTCAAAAACCAATTGCTTAACATCCAGCATATATATGGAACTTAAAAACAAAAAATAATCCAATGGGAAAAGTATATGAATAGGCACTTCTCAATAGAAGAAATTCAGATCGCCTACAAATTTATAAAAATATGTTTAACTTCATTTGCTGTTTATGAAATGCAAGTCAAAGCCACAATCAGATATACAGTTAAAGTGTCTATTATCAAAAAGTCAGAAAATAACAAATGCTAGCAAAGATGTAGAGAAAAGGGATTTCTTATACACTGTCAGTGGGAAAGTAAATTTGTTCAGCCATTATAGAGAACATTGTGGAGGTCCTTCAAATAACTAAAAATAGTACTACAATATGATCCACCTATTCCACTTTTTCATATATTTCTGAAGGAAATGATATCAATATATCAGTGACACCTGTGTATCTGTTTCTTGCTGCTCTCTTTACAATAGCTAAGATATGCCCATCAGTGATAAATGAATAAAAAATTTCTCTCTCTCATATGGAGCATTATTCAGCCATCAAAAAGAATGATATTCTATAATTTGTATCAAAATGGATGAAATGAGAGTTCATTATGTTAGATGAAATGAATCAGATACGGAAATACAATGACGTGTTCTCTGTTATATGTGGTTGTTGTACAGAGTAGATTGGACTATATAAAAGTGATTACTATAGGCTGAGAAATGGCTGTAACAAAAGGAGAGATAAGGGAAGATTGGATTACAGGTAGAAAAAACACTGTTAGATGGAAGTAATAAGTTCTGGCATCCCATAGCACAGGGGTGACTATAGCACACAGTAACCTATTATCTATTTTATGAGTAACTAGAAGTGAGGGCCTTAAAGTGTCCAAACACAAAGTAACAATAAGGGGATAGAAATATCAATTAGCCTGAGTTGATATGAATACACTGTATATATCTATGAAATTATAATATTAAACCCCATAAATTTGTATATTCAAGATAACATAATTTTTAAAAAGTGATGGTCTATGTTTTCTCATGAAACTCAAGTATATCATCAGCAAAGGAATGGTTAAAAACATATGAGTCAAGAAAAGCCAGCAAGAATTTAATACAAATAAGATATAAAATTCAGCAAACTTCTGAAATATAGATATTTATATATCAAATCAATGAACAAAATAGAGTTGTGGTAAATCATATTTTCCAAAAGTGATCACAGTAATTTTTCAATTCCACCTGTGATTTCAGAAACTTGTTATTCCTTCCTGAAATAATGGAGTCTATGTCTCTTTCTTTGAATTTGGGCAGACTTATGTCATCGTGTAGATGTCTAAAATATGAGAGAAATGATAAAGGATTTTGAAGGCTAGGTAATAAAGGTGATGTGGCTTTGACCTGGATCTTTTCTTAAAATTCTTGCCCATGGAATCAAGACCTGATGCTCTAAGAAAGCCTAGGCTATATGGAATTCAAGTGTGGTAGATACTGCACTCACCAACCCCTGCTATGGTCTCACTTAAAGCCAGGCTCCACTGGTTGATATTTGAATGCACTTGTATATGTCTTCAAGTGATTCCATTACCTAACTTCTGCCCCAGCTGATGTTAAATTGAACCATAATAAGCTATCCATTATTAAGGCTTCCTACAGTGGAAAATCATGATCAAAATTAATCTATTAAGTAACCACATTTTGGGGTATTTTATAAATAACAATGTATAACCAGATCTAATTTTGTTAGTTACAAGTACATGATATGCTACCATGTCAAATGTAAAACATGTTTTTTGCAGGGTCACCTAGTAGGTGGAAGCTTGAGGATTTTTAAGGGAAATTATAGGGAAAAAAATGAAAGGGCTTGAAAAGATTATTAATAAATCATTACTAGCCCTCCAGAAGTCTCTTTGTGATAGTCTCAATGGTAATTTGGAAAAAGGGAAAGTTAAAGGAAGGAGGACATATTTAATGTTGTGGCATGAAGTGCAGCCATGCTGTATCAGTGGTAATGTGGAAGAACTGGATGACACAGCTAAGGTTTCTAGGCAGAATCCTGAAATTTCTACCTGATTTTTTCTCACTGACTGATAAAATGAAAGAGAGAGAGACAGAGAGACAGAGAGAGAGACAGGGAGAGACAGAGAGACAAGTGTGAGCTCAAATGTTTTCAAGGAAATAAAAAGGTCTTATAAGACAACAAGATCTTCAATTAAAAATAAAAATATTTCCTGTTATTGGCTTCTCTGAGATTCTCAGATGCAAAAGAACATCAGAGTAAATACTGTATCAAACAGACAATGGGAATATGGCATCATTTTAAAAATCTCAGGTTTAAAGATTTCCAGTTATTAACTCAGCTAGATGAATCCATTAATAATCTAACATATCTTCTCCATTAAATAAAAGGTTAAAAATCTTAAGGGCACTGTGTATCAGATGGCTGAAAAGAAGCCAATCACAGAGGAGGATTTATACCATAAAAACTTTGGTAATGATGTGGCTAGATAAACAAATTCATAAAAACCCATTGAGTTTCTAATGAAAATATGTGTTTGGAAGTACCAAGATCCTGGACTAAAAATACCAGTGACATTACTAAATGAAAAGGGTCCTGTAGATCCCTAAGCCAATGTGAGCATAGTACAAGTTGATAAAACTGTTCAGCCTCAAACAGCAACCATTCTTTATGGAAATTAAACTGTGGTTCAAAAGATAAAACCCAGAGAGTAAATACTATATCTGAGCAAAAACTTGAGTGCAATCATTTCTACATAGTCGTACCAGACCCTAATGAATGTATTGAAATATCTGCCTGAATGAATGAATGATTATGGAATAGTGAATTCAGTACACTATGCCTCCCGCTTCCCCCTTTTTTGAACAGTAGTACATACAGTAGTTACCTCACATCTGTCACACCAGTGTTTGTTCAGTTTGTTAAGGGTGAATGAGATGCTTCATTTCATTAATTGGTCTATAGATTGAGAAGAACTATACTTGAGAAGTTTAGCAAAGGAAGAACTCATTAGAAAGCTTATCTATCTCTTAGAGCTGACTTTATTGACAAGAGTCTAATACTCAAATCTAAGATGTGCTATAATGGAATGAGATTTTGGATTTTCTTACAGAAAGGGCATGACTGTATTTTGCATGTAGGGAGGAAGTGAATTGTTCTGAGGACAAGAATTTATATAGGTGATATTTTCTAATAATGACAACTTGCCACTCTTCCAACAAAACACTGGACTCTTTCTCTTTCCTTTGAATTTGTATCTATGTGTGTGAATAAAATGCAGCAGAAGTGACTGGGCATGATTTTGAAGGCTGGGTCATAAAAGGTAATATGACCTCCAGTTGAGTCTCATGGATGATTACCATTGAATCATAGGCCACATAAGGAGATATATAATTTTAGCCAACAGTCTCAAATAAGGTCTCAAATACCACACATATGAGAAAATAAGGTTTAATATAATTCCAGCCTTCAAAATGTTACAACTAATACTCAGAGGAGTAGACATGAGTACCACTGACATTAGATATTAGTACCATTGAGCCAAACCTCATTAGAAATTTAGCAAGCAAAATAATTATTGTTTCTCCATGCCACTGCTTTAGGTAGTTGCTACACAAATTAATAGAGCAAAAAACAGAAGAAGCTAGCACAGAAAACATAGGAAAATAGGATTGCAGAATGGAATGGTAGTTGGAAATTAATTGAAAGTTTGGGTCATGATTATCACAGTACGAAACAATAACATCACAATCAGCTGAGAAATTAGTATAAAGGCAAATTACTAGACCATTCCCAGGCATACTGAATCAAATAACTTGGGAGTTAGCATAGTTATTATGTATTGTGAAACCCCACAAGATAATTATAATTCATGTTAAAGTTTGGCCTCATTAGAAGAAGCAGATCATTGGAGGTGTGCCTGTGAGATATCTCTCTCTCTGTTCCCCCCCCCATCTCTCTCCTTGTCTCTGTCTCCCTCTCTCTGTCTCTGTCTCTCCTTGTCTTCCCCCCCTGGCTGCATACCTCCACCATGACTTTTCATGGTATTTTGTCATGGTATTATCCTCACCAAAGGGAAACAATAGCACAAAGTGATCATGGAATGAAACATCTGAAATCACAAGCTGAAATAAATCTTTCCTCTTTTTCAGTTTATTTTCTCTGCCATTTTGTCATAGTAATGGAAATCTGATTAATGGAAATATCTAATGGATAGAAATACAAAATAAATAATAGATAAAATGGAAGTAAAAATGCATGCAACACTCTACCACAAAGTTACATGAACAGCTTTAAAAAATTTTTTTCGAGTCAGATTTTCTCTAAATTGCCAATGCTGGCCTAGACTTTGTGATCCTCCTATCTCAAACGCCGGAGCACTTGGGATTAAAGACATGTATGAACCACTGAATTCTAAGTGTCTCCGATTCTCACTACTTTTCAAAAATGTCTATTGTTACCACACTTTTTTCACTGTGTTTTATGGGCACATAGGGGACAGGTAATTTCACAGAATAACAGATAAACATTATACTCTTTCAGATTATCTCCAATCAAAAGACGGCCTGTTTCCTTCCCTTTATTTTTTTCTTTTAAAAATTTGTTTTTCTTTAAATGTATAATATGGACATATTGATAAAGAAAATATAATAGGCATTCTATGAAAGAATATTTTTTCATAACAAAAATTATTAGAGACTAATGATGGTAAATACACTGTGTATCATGATCTTAAAAGAATGCATTTTCATTAGCTAGTCTATCTTCCCTTTAATTTGGAAATGTTCCATGACTTATGGACCATAAAAGATCATAGAACAGAAGCTCTACAAGTTTCTATGTCTTGACCTTAAGGTCCAACCGTTTTCATTTCTGCTTCTTAGATTACTTGTTTGTAATAACCAATAGCCACATGTGAAAATTCAGGCATTCCAATGGAGGGAGAGCTCATGATGAGAGAATCAAAGGTCTCTGGCTGCCACCTGCACCTGATTCTCACGTGATATCCAACACCAGTCATCAACCACATGAAGGAAGCATCTGGGAAGCAACCTTGGCTCCAGCTGCACCACTTCAGCTGATGCTGTTCAAATCAAAACTTACCCACCACGTTTAACCCTGCCTCAAATCCAAATTTGTACACAAATGGCAGCTGCTGTTCAGCATGCTGTTGGCATGATGTATAAGGTATTAATAAATAATAAGAATAAAATAATTGGTACTGTAGTTTTTATGCAATAATAAGTAATAGGAATAATCCATATTTGTGAAAATTCAGAATATAACAGTAAAATACATATTATGTTTTATACACATACATCGACAGGTTTATAATGAAAGGGAAAAATCACAATACTTAACAAAAGAATAAGAAATAGCTGAAGACTTTTCTTCACCACAGATTATTTAATATGTCATAGTAATGCCTTTGAGTTCTGAAGGAACAATTTTGTATTCAATTTCAGTTATTTTAACTTTTTAAAGTTAAAATTATAGAGCCTATAATGTTTAATCTATTGAATTTTCATAATCCTATGAAAGATTTTAAGTGAATTCAATACATAGACAAAGATGTAATTCTTCATGCCATCATACTTAATCTGGATGTGCTGTGACAGAAACTAAAGAAAGTTTAATACATTAAATTGTCATTTTAATTACATTAAAATCTATTTCTTTGTCTTAAGTTTCTTGTGATTACAACAGGCTATGGATTTTTTGAAACTCTCTTTTATGTTTGTGTGTATTGATATTTTTAATAATGTTTTCCATACAGATCTCAGGACTCTATTATGACAATACACAGTGCCAAGAAATAATCCATTAGGATGAAGACAGGCAGTGTGTTGGTTAGAACTGAAGAAGTATAACTCTCTCAGAGTGTAGCTATTCTTGTTCCTATTTGCCATGTTTCTCATTGTTCAACAATGACATCAAAGATAACATCCCTTCCAATGTCACAGAAAAGATAGGTCATTTCTGAGCTTTATTTTGGGTTAAACCAAATCACAGCTGCCTCAAATTTATCTAATTAAAGCAGTAATTAAAGTTCTTGCCTTACCTGTGTAGTCAAGGACACACAGACTTCTAATGGGAAGAAATCTAGATATAAAGAATTGCTGTCAATTAGTTCTGATGGCTTGAAAAAAATAACGCAGGAGAATGAGAGTTGGGTTACAGGTCTGTACAATAACAAATACAGTAAGTCAGCATCTCTTTCTTTTCTTGGACCCTACCCAAGAGTTTGGGAGAAGAAAGACAAGAAGATTATCTGAGTAATATGATCTTATGACTATCAGTGGATAATGGTGTTCTCCAGCAACTTTGTACTAGTGCTTACCTCTAACAAAAGAAGGGACTACTACAAACACAAGCCCTTCAATCTGGGAACAGCATAACTGTTGAGTATTTTGTCACAAATTCTGTCAATAGAATGGAGAACAAAAAGGGAGAAAAGAAATGTGACTCTGATGTTGGCAGTGTTTTCTGCTCTGTCCTCTCAGAGCAAAACTAGTTGTCCTGATGACGCTGTCTTTCACAGTTGAGAGTATGTTGAGCATTTTTTTTTTTTTTTTGGTACCGGGGAGCAAACTCGGGTCCTTGCGCTTGCGCAGCAGGCCCCGAAACCACTGAGCTAAATCCCCGGCCCCTGTTGAGCATATTTTGATTAGATTTTTACTCATTATTTTTCTATTGTGATAAAAAAACTGTAATACGTCATCAGAGAGCTAAATTTACATGCCACGAATTGTTAAGATACCTTTATTCCCAAAACAAAACAAACAAGTTTTAGAAAACTTTTTAACACTTAGACTCTTCTGACTGGAATGTGTATCTACCTTAAAAATATTTATCTATAAATTTTGAAATGTTGTTCTATAGCTTCCCAAATTTGTCCCAATGCTGAAGGAAATCTATATGCCTATCTTCTTTTACAGATTATAAAGTCTGAGACTACATTATGAATGAATACATTTCAGATCCTTTGCAGCTAGCAAAATGGAATGAATCAATTTGAATTTCACATTAGTCACATTAATACCCATTTTATTGATTATAATAAATCTCAAACATCCCATTGGGAATAATTATTTATGCAGTCTTTATATTGCTCTTTTCCTGCTTTCTCACTTTGATTTTAACAGAGGAAAATACACTTGTTTTATTGTGATGTTTAGTTTTATTAGTTTCATTAAACTGTACTAACTTACATGTTGCTGTGAAGATATTTTTTAGAAATGGTAAGATCTATTATCATTGTATTTTAAGTAAAGGAAGTTATGTTTAGTAATCTGGATGGAGCTGCATCTGCATTATCAAAGTCCGTAAGATCAAAAGCTGCATCATTAACTCCTGTCTGAATTGCCAGCGGTTAGCATTTTTCATAGATTTTGGCTTTGTCAGAATTCACGTTAATGAGCTGATTCTCTAAAGTAAATACATTTTGCTATAGACTATTTTCCTGCAGAACCTTGATTTATACATACATTTAGGGCACATGAAACTTTATAATTATAGGGACTCTCTTTTTTTTCCTGTCCTTGTTTCACCCACTGTTTTAGGGTTTAATACTTAATCTTCACAGTTGCTAATTGAAATACAGTCACTTTAAAATAATATACTGAAGTAATTTATTAAAAAAACAACATGAAAATTTATACATTATATATTTGGTATATCACTTCAGGGAAACATTTTTTATAGTACTGTTAAATATTGAGTTAGGGTTACTTAGTGCTTCCCAAACCAGATAAATTTGGGTGATTATAACTTGAAGTGATAGAAGATACTAACAATTTTTTAATATATGTAAATATTCCTATTCTAGTCTGCAGTATTTACAAATCTAAGTGTAGTTTCTTCCAGTTACAATTGTCAATTTACATGAAAGAATTTTAAGACTTTAAGTAACATCAATGCATCATCTAACTTAATCTTTCACGCCAACATTAATGTATTTGAAGAAAAAATGGAGAAAAGATTTCTGAAGCTGAATCCAGCATCAGATGGAAACAATTAGCATGTCTGGTATGGACAGGGATTGCTAGATTGGGTAAGGTAAGTTAACAGTGCCCCTTTAAGATTTTTGTCAGTGCCGAACAAATCTACTATAAACTAATCATCAAAACCATTTAATGGTTTTTCTAAATTATCTAAATATATTGGATTCTTACCCAAATTAAAACACTTCAAAATAAGCAAATAAATGCAACTCATGCAGGAAATTAATTCTATTATTTTATTATTCATTACATTTAAAACAGAAAAAGGTATATATTTTTAAATTCTAAGACCTTAAAATGTATCCTTTTATTGTTACTGTAGGTTTGATCAAAGCACAGTTTGAAATAAATGCCTACCCTAATTCATCATAATTCTTGCTATAAAAATTCATTAGACCAGCACAAAAATTATAATAGCAAATAAATAACAGAAAAATAGTTAAGACTGTGGAAAAAAATATATGTTGCTCCATTTTCTCCCAATTCATGATATTATTTTTCCTCTATTTTAAGTAAGCTTATCTTTCTGTTTCTAAAAATCTTTCACTTTTCTTTCACTCATATAGCCTTTATTTTATGTTTTCCTTCTTCTCACATCTCTCCATATCATCTTTGTTCTTCAAAGTACAGCCAGAAATCTCACTAACATAAAGCACACAGTGAGTAGAAACAATTAATTATTTTATTTGAAAGAGTAAAACTATGAAACAAAATATGCCAGACTATATAATAAGGGCATGTAAATTACTGAGTGTGACGTGAGCATGGCGTATGACATGAGCTTGAGGATAGGATCTTCTCCTATGTTTCTCATCACTGGATCCTAAGTACTAACATGGAACCTTGCCATCTTAGAAACTCAACAAATAGCTGTCAAATAAATAAATGTCTACCTTTGATTTTTTTTTTTTTTTTTAGTACCAGGGATCAAACTCAGGACCTTGCTCTTTGTGAGGCAGGCAGCAGAACCACTGAGCTAAATCCTTGGCCCTACCTTTGATTTTTATTCATTGAAATGATCTCAAATGTGACATGTCTTCCTTTCTTTCATTTCTTTCCCACTTGCATATCTACTTTCTTTCCTACCAGTTCACAATTTGGAATTTACCATTGATTTTCCCTAAAGTAGGGTGTTGCTCATCATCCCTGACTTGCTTCTCTCATTTGTGGTACTTTTGATTATACTATTTTCCTGCAGAACTAAGCATTAATTACTTTCCTTTATTCAAATCTCAAAATTCTTTCAAGGCCCAAGTCGCCGAACTGAATATTTTAAAGAATATTGAATTTAACGAATATTGAACATCAATCTTTTCCTTATACATGAAAAACAAAATAAAAACTCAATACACACTATTTTGTGTTCTCATACTGGACCTTTGCATGATGTATCTTGGTTGTTACTTTTTTCTCAATTTCCCTGCCCTTCCTTCAATCCCTCCACTCCTCTCTATTTACAAAGACTTTGTTTCAGTTTTTTCCCAGGTAACTTTGTACATTATTTTCTACCAACTTAAAAATAATTAGCTTTATAATCTTAATGTATATTTTATTATTTATACCATTTACAAAATATATAGTAAATATTCAACAAATTTCTTTTAAAATTAATTGAAAAACTTTCACCTCCCAAAAATTGCTACATCCTTATTTTTGGGAAATGGTGTACCGTGAACTGTGTTTGGTAGCTGTGCAAATGTCAGAAAGTATGAACATAGGTGACTTTATTTGGCAACAATAATTGAGCAAAATTAGTTCAATACTAGGAGAAAAAATCAAATTAATCTATTGGATTATATTAGATATTCTTAAGTGTTTAAAGAAACCTGAGAGGGTTGCTAAATCAAATAGAAAATACAGTTTCTTTTAATAGAAAATATATGAAAACTAAAAAAACTAGTCATTTTATTGGAAAGCATCAATATAGAAGACTTGAAATGTTTTGGTCTCACTACCTTGTTCACAATAAGATTGTTGAGCTCTCCAAAGAACTTTTGCTTATGGGAGTTATTGATACATACCACATGAGAAATAAAAGCAGGTACTTAAAGATATATATTTATTGGGCCAGGACAATAGCTCACTTATAGAGTACTTACTTAGAAGGCGCTGGGTTCAATCTCTAGCATGGCAAAAGCAAATAAATGAAAATAAAAATATGTGTTTATTAATTCATTTTAAATAGTAATAAGAAACATGTTTTGTGCTAACATAATTTGATAAATTGTATTCTTTGTTTTTAAAAGTGACTATATCTGTATTCTCAATTTTTTTTCTGAGTTTAGCTTTTTTTATTTTTTTAAATGGTACCAGGAATAGAATCTAGAACCATCACGTTGAGCTGCATGCCCAACAGTTTCTGTTTTGAGATAAAATCTTGCTAAGTTGTCTAGCCTGGGCAGAAACTTACTGTCCTCCTGCCTCAGCCTCCCACAGTGAGTAGCCACACTCAGCTTCATTATTATTTTTTAAGATTTTTCAAATCTTTATAATACCTGATTTAGTAGAATTTTGGCTTAAAGCTAGATTCTCATATCTGCTTCAACACTTTGTAATTTCATGTATCATACAGCCTCTGAAAAATTCACTATACATTTTTAAATAAACTATTGCAAAAAAGAAAGATAATCTCAGTATCACAAAAATAGTTTATCTGATTACACTGTGAGGACCATTGGCTGCAATGTAATATATCTTTCCCATTGGATTCTAAATGCCTTCATCCTTTACAAAAAATATCCCTAAACTTATCAAATTGAGGGTGCCTTGCTTTCTGAACCAGGCTAAATGTTCAGAAAACCATTTGCAGAAAACCTATTTTCCTTTCTTCCTATCTTATGAAACAAGCATAGACATCCTGTCAGGTAAAAGGGCAGAAAACCAAGACCAGATCAGTACCACAAGCCTTTATTGCAGGAAAAATCTGCCAGGCTGCCTCTGAACAGAGTGCAGCCACTAGAGCACCTTTATAGAGCCTGGGTGGGGATTGGGAGATAGATGTGCCAGTGAGGGATTAGAGGGTTTGTAAGGCACGTCACTAAGGGACTGGAGGAACCTGTTACATCACTGGTTGCCTGGAAGGGAGCAAGTATCTTTTGGCGGGAAGAGGGGCATGCTGGGAAGAAGGTTGTCTTTTGCTGGGAGAAGCCATTTGGGGACTAGGTTTAGGTGGGAAAACACTGCATCGTGGGAAGAAGAAGGCCAATTTGGTAGAGAAGGGAGCCATCTTGGAAGTGGGCTTTGGTGGGAAGAAGGGCATGATGGGAAGGAGAAGGCAGCCATTACATGTAGCGGCCATTTTAAGGTGAGGGAATTCTATCACATCACACCTAAATTTGCTTAAAAATTATAGACATCACCTGTTATTGCTATTTTTCTCTTTTGAGAAAGGAAGAACAATATTCCAAATGACTGCCATCACCCTCAGGCAGCTTCTTTCAATTTCAAATTTCACAGTCCTAGCTAACGTTTTGTCTTTCAGTGAGGCTCTTCTGTTGCGAAGAAAAAAGTCTTTATCAGTTCATTTAGGAAAAAATAATTTATTGTAAAACTTCATAACAATCTAAGGACCTTCTATGGCTTTTTGTCTAAGGCCACATGTCATCTCTTTGATATCTCTCTTCCTCTTATAGATTTGATGTGCTGTGATTCTTTTAGGTTTCATGACTCTACTTATACCTGTTTACATCCATATTCAACTTTAATATGTTAAAGACTTTTCCAAGTTACTCTCAGCACAGCTACTTGCATCATTCCTTCACATTCTGATTTCCATTTTTTGTTTTTGTAATCAAACCCACAGGCATTAACCTAATTTTTGCTGTTTTTTAAAATGATCTTTTCTCTGTGAATGTTTTTAAACTGTTCTCTCATGAAATGTTGTTTTAGGAATTTTGCTCTGGTTTTCCTTTTATTTGTTTTTCCTGAAGGTCATAGTGATTCTTGAATCTGAGAAAATTTTCAACAGCATTATTTTTCCTAACATTGCTTTTGCCCATTTTCTTTCTTTCCTCTTTCTGAAACTTGTATTACATGTATGTAAAACTTTCTCACATATCATTTGTCTCTCTTCTGCCTCAAAACATTTTTTTCACCCTTTTATTTTTCTACATTGCTTTGGATTATTTTCCTAGTCTTGTATTGTATAAATGATTTTATTTGTGTGGATATCTAATATAACATTAAATACAGAATTTTAAATTTTATTTATGGAATTTTATAATTCCTGTATTTTCATTAAAGCTATGTTTATATATTTCAATTCTTTAAAAATTCTCAATGTTGCATTGAAATTCTTAATTATATCAACTTCAGCCATTTTAAATTTTTTATCTTATTACATTTTCTAGATCACCATAAGCTATATTTCTATATCTATTATTTTTCTTGATTCTAAATCATGTAGTTTTATTATAAAACTATTACTTTGTTAGAGTACTGGGGATTGTAATATTATGGAAATAATTTGAGAAGAACAATTATACCTTCCTTCAGAGAGAATTTACTTTTGTAGTTGCAGATCACTACAGGCACTTGGAATTTCAGATCACATCATCCAGTTTCAAGGAGATGAGCTGAATCCATGCTTCATTCCCTGAAATGACTAAACCTTTTCTAATTAACCCTTACTCTTATCAGGTAGATTTTTATGACCTAACATAAACCCTGAGGGCCTTGGTTTTAGGTTTCGTCCACAGGCTCCAAGGGTATTCAAAGCCTTGTTCACTTTCTCAACCCTTCAGCCATCTCTGCAGTAATCAGAAAAATCCCCAAAGTAAAATCTATTGAATGTCAGAATAGCCTAAAATGATGGGCTCACCTCTCCAGGTTTCTCTCCTCTCTGATTCTTCTATATCGTGACTCCACGTCCTTATTATCTTCTTTACTTTCCAGTGTCTTCACTCAGATTTATTTTTCAGCTATTCTAGGTATTTTCAGTGTGAGAATAGTACCAAATGTCTTAGTCCACAGTGTCTGAAAACAGCACCTCACAAAGGACATTTTTTACGTATCCTAACCTCCAAGTAAAAAGAATGATCAAAAATAAGTAAAGTACAATAAAAATATATGCTAAAATATGACTCATAATTACATCAAATCCACCATTTATTAAAGGGCATGATTTTTTTTTAGCTACTCAATAAATCATTGTTGTTTTTAATAAGGATTTTCCTAGAAGAGTGTCTTAGTTATTTTTCCTCATTGCTGGGACAGTACCTGACACCCACAAGTTAAAAGAGGAAAGGTTTATTTTGGCTCACAGTTTGCAGGAGTTTCAGTCCATTGTCAGCTGGCTCCAAGGCTGGGTGGCATGGCAGAGTGATGTGGGAAAGTAGAAAGAGCTCATGGCATGGCATAGTGGACAGAAGCACAGAGAAATCAAGGGATGAGGAAGGGAAATACTCCCTTCTGGGCCACACCTGCAGTGACCCATATCCTCCAATCAGGCTTCACTTCCCAAATCATATTTAGATATAAACTAATCAGTGGACCAATCCACTGATAAATATCATACATCTATGATCTAATCACTTCCCAGGAGCCCCACTTACTGCTGCATGAAGCTTTGGGGGAGCATCTAGATATTTAAAGACAGAAGTTAATTGAAATAAATAGAAAATATATTACTTAAAGAGATAATTTCAATTTCAAACTCCCAGGAAGACTTTATGCAGTTAGTCTAATTCAACATTTCTCTTCCAGTAAGCAAGTGCTTAAATTAACTATTGGTAGATGTATAAGGATTATAAGAGAAAAAATAAAGGAATAAATAAAATTGGAAAGAATTTCTATGAAAGCCTTGAAAGAACTCAAAAATGAAATTACATAAATGACTATATGTCATAATAACTGGTTATTCTTTTGAAGTATTGGCTGAAAGACTAGATTCCAATAGATAAAAAGTGACCTGCAAATTAAATCATTTGAACTTTATAGTTGGCAATTTTTCTGGACTGATATTACATATTAAGTTCCTTCACTGAATAAAGAGGTCAATCTACTTGTTTTCTTACAAGGTTTGTGTAAGAGCAAGTCAATATTTCCCGGAACAATTTAAAAAACTAGTATTCACCTAAGAAGAGAATAATTTATCCTGGCTTCTTAATTAAAAATAGAATGCAAATTACAAATTTCTCTGGAATCAACTTTAAATACAAAGTTTAAGATCGGAGTTGAATAAATGTGTACAATGAATTTTTCCTAATAGTTTTATATCAAGGGCTCTTTGTAATATTTTTATATTATAAAGTATGTGTCAAAAACCAAAGCTATAGGATATTAGGATTTTCAAATTTCAGTTTCCATTTTGAACTTCAAAGGTTGATCTTAAGATGTTTGGCATCTGCTTAAGATGCAAAATGAAGATAACAACTCACACCCATATAAAAAAGAATGATTATGAATGTAAATCCACATTTTTCTGAAGTCCATCAAAAAACTGAAGACATGAGTCAACTAACTAACCTCAAGTCTGAAGAAATATAGACACATCATAAGAGACACATTATGTGAGCTCTTGTTTACCTGGGACAGTTGACACTGGGCCCCATATAATTGGATAACACTTTCCTTAAATTTTTTTAAACAAATTGCTAAAGGAGAATATAGAATCCTTAATAGTTGCAGACATAAGGCAAATTTACATACATTTGCAGCACTTTTCCAGAGATCTCCCTGTATACTAACAAAAAAACTGTGAACACAAGACTCCTGAGAAAGTGTCCCTCACAATGCAGGCTTAGGAGAAGGAATGACAGACAGCCATTGTGTGAAGGGCTCGAAGCCTTGCCCACATCCACCTTCTTTACCTCTTTAATGATGAAAATTCAAACCCCTGAACACGAGAGAAAACTTTGTTGTCCATATGGCTTCCTGAAGATCAACTGAAGCTGTGGTAAAAGGGGAAAAATTTAAAACCTTTCACTGTGCAGTGGTACATAAATTTACCCTGAGCTGAAACCCTCAGAAGTTTCCTACAGTAGAGAAAGAAACCAGATTACTGAGATGATCCCATTCCAGAGACCCAGGGAAACAATGCATGCCTAAGACTGACTGTAAATGAAAGCAGAAGAGCAGAAAGGGTTCTCCTTTCGTGCTCAGCACAAGGCCAAGAAACACTGAGAGACACATAACAGCAGGCTCTTGCTTATAGAGGAAGAAAAACTCAAAGGAAGTTACTCTCAGAGGTACATGCGCAGCTGAGAGACAGATGAGAGTGGAGTCCACATTGAGAAAAATCCTGTGGTCAACAAACCCCTCTAGACACAAAATAACATAAGAATTAAAAGCCTGTGATGCACTGTGGCAAATCACTGCAACAACAAAACTCAAGTGGAGTAGCTACACCAGTAGTAGAGACTTCAAGACAAAGAATATTAGCAGGGATAAAAGGACATTGCATAACAGAAAGCTATAAATATTCTAATTACGTATGCACCTAATAAGAAAACTTAGAAATATAAGAAGCAAAATCTGATTGAACTGCAAAGAGAAATAATCAACTCTACAGTTAAAATCAGAGACTTCTACATTTTATCCCAGTAATAATAATATTGGGAAAACCTTAATTATACCATCAGCCAACTTGTCCTAATCAATATTTATAGATCACTCACATGACAACAGCAAAAACTAGAACTTCACAACTTTCTTTTGTTTCATAGTAAAGAAGAAAATCCACAGTTATCTGAAAAGACTATTAAAATATTTCTCCTTTTCTAACTACTTACCTGTGTGATTTCCTTCATATATGCCAACCATGGCAGTATATTACTGTAGATTGAGTGTAGGCATAGATTATTAAGGAATATATTAACAATATCTGCAGAAAGTATAAACTATGCCAGTCTTCCCAGTAAATATATTTTGGATTGGAAAACAGATTTTTAAAATAAAAATGTGTTACTTATGTTAATATACTTGAGCTTATTATTGTTACTCTTGAAATGAATTATCAAACAGCTGCATTTAAAATTCAAAGTTCTAGGGGTGGGGATTTCTCAGTGGTGCCATGCCTGTCTCATAAACGTAAGATCCTCAGTTTGATCCTCAGTACCAGAAATAAATAAATAATTAAATAAATAATTAAAATTCAAAGTTCTAATTTATAACAAGACAATATTTATGGATATAATCTACATACACAAAACATTTGGAATATTTTGTATATAGTGTGTAAGAGGTCCTATATCCAAATTTTTCAGAACTTCTCTCCTAGTAAAAACTGTCACATTGACTGAGCTTTGTGTATCATTTATGCTGAACTGTTTTAATGCATGACATGTACAAGATAAACATATATAATATATACTTAGTTCGCAAAGTGATCAATTCGTCTTTGTGTACTCCTCCTGGCTTTACTTCATGAATTTAGGAAGGAAAGATATGTAAATCAAAAGTTTTGCTTTTTCTTTTCAAAGAAAATGACAGTTATTGTCATTGCAGAGGAATGATACATGTTTATGCAATAAATTTTATTTAAAAGTATTTAAAATCATTTGCTATCTCCAAGAGAAATAAAACAATAAGGATTGAATCTCACACACACACACACAAACTCATACCAAGTTACTCTGTTCTCCTTAAAAACCTTAAATGATCTTATTTAATCTGATTTTAATGAAGATGAATCGAAGAACATCTAAATGTTTATGCACTTGGAATATATATCATTAGAGCCTCTTTCCTATATGACATCTGATTTTATTCTAAAACATTGGATAAAGCCCAAGGTCCAGGCCCTGACTCTCCCAGCTCCCACCTAACTCTATTCCCTTCTCCAGCTACTCACAGGACTTTGGGTTCTGGCTCTCCAATCTCTTCTCAATCTTTTTTTATACTCCATTTACTAGTTATTAGATTTTATTTTTATTTTCCCTTTTTCTTTTTCCCTTCTTATATGACTAACCATTTCTATGAATTACTAGGTTATGAATTTTCTGCAGAAATTCTGAATTTCTTATTTCTTTGGCAAGGAATAGCTTCTATCTGCTTTGTTAATGGATTTCTCCTCATTCTTTATTTCCAAATGAAATACTATCTTTAAAAAGAACACTCTATGATTAAAATGAATAATTGATAATTTGAAATAGGAAAAGGTCCAAAGGTGGAGGGGTGGTGGGAGGGGAAGGGGAAAGGGAAGAAAGGAAAGGAAAAAGTATGAGAAAGAAAAAAAAGAAAAAAAAGTGGAAACAAAGCCTATGTAAATAGGGAAGGGTGGTGGAGGTGAAGGGCGCATAGGTAATGGGGAAAATAAGAACTAAAATACATCATATTCGGGCACAAACACCCAATGATAAATGTAAATGTATTGTATACCTAAAATGTACCAATTAATATATATAAAAAAATAATAATAATTTTTTTAAAAACACCCTCCTTGATAATTTTTTCTGTGAGTGCCAAAGATGGGTCCTTAACTCATCTGTCTCTGTTTCATCACTTTTTCATTGTAGGACACTTCATATCACTGAAAGTTCTGATTTTTTTGGTTATTACCTAGCTCCTATTCTATTACCTAGCTCATATTTTATAATGTACAATCCCATGAAGTAGAGATTCTTCCAGGCTTTCCAGCTATGTAGGTCTCATAAAGTAGTCACAAAAAAAAGTATTTGATAGACTAATGAATTAAAGTTTTTTTTGTAAATAGTATAATTTTTTTGAGGATAGATATTCTGTTAATTACATTATCCTTGGGCAAGTCATTTAAATTTCCAGAATTTCAAGTATAAAATGTAATTAAAATAATTTTTCCAAATTGCTAGGAATAGATTAGATAGTTGCATATTTTATTTTTCCCCCTTCCCCTGCCCTCCCTTCAACCCCTCCATCCCTCACTATTTACAAAGACTTTGTTTCCTTTTTTTTCATTTTAATTTCATTTCCTTCTTTACTTCCCCCTACCCCTCCCACTTCCCCTTCCCCTTTGCCCCCTTTCTTCTGACTTCACATTATCTATTATAACATTTAGTACTTGTTTACAAGTTCAGTTTCTCACACTATTCGATATTTACACATGTCCTTTTTATTTCACTTAAGAGTATCACCTCAATGTGCATCCATTTAGCAATAAATGCCTCTAATTTCTCATTTTTTATGGCTAAGTAGTACTCCATTTTATTTTTAAAAATTTTTTTCTTTATCCAGTCTCCAGTTGATAGCAATTGGGCTGTTTCCAAGTTTTAGGTATTACAAATTGTGCTGCTATAAACATGGGTGAACATATATCACTGTGGTATGATTCTTTTAATTCTTTGGGGAAGATACCCAACAGGGGAATAGCTGGGTCAAATGGGACTTCCATTCCTAGATCTTTGAGATATCAAAATGCTGATTTCCACAGTGGTTGCACCAGTCTACACTTCCACCATGAGTAGAGCAGTGTTCCTCTTTCCCCACAGCCCCACCAGGATTTATTATTGATTGACTCCTTGATAGCAGCCTTTCATTCTGGGGTGAGGTGGAATCTCAGCATTGTTTTAATTTGCATCTCTCCAAGGCCAAGTGACGTTGAACATTTTTTTCATATGTTTATTTGCCATTTCTAGTTCTTTGTGTGAGAAATGTCTGTTCATTTCAGCTGCCCATTTTTGGATTGGGTCTTTAAATGTCTTTTTTAATGTCTTTATATATTCGAGATAGTAGACCTTTATCTGAGGGACTGCTGGTGAAAATTTTTTCCCACATCATGGGTTGTCTCTTCACACTGCTGGTGGTTTATCTTGCTGTGCACAAGCTCTTTAGTAAGATGAGATCCCAGTTGCTGATTATTTGTGCTAGTTCATGGGCAACTGAGGTTTTGCTCATAAAATCTTTTCCTACACCAATGTCTTAAAGCGTTCTACCTAACCTCTGTTCCAGCTGGTTTAGAGTTTCTGTTTTAATATTTAGATCTTTAATTCATTTCAATTTTAGTTGAGTGCATGGTGAGAGATATAGGTCTAGCTTTAGTCTTTGGCAAGTTGAAATCCAATTTCTTCAGCACCATTTATTAAAGAGGCTATCTTTCCTCCAGTGAGGGTGTTTGGCTCCTTTGTCAAAGAAGAGGTGACTGAGTGTGTCTGGATTTGTTTCTGCATCTTCTAATCTGTTCCACTGGTACTCAGGTCTGTTTCTTTGCCAGTATAATGCTGTTTTTATCACAGTAGCTTTGTAGTATAGTTTCAAGTTGGGAGTTACAATATCCCCTGCCATGTCTCTGTTTCCTAGAATTGCTTTTGCTGTTCTGGGTCTCTTCTCATTCCAAATGAATTTTTGGATTGTTTTCTCAAGGACTGTGAAGTATGCTGCTGGGATTTCAGTTGGGATTGCATTAAATCTATATAGCAGTTTCAGAAGTTGCCCATTTTCACTATGTTGATCCTTCCTACCCAGGAGCAAGGGAGTATTTTCTGATATCTTCTTCAATCTCTCTTTTCAAAGTGCTATGGTTTTTAGAGAAGAGGTCTTTGATTTCTTTTGTTAGGTTGATTCCTGTAGAGAACAGGGAAAGAGGATGTTACTAGAACCTCTGCAGTAAGTTTTAGTCTCCTGTGAGCCACGGCAGCACAAGGCAAATTACGGAAAGGTAGAAAAATGAGACTGAGAAGAAGCTGAGCTTTGGGTCTGATCAGTGCTGCTCTGGGAGGCAAAGACGAAAGACCTCCCCCCCCCACCCTTTACCACACCTTTTATTCAGTACATTGGGAGAAACAAATGTAACAAATGACTTGCAGAGAGTTCTGTACATCCAAGTAAACAAGATATAACAATCCAAGAACAATGAGGAACAGAGTAGATGTTTGTTCCTCCCAGGATGTCTTCAGCTGGTGTAATCTTGTCCTGGAGAATCACAGCATCACTGGATAATTGAGTTCTCAGTTGTGACCAGAGGCCAAAATGGAATTATGTCTCAGAATTCCATAGCTGGGCTGTAGGCAGGAGAAGTAGGCTAACCAAATGATTTTACCCTAAAATTATGTAGCATTGCTCCCGACAGATTCCTAGGTATTTCAGTTTCTTGGATGCTATTTTGAAAAGAACTGTTTGGCCTGTTTCTCTCTCAGTGAGTCTTTTGTTAGTGTAAAGGAAAACAATTGATTTTTGTATGTTGACCTTGCATGAATTTGGTTATTAAGTCTTGAAGACTTTTGGTGGAGTTACTGGTGTCTTCAATATACAGTATCATGTCATCTGCAAATAATGACAATTTGACTTCTTCATTTCCTATTTTTATTCCTTTTTATTTTTTTCTCTTATCTAATTGCTGCAGCTAATGTTGCCAAAACTATATTGAACAGGAGAGGTAATAGTGGATATCCTTGTCTTGTTCCTGATTTTAGTGTGAAAGATTTCAGTTTTTGACCATTTAGAATGATATGGGCTGTTGGATTTTCACAGATGGCTTTTATCAGATTGAGGTGGAGACCATCTATTCCAATTTTTTGTAGGGTTTTGATCATAAATGTGTGTTGTATTTTGTCAAATGCTTTTTCTGCACCCATTGATGATCATATGGTTTTTGTCCTTGGGTCTATTGATACAGTGTATTACATTGATTGATTTGCATATTTAGAAACATCCCTGCATCCCTGGAATGAATCCCATTTGGTCAATGTGTATGATCTTCTTGATGATCTTCTGCATTCTATTTGCCA
>NW_004624744.1:14934463-14952638 GCF_000247695.1 Heterocephalus glaber | reverse complement strand
ACTTGATCTGCAAAGAGGATAGCTACTCTTGCTTTTCTTTGAGTTCCTGTCACATGGAGTATTGTTTTTAACCTTTCAACTTTCAGTCTATAAGTTTCTTTTTGAATTAAGTGTGTTTCTTGTATGCAGCATATTGTTGGACCTTGCTTCTTGACCCATTCTGCCAGTCTGTCTCCTTTAATTGGTGAATTGAGACCATTAACATTGATGGTTGTAACTGATATGTATTGTCTTATCATTGTCAATACTTTTTCTTTTTGTTGGATTCTCTCCCTTTGCTTTAATTTTTTGTCATGCCCAGTGGACTCATTCTGGGCTTCCTGGGATTGTGATCCTCATTGTCTTTTCCTAGGATTTTGTCTAAAATTTTTTGGAGTGCTGGTTTGGTATTCATGAAGTTCCTAAGGTGATCTTTGTCATGAAAGTATCTTATTTTGCCATCAATATTTACAGGGTACCTAAATCTGGGTTGGAGGTTGTTTTCCTTTAGGGCTTGAAATACATCACTCTAACCTCTTCTTGCCTTGAGGGTTTGTGTTGGGAAGTTTGCTGTGATTCTGATGGGCTTTCCTTTGTATGTGATTTGTTTCTTTTCTATAACTGCTTGTAGAACTTTGTTCTTCTGTGGGCTTTCTGGAATCTTAACAATTATATCCCTATGTGTACATTTTTTTTTATTATGGCTATTTGGAGTTCTATATTCCTCACTTATCTGTATGTCAAGTTTTTTTCTCCTGCTTTGGAAGTTTTCTGCCTTCACCTCTGTGAAGAGTTTTTTTTTTTTTTTTTTTTATGTCATGTGCACTCACTCCTGTTTCTTCATTGACTCCAATCAGTCTATGTTATTCTTCTTTACATCATCTAGCAGCTGCTGGATTGATTTCTTGTGGTCCCCTACAATTTTAAAGAAATTTTTCTTTTCCTGGTCACTAATTGCAATCTTATCTTCTCTATCTGAAATTCTGTCTTCACCTTGGCTCATTCTGCTTCATAGACTTTCAGTGGAGTTTTTAATCTCCTGGAAATTTGTTTGCATCTGTTTTATTGGTTCCATTTGTTTCATATGTTGAGATTCCATCATATTCCTCAGCTCCTCTCTAGATTTATTAATCCTGTCTTGCACTCTGGGCACAATCTCTGCTGCTATGTGAGAAATTATTTCTGGTTTCATATTTTCTAGATCCTCTTCATTGCTAGTTCAGGGAGTCCAGGTGGTTGAATATCAGAGTGTTCCATCTCGTTTCCTATGGGGTTGCTGTAGTTGATCTGGAAGTCTGGTTCTGAGGCTTGTTTATATGTCTTCTCATTTCTGTGGGGAGGGGGTGTTGCTGGTGCCTGCATGGCTCACCTCCTCTGTGCTGGGAGTGGTGGTAGTTTGGCCTGGAAGCCTCCTACTGTGCACTGTGGGCTGTGGCACATTGATCTGGAAGCCTTCTCTGTTCTGGGAGCTGTGGCAATTGCATACTTTAAAACATTATACCAAGATAAACAATTATTGAAATGAGGTCAGTTATAACACAGAACATATATACTAATACCTTGAATTCACATGACCTCAGGAACAACTATAAGGTTAATAATAAAAATCCATCATAACTTGAAATGTCATGACTTTCCCACAAAATTGAAAATAACTGACAACAGAAAGAATTTATTAATATAAAATGACTCATTTTAAAGAATAACTTTGTGGCAGTTATTGGTATACCGTTATCATTTTGCCTTTTAAAGGTAATTGTTCTATAGAACAATCTCATTTTGAAAATAAAATATCACTTTTTAGCTATTGTACAGCTCAGATTCAAGAAAATATTAATTACTATATACTCATACAAAGGAGACAAGAAATATTAAGAGATTCATATTCACTATAATGTTCAAAGAGACAATGAGAATATGTGTAATTCTTTTATGATTTCAATTGAAAGTAAAAGATAACTTCAAAAAGAAAACGATTGCTTGTTGACTTGGCATTCACTAATGAGAAAAACACAACATAAGTCAGGTTGTTATGTTAAATTTAAACTGTTACTGAAAGAGTCCCAGGACTATAGTCCTGGGAAAGAAAAGGTAAGAAGGCTCACAAGATTATAAAAATTCAATGCAAACATAATAATAACTCACCGTGTCAAATTCTATCCTAAGACTTTGTAGCCTCCAAGAATTCTATGGTTTATCTTTAAAATACTGTATTTTAATATCACAGACACCCAAAGAAAAGAGAATATTTACCCACTGTAAGTTAAGTAAAATAGATTTGATTTAATTAGAATTGTGCCAACTGAGATATTTTAGATCAAAATCTGTTTTTTACATAATGTAGTACTTTATTATGTTTTAAAAAATCAACATGATAAATTATATCTTAAGAGGCGGTGAATAAAATTTTTTAAGGATATTGAATTCATATGTTGAACATCATAATAAATACTTCCAGGAAGCCAACTGGAAACAAAAGATATAATCTAATTCTCTCTTTTTACAAATGAACTATCAATAGCTAAAAGTACACATAAGTGGCCTTAGGCTTATTCTGTTTTCATAGTCAAGAATATAAATGCAAATCATATGAGTATGGTGCATATTCATGTCCATTACAGTGAGCCACTATGCTTGATTTGAGAAAGATTTAGATTAAATCACACTTTCTTCAAGCAACAGAATCATCCACCTTTAGATGGAGAAGCCCAATGGGGAGATAATTTTATGCATTACTCTATGGAAGAGTATTATATTTTCTAGAACAAAAATCAGAGTACATAGGCTGACAAAAAAATAAGGGTACATAAAGTGCATTCATGGTATCAATGTTTTTTATTCAGATGAAGGTTGTAAAAAATGTTAGTGTATCCATTACAGAAAGTGCCATATATCTTATTAAATTCAATTTTATTTGTATTTTAACTTAAAGTTACCATTGTGCTTTTACTTGTGAATTATTCTAAAATATTTTTAATCTGTCACTCTAATTTATCCTAAAAAATTTCTCTTTATTAGAAGAATTGGTGGCTAATTGAAAATTACAATAAATACTTCAACAGTAGTTTACAAATTAGAAAGAGCTTACTTAGGATTATGAGGCAAATGTGTTTAAATTTGAATCTAAATTCTGCCTCCAGCTTCTATTGAGCTCTTGTTCAAATTATTTAATATTAACTTACTTGACCAAATTACTTGATGTACATCTTTCTGAAATCAAGCATAGTGATATGGGTGATGTTTCAATGTAGTGGACATGAATGTGCACCATACTCATATGATTTGCATTTCTATACTTGATCATAAGAAACAGAATAAGCCTAATTACTTAAAGTTGTTTCATCTGTACAATAGAGATAATAGCTCCTAATTAATGGAACCACTGAGAGGAATGTTTATAACTGCTTTATAATTTCTTCATTAATGAATAGCAAGCACTGGGAACATAAAACCGCTGTCACCTACTTGCCTCTGAAAATATTTTTTGAATTAATAAAAAAATGAATGAAAATTACTATACAGAAAAATAATAGCACATGTGTGTTGATTGGTTGAGTGACTAAAATTCAATGAAAGCATAATTTCCATTGTAAATTATAAAATTAGTAATTAGAGATTATTGACAACTGCTTCAGCTTTGGTTAACTAGAGGAACAGACAAATATATATATAAAATATGAATATTAGTATATTATTACTGATTATGATATATATTCACATTAAAAAATATAAATTACTTATTACACACATATTGCATAATACATGAATATATGTCTATATAATATATGAATATATTATATGTTATACTTGATTATATATGTTATATATTATGTATACATACATATGTGAATGTATATAATATAAAGGATCTACAATGTTAGCTTACAGTAGCAGCCAGTGGAATTGGGTGGAAGAATGCAAAATGGCTGTCCGCATGCTGGAGTGCCAGAGGATGTAGTGGAAGGTTGAAACCCTGGAGCTTACTGCAGAGTCAAGTGAAAGTCCATTTCAGAAAGCCAGAGGATAGAATTTGATCCCCCGTACCAAAAAAAAAAAAAAAAAGAAAGAAAGAAAGAAAGCCAGAGGATTTTATGTTGAAAGGCTGAAGATTCTGTGCTGGAAGCCTGAAGGGACTGAAGACCAATGTCCTATGACAATGTGAAAGACTGGATCTCCTCCAAAGAAGAAAAGAGAAGGCTTGCTTCTACTTTCCATATTTATTCTGTCCATGCTACAAGTGTATTTGTTTGAGCCATCTACAACGGGGTAGGTTCTCTCCTTAGTTTTTCAAATATGTGTCAATCATCCACAGACATACTCATACCCAGAGCTTTACTAATCTGCCAGGTGGTTCTTACTCAAGTTGACAAATCACAATTAATGATATAAGCAACTAAGACTATTTTTCTATATAGTTTATCAAGATGCTCAATGGTTAAATTGAACAACTCAATAGAAAATATTCATTAAAATTTTTGCCATCAATATGTCATTAAGATACTATCAATTTTTACATAGTATCAGAAAATTTCCAAGGGCTCATCATTTCTTTAGATCATTGTTGGTCTAATATAAGATCTTCAAGAGAAAAATCTCTCATTTGTAGCATTTACCATTTTCTATGCTCTAAGTAAACCTCTTCCAGATGTTAATTTCTCAAATTCTTCATACTACAAATGGAGAAAATCATGTAGGTTTTTCTAATGAAGAGCCAAGGAGAATTTATTTTGAACTATTTAGCAAGACAAAATTAGTTTCACAACATGTAATCAAGCTCAAAGTCTGAATCCTCTTATTGGCTAGGTAAACACAAGTAACATGCTTAGACTTTTTCTTCTTTTAATATTATTAGATATCAAATCTAGTAGTCATATAAATTTACACACACAAACGTAAATGCTAATTGATGTCGGTGGAAATAGACTAACTTATGGAATAGAATATTGTATATGTTACTAATCCACAATATTCCTTTCAGGTTCAGGGCAACACTGAAAACCCCAGGAATGTGATGGACTCTAAGAGTCAAATACAGGCACAACATAATCTGATTTTACAGTCTAGAACCTTCTGATTTCACTGGTATTCTTAGATGTTGGTCACTGTTTTTATATGGTACATTTCTTAGTCCTTTTACTATTTTGGATTCTATATTTTATAATCCATTTTGTCTCTTTAGGTCTTAATATGTACCATCCAGAAATGAATAAAATGTTTTAGGTAAAATGTCACTAACAGACTTTAAACAGGACTAGGTGACTACTTCCTTTGTTCTTGATGAATAACATTCAAAATTTTGTCTCTGAAGTACTGTCAACAAAATGGCCAACTAGGAAGGGACAGGCCTCTCCCACAGAGATATTGAGTTAGCAATATTTTAAAGACTAGGCTCTGTGGGAACTCTAGAAATCAATTGATAAATATACAGGTCACTGTAAAATGATGAAGGAATTGCAACAAAAGGAACAGAAAATTTGAGATATTAGGCACACTTGTCCAATATTCTTCCCTTATGCAGATAGAATGGAGCAACCAGGAGAAACACTCCATACTAGGTTTCTCCCTTGAAAGAGAAAAAAAAGAGTAGATCATGTGCCCAGTATTCTGGATTATTGGGAGGGTGCCAAAGAAATTCTTTTCTGTCTTTCTTGATTCAGGACATTGATAAGTTCAGCACCAGAGTTTCAAAGCCACTGAAAACAGATGCAAGAATGTAGAACATTAGAACTACAGCTTCACAGACAAATGCTAGGGAAAATGAGATCAGAAGAGGTTTGAGAGGTTTGAGAAACTTTAGTCAAGCTGATTGGCAAAAGTCTTCCACTTCAGAAAGCATAATATGAATAACAGGAGAAGGATTTGATATTTTTTCCCAACTACCAAATGACTAGCAAAAGATTACAAGTCATAAAAGAAAAAGAGAGACATGACCCAATCAAAGAAACAAAACTCCAGAAGTAGGCATTAAAGGAAGAGACCTATGATCTGCCTGGCAAAGAATGGGCAATAAGCTGGTCTTGAAGCTGAGTTAGGATGATCAGAAGTTCAAGTACAGCCTGGAGAAAGTAGCAACTTAGAGTGATCCTCCTATCTCAGAATAAAAACTAAAATGGGTTAAAGATGTAGCTCAGTACATAGACCAAGGGTTCAATCCCCAGTACTGAAAAACAAACAAAAACAGAATGCACAATGACCACCATAAACATACTCAAAGAGCTAACTGAGAAAGCAGGAAACTAAGTGAATTCAGGAAGATGAAGCATGAACAAAATGAAAATGTCAACAAAGGGAAATAGAAAAAGACAGAAATAGAAAAACCTAGAGCTAACAAATATAATAAACTAAAAACCTGCCTCCCAACTCTGAGTTTAGACATGAACATATAAATTCATGAAGCTCAAAGAACTTCAACTGGGATAAATTCAAAGGTAACTTCACTGAGACACATAATCAAATCAACACCAAATTTATAGATAGTATCTTGAAAGCAGCAAGAAAAAAATTGATTCAACCTAAACAAAGGAGCTTCCAAAAGATCATTCTTGGATTTTGCAGCAAAAAGTGTGTAACCCCAAAGAGAAAGTGACGATATATTCAATTTACTGAAAGAAATGAAATCAAGAATACTGTCTCTAGCAAAAATATTCAAAAATGAGGGCAAATTTCATCTTAAAATGTAGCTCAGTGGTAGACCACTTGTCAAGCATGCACAAGTCCCTGGGTTTGGATTCTAGCATTGTCAAAAAGTTTTTAAACAAGAAGATAAAATTAATATTATCCTGGATAAACATATGCTAAGAAAGTACATTATCACTGGGTATAATGGTGCATGCCTATAATCCCAGCTACTTGGGAAGCTGAGGTAGGATCTCAAATTCAAGGCCAGCCCAGTCAATTCAATGACTTAGTTAACCCTGACTCAAAATAAAAAAAATATTTTTAAAAGGGCTAGAATGTAAATCAGTGAAAAGACACTGGTTCAATCACTAAAAAGAAAAAAAATAAATAAAATAAATTAAAAAATAAAATGATCCAGTGCTATTACAACTGGATAAGAATGGAAATTAATTATCACTAGAGTGTTCTCTAAGAATGCTAAATAGAATCTTTCAAAGCAAAATGGAAGAACAGTAGATAGTAAAATAAGGAAATACAAAAATATAAGATTTTTCTGATAAAGGTAAATAGATGAACCAATGCAGTATCTATGATAATTTTGATACAAAAAGTTAAAATGTAAAAAACATTTTAAAACTATAAATCTATGTTGATGGGCATACAGTACATAAAGGTATAATTTGTGACATCAATAACAAAGTTGAGGGATTGGAGCTACAAAGGAAGAGAGTTTTGCAAGCAATTAAAGATATCAGTTCAAAATAAAATACGATAAGCTTAAGGTGTTTTATTTAATTTAACAGAAATCATAAATAAGATATCTATGAAGTATATAAAAAACAAAATGAGAAATGAATCAAACCATGCCACTAGGAAAAAACAATCAATGAACTTTATTGACATTATGCTAACTTAAATTGGCTAGTCGTAAAAATATAAATACTGTGTGATTCTACATATAAGAGGTATCCAAAATGGTGAGTCCAATTTATGGAAAATGGAACTGGTTATCAGGGGATTGTAGAAGAAAAAAAGATAGGGCTGGGGATTTAGCTCATTGGCCCTGTGCCTGTCTCACAAGCACGAAGTCCTGAGTTTGATTCCTGGTACCGGAAAAAAAAGAAACAGAAATTATTGTTTAATGGGTATATAGTTTCAGATTTGCAAGGTGGAAAAGTGCTAGAGCTGTTTTACAGCAGTGTGAATGCATTTAACACTATTGAACTCTATTCCTAAAATGATAAATTTTATGTTTGTGAGTTTTTTCCTAGATAGATAGATATAGATATAGGTAGCGATATAATATACACACACAGTTCTCAGCATATGTTTCAACTTTTTTTACTTTATGATGTGAAAAAGATTTAGTAGAAACCATACTTTAAAATCTGAATTTTATTCATTTCTTGTGTTAGTGATATACAGTATAATAATGTGATTCTGGGCAGTGGCAGTGGGTCAACATTTCCAATCAGTCACTTGATCACAAGCATAAACAACTGAATACTCTACAGTATACTATGTTGCTAAGCTGTGATGTTCAAAAGTTAGATACGTTACATGCATTTCAACTTACAATATTTTCACTTTATGATGGATTAATTGTGACCTAATCCCCAAATTTTTGTATTTGAAGTTCTGCAATTTACATAAAGAAAAAATATATAGTATACAATTCATATTTTTATATATTATTTTTTAGCTTCAAAGGGCCTAAATAGTCATTGTATTTTAAAATAAACTCAAGTTTGGTAAACTATTTTCTAACTACACTCTGCATTTGGCTTTTGGGCTTTTTGGAATTTTATAATGGCTCTGAACACTGCTACATAGGTACACACAAACGCACTAATTCCATCTTGACTTCCACTACAGTGCCATCCTGTTTATTTGCAGCCATTTCAAGAGTGTTTAAAGCTAAAGTATCTTTTCCTGTGAGTCTTATTCTCTGTTTAATCTCCAGACTTGAACTACTTTGCATCTTTGCCACTGATAGACCAGTAGTAATATCTGAAAATTTACAGATTTGAAGCACTATTTTCCTGTATTTCCCTCTGGTGCAACTATTACATGAGAGGCTATCTTTCAGTCAATAAATATAGCTGCCATCTTAAGAAATGTCACATGTTTTAGTCTACTGTTATTTCACTTCCAAACTTCAACATGTATAAAATCTTTATTGCTTGTATTAGTAAATTTGGAACATGTAATGTTATAACCATCTTTTATTCAAGTTCTTTAAACCATGTTGAAAACAAGGAGGATGGACCTATTTCCATCCAATATAATGTTAATTTAGTACTTGGTATTCATCAGTGAGATAATTAAAGTACTGGTAAGTCTGCCTGTCACTATTATCATCCAGTTCACACATTTCCATCTTGTACAAAATTATAGTGAAAATGCCTTGTTAATCCAAATATGGTTTTTCTACATCAGTCCTCTGGAATATCAACTTAGTCATTATGTCAAAAACAGAGAATGAAGACAGTCTACCATATCTTATTCATAATGAACACAACCTGACTGCTGCTAATTATGACCTTTCTGAGTACTCAAAAACCATTCATCCATTTAGCATTCCCTTAGAATATTTTACTGAGCATAAATGTCAAGATCCCTGGTCTACAGTTTTAAGACTCTGCCTAACCTTTTCAACAACTTGGAATATTTGCCTTTCTTTTCTCTCCTGATAGCTCCCCTATTATCAATAACTCTTCAAAGATTATGGACATCGATTTTTAGCTTCAAAATTTCTCGTGCCCTAAATTCGATACTTCTGGCACTGCAGAAGTGAGTCATTTAGAGAAGTTGTTATACTTTTTCTGTCATTTCTCTTCAAGATTTTTATTTTAGTTTCTATTCACCACTTTAGTTTTATTGTTCCAACATGAAGAACATTCTCACTGACAGAAAATATGAAAGCAAAAGTGAAGTTAAAAGATAATGTTTTAGTCTATTGGTGTTCACTAGAAGAATATTTGAACCAGAAAGAACTTTTATAATGTTGCTTACAATATAACTAAAAACTTTGCTTTCCAGAGAGTATTTGAAAGTATGGATCCACTTTCAAATGAGCTTTCCTATTGCCATTCTAAAGTACACTTGCTAATAACTTGTCACATTCTTTAATTTTCCCTTTATATTTTTGTAGATTTAAATTTTTATTCTATGCTTACTAAAGAATTTTACAAAAACCACTGTGTTCTTCCTAGACAAGTCTCCATGTCTTGTTTCACCAAGCTCTTTAATGACTACATGATCAAGACCTTCAGATCATGATTTCTATGAATATATAGATGATTTCTATGACTATATTATTATTCTTGCAAAGTTTGATTTTAATGACTTGAATGGCAACATTTTGCTACTTTGTTTGCCTTTAACAAGTGTTGAGAACACCATTACAAAAAATACATATGATCACATAGGACATAATCAGCTTCCCTTAAAGCCATATTACGATTGCCTTACAAAACAGATTCTCTATTAGAGAATCTATTATATTAGAGCTATATTTATTTTTCCCTTTTTCTCCTGAGATATGAAGTTGTTACTAAGGAAAATAGCTAACTACTTTCCTTTGAGACCTGACAGAACACACATTCAGCTTCTCTACACTCACTCAAACCATTTCAAACACCAGATGTGGGAATTTCCTCTCATAATCACCAATTCTCTGACACCACCTTTTTGCCTTACAATTCATTTCTGTAACTATGCATATGGGTTTAGCATTAGCTCCCATAGTTGAAGGGATTGATACCACACATCTCTGTTTAAATTGACTATTACATATCTGATTAGCTGTTAATCAGGGGTGCCTATAATCCCCTCCTCAATTTTGACAATTTGTTAGACTGTCTCACTTGACTCAGGGAAACATTTTACTTATGTTTACTGGCTTTTTATAAAGGACACAACTCAGGAATAGCCAAATAGAAGAGATTACATATGGCAAGGTTTAAAATGATGAGATGCAGACTTCCATGCCATTTCTGGGCTTGACACTCCCATAGCACCTGGAAGCTCATAAAATCCACTTGCTGAGGAGTTTTACACAGTGGACCCTTGAGTTACAATTAGGCTCACATATAAACAACTTGGGTTATGCCTGGAATTTTAGTTTTAACTTACCACCAAAGTCCTAGTAACAACCTGAATTGTAAACAAAGACTCTCAATGCCAGAAAAGCATATGTAAGCCTCAATCTGAGCCCAGATGTGTGTGTTTGTGGACATGATTTCAGTCAGTGCTTTATGTAATTGTTATAATTGCTGCTATCAAAATGGCCCCCCAAAAGCTAGAAAAGTATATGAGGAAGGAAAGGAAGAACCTGCAATCATGATTGAAAAAAAGGAAATCGTGGAGAAATATGAGAGTGGTTTGTTACCAATCTTGCTAATATGTGCAGCATGGCAAAGTCCACCATCTCGACAATCTTACAGAGAAAAGATTTGCATCAGGAAGCTAGTGTTGCTAAAGGTGTAATTCAAATTATTAAATCACAAGCCACAGTAGTTAGAAGAGGTAGAATGACAGATGGCAGGATATAGCCTATCTGAGTCTGTATTTTGTAAAAAAGTTAGGGCTATAAATGCAGATCTCATAAAGGGTCATCCATCAATAAGTGACAATGGTGAAACACTTCATGCCAATAAGGGGTGGTTTCACAATTTTAAACCAAGAACTGGGGTTCATAGCATAAGAAGGCATGGTGAAGCACCCAGTGCTGAAGGCTGTGTAGAGGAGACTGACCCTTCGGTTGACCATGTGGTTGATGATACCATCACTATAGCAGAGTCCATAGGCTTGCACGTAGACGGTGTGATGTTGAAGAACTGGTGGAGGAACGTTCAGAGGCATTGTCTACAGATGAACTTCAGCAACTTCTGGCTGACCAACAGAGAATGGCAGCTGAGGAGCTTTCTGAAGAGGAGGGGGAGTATTAACAGTCAGTGCAGCAAAGTTCTTCTGAAATAAAGAAATCCTAAAACAGTGGACAGAGCTATAAACATTTGGAGATAAGACCCACCCCAACAGAGAGAAAGCCAATTTTTTCATTCACTTGCTTAATGACAATGTCACATTGTACTACTTAACAGTATTAAACAGATAACCTTAGACCAGTTTTTAGTTCTGAAAAGATTGAGACCTAGTGAGCCAGAAGCAGGTCCTAGTAGGCTACAGTCTTCCAAGGAGAGAAAGAACAGCAGAAAGCCAGATTCCTAATGTTCTTATGGAAGAGGACTCTCCTTCCAAACATTAACCACCTTCCGTTTCATCCTCCCTTACTGCAAAGCAAAAATATCAACTTAAATGTTGAGTACAGTATGAAATTGTTTCCGGTAAACTAGGCACATTTTATAACTTTTTGATGAATATACTAGGAAAATTATTGGTGTAAATTATGCACATTATACAATCCTTTTTATTATGAACAGGCTAGTTAAGGGGTTCTTTGGGAAGTTCAGAATAGATTATGGGTATTTCCATTATTTCTTATGGGAAAAATAGTCTTGACTTGCAATCAACTTGAGTTACAACCAGCCCTCATGAATGAATTGAGTTCGGAAGTCAAGAGTCCATTATAATAGAGCTGAATCTCCAATTCTCTCCTTCCTTTTCCAAGCTTCTTAGTCTCTACTCATTTGGTCTTTCGGGTGACTAGCCCCATGCTGAGTTTATCCTAAAGGCCCTGCCCAAGTTTCTCCATTAGATTAAACATATTTATGATGTAAATGGATTCATTGTGAATAACAAAAGACACACTCTTAGCACTCTGGAAATTCAAAAGATATTAGGAGTTCTATGTCAGGAACCAGAGTCAAATACCAAATATAGTTCTTACTCTACTACAAAGCCTTAATGATATTTGAAATTCCTCATAGCATCATTGAGTCTCCCTGGACCAATTTTGAGATCTGTATCTGATCAAGTATTTATAATAAAACATTCTCACATATCCTTCTTCAGGCAATTTTAAAATTGCCTGAAAACTATAGGCTGTCAATTCTGTCAATTTTAGAATCAAAACCTAAACATTTAAAGGCATGAGGTTGAAACCAAGGCTGAGAATAACATTTTAAATATCTACCCAGATGAATAGGAAAATAAGTGTGTTGGGAAACATTTATTTAGATCATGTTCCCATAAAAATGTGATTTTCATTCTTTTGAATCCTTTGGATTTGAATATTTTCTTCCAGGATTTCACTATTATATTTGGAAATTTTCCAGTGATCTGTTTTTACCGCCCCTCTCTTATCAGGCATATTTCCTTCTATAATGCCTACAAATAATTGCTATTTTCTATTTGCACTTCTATTATTAATGATCCTATCAATACCTGTAAAGTTAAAAGTATGCTTTTTGACAAGTATTTGTTCTTTTTTAGCATTGTTCATTTTCAGTTTGGAGGTCCCCTCTAGGAAATTGCATAAGACATTCTTTACTCCTGTGTCATGCTATACAATCCAATTTGCATTTTATTACATTTCCTCCATCTCCTTCAGTTTTATTGATTTTATTTTAAAGCTATCTCATTTGTATTAATAAGTCACTTGAGAATTATATCAGTTTCCCCATGTGTTTTGTTGTTGTTGCTTTTGTTGACAGGCAGTTAGGTAGTTGGGAAAGCATAAACACAATACAGTAATTTGGTTGAATAAAGGGATAAAAGAACTGAGATGTTCAAATGATTACAATTTCTAATTATTCTGTATAAAAAATAGCATAACCTTTCATAAGCATCAATATATAAAATAACTGAAAGAAAAAACAAATTACAGACTTAAGCACTCTTTCTTCCCTTAGAAGTCTCTTCGTGTGACCATAAATAATGTATATAAACACTAGGTCAGCCTTTGATGGGAAATAATTTGTGTCATAATCCATCTACATGGAATGGCATACCAGTAATCCTACTTCCTTCAGATACTTACTTCTTTTATCCATGGTTTTAATTTTTCCTTGAAAACTTTTCTTCTTACAAAACCCCTTATTTTAAAAAATATTTCTTTAATTTTTCATTTTGTATTATTGTTACCCTTATAAAAAAAGTAAAATGTTGTAACACTTGACATATTTGACGTTGAAGGAGTGGAGGGTTTCCAACATTGCATAGATATCCTGGGGCCCAGAAAATCAAACACATAAATTCTACATACAAGTGTGTTTGTATTCTGTGTGTGATTCGTTCAGAAAGTTTTATTCAGTATTTTATATGGGTAGAGGAATACCACAATGCTCAAAAGGGAAAACTCCACATACACAGAGCATACTGCCTAGTTGAAGATTTTGACAAATGAAAGGAAATCTCCACATAATATAACAAATTCTATGTTTAAAAAAGACAAGGTGCCTATGTCCCATGAAATGAATATCTAAATCTTGCTAGGATCCAACAACTAGTAATCCTGAGATCAATCGCAGATTTACCAAATTTCTTTTAATTGAAAAACAAGAAAATCTTCTTTCCCAGAAAGCTAAGATTCAGTGTTATTAGGGGAAAGTTGTACATACTTGTACATATACATGTACATGTATATATCCATATATATATATTTGTATCTTATCCACTTTGCCTTGTGCGGTCATGTATTTTCCTATGCACTGCTGCTTACCCTTAATTATCACCACCTTCTTTGCCCACTTAAGATTCATTTTTTTTTAATACAGACATTCCTTGTTTAATGACCTCCCTGTTTAAGGGCTGTTCTAACTTATGACAGAGGCACTCTGTTTGAACTTATGAACCACTGCAAGTGAATATTAAATGTTGTAGATATTTTAAATGGCACTTGATTTGTCTTGAGAGAAACAAGTAGCAAATCTGTATAATCTTCAGATATTTCTATGAATAATTGTGAATATGCAAATATAAAATGGACATGGTATTTATAAACTGTGTTCATAAATGAAAAAAAGTCCCTATAAATATATACCTATACAACAGCATACCAGTAACCAATGGCAAGTCATAATAGCACTATTCAGGAAGAACTTTTCTCTTTCTTTTTTTCTTTCTTTCTTTCTTTCTTTCTTTCTTTCTCTCTCTTTTTCTTTCTTCTTTCTTTCCTCCCTCCCTTCCTTCCTTCTTGTCTGCCTAAATGACTCTTCTATCCTTCCTTTTTTCTTTCTTTTTCTCTTTCTTTCTCCTTCCTTCCTTTCTTCCTTCCTTCCTCCTGTCCTTCCTTCTTTCCTGAATTCATCCATAAATAAAATGAAATATAGATAAGCACAATATAAACATTTGCAGACATAATTTTATTTGTACTTGAGGAATTTAATTTCAAAAAATGTTAAGTACATTACTTTTCCTAATTAATCTTGATAAGGAAAATTTTAATTAATTAATTTTAATTAATCTTCATAAGGAAAATTTTATGTGTCCAAACTTATGTGACTCACATCACATAATATAATGCATTATATGAGACGGTAATGCACAGTAAAAAATTATAAAAATTTCCTAATATAGTTTAATATAGAATATACCGATCAATTGTTTAAAAGGGACACTTGCAAGATTTACTCTGGAGTTGAATGTAGAATGTTAAAGAGGTAGTAAAGATAGAATTTATACTCTGGGACTGGAAAACTAAATGAATGGAAGGAAAAATTTACTAAGATGGGTAATATGTTAAGTTAAATATCAACTTAACACCCATATCAAAATGTTATATTTGGGGCAAAGGATTTAGCTCAGTGGTTCCAGCACCTGCCTGAAAAGTGCAAGGTCCTAAGTTCAATCCCTGGTACTAAAAAAAATATTACATTTTTGCCCAGGATTTAGCTCAGTGGCCTCGCAAGTACAAGACCTCAAGTTCAATTGCTGATACCAAAAAGAGAAAAAAAAAACAATAGTTTGTAAAATTATGTGTGCTCTAATTAATATCATTGAATAGTTCAAATATCATAGTACTGTATTTAAGAACACATACTTTGGAAGTATACAATTTTAACAGTTTTACAGTTAAAGAGTCTCCTAAGTTATGCCACCTTTTCCCATGACCTTTGCCAACAAACTTCATTATTCCAAATTTGGAAAAAGTGGATGAACCTCTGACTTACAATTTTACTTGAGAACTAATGAAATAATTCATGCAAATATGAGAAAAAAATATATAGTTTTTTTCTAATTTTCTGATTATATTGTTGGTATTATTAACATGTTCATTAGGAAACTGTTAAAATTTTCAATTTAGTACTTAGCAGTATGTGGCAGAGCTCCAAAATGGAGCTTAATCCATATTGATCCTTTTCTCCATAGCTGATATTTCACCCTATATACTAGTGAGCTTTCAAAACAGATTGTTCTATAAGCAGATTAATAAACACCATTGATGAAATATCAATGCATATGTCACATGTACTAATTTTTAAAATCTTGACCTATAAGGCAAATTGTTTCTTTTGCTCATTTTTCCCCAGATAAACACAGTGAGAAAGAGACTAATCTTCATACCTAATATAAGTAACCATACAACTAGTAACCATTATTTACATAAATAAGAGTTATCATTATACACAAATGAATTACTCATCAATTTCCTCACTATGACTATTCTTTAGAAATGTCACATTTATCTTATTCATGTTTAGAGGAAATATACATAATCATGAAAGATTTATATCTTAAAAAAAGATTTATATCTTTAGTTCTCAACTCATGCATGATCACTTTTGGGTAATTTGTGTTAAAAACAATTTATAAGGTAAACTAAAATAATCTACCCTGATTTATCAGACTAAGCAAATACATTAAAATATTGCCAGTTACCAAATAATTAAGAGTGGTTTCAGTTTGTCTTTTCTTAATTGGGGCTTAGTCACCATTGTCAAGTTGAAATTACTATGCACTGTGAGAAGAGGATGTAATTGAGATTAATATTCAGAAAAGTCAAGAAAAGCAGGACTGATTTTCAAAAACTATTGTGAGAATTTCTAGGAAAGCTACATGCATATATGTACATATGAATGTATTTACACAGTTTTATTGCATATATATATATATATGAGGTCACCATATAAAACTTTGAAAGTTGAGCTTACCCAGGCAGGTGGAGAGGACCCTGGCCACCTGGAACCCTGCAACATCCAACCTGTGCCACACCCACTGGTGGCCAGCCAGTTGGTGAGAACCCCTCGCCATACCTACAGTGACAAGCCTAGCTGCGCAGGTGCCTGCAGCCCACCACCCCAACCCACCTCTGGCCTGCTGGCTTGATTCCAAAATAAAAAGAGACAAAGGAGCATAAAGGCCATTGCCTTAAGCTCTAGAAGATAGAGCAGAAGTGAGCAACAGATAGAGGGCCTCTCTCAGGTTCCTTAATGAAAACTGAAGCCCACTGGAAAAGTGAAGAGAATCTCTGCAATAAAGGCACACCAGACCACTGTACTGGGGTAAAGTTGCTATATTGAAGAGTTTATTCACTAGAAACATATGTTGGGTTGGTCCTTGATTTTGATTTAATTCACACAGTTAAAGGTGACAGATTAGTAACTACTACAAATTGTCATTTTCTAAGATGTACTTGATGCTATGGTGTTGCTGATTGTATCACTTGCACTAAGGTGTTGTGATTGATCTAATCAGTTGTCCTTCCTGGTGTAATGAAAATGAGATAGTCTCAGAGTCATTAGAGACTCAGAACCTAAAGACCAGCTATATCGGGAAGATTCTTCTGAGAAGCTATCATTCCATGAGGGTTCTAAATCCAAATAACAAAGATACTTACAATAAGCAATTTTGAAGTATCAACCCAGGAATTAAACCAAGGACAGTACCAAAAACAAAAATGATAAGACATTTAAGCAAGGCACAAACTCAGACTTCCACCCCACCAAAGGCAAATTCTGGGTGAAATGAGGTGGAAAAGTCTGATAATCAACCACCTGGTTACCCTGAACTGATAGCACAGGAAGTAAGAGAAAAGATGAAGGGCTCTAGAAAAATTCAAAACAGAAATAATTTCCCAGATGACTACAGAGATGGTGAGCAGACTGAAAGACATGATTAGAGGCTCTAGAACAGAAACAGATTAAAAAAAAAAATAGATGAGCGCAGAAACATGCTGGATACCATGAATGCCCAGCATAAGAAAGAAATGGAAATCACGGTCGCCCAACATAAGAAAGAAACAGAATCCATGATACAGATTCAAACAGATATCCAGGAGACTAAAAACTCCACTGAAAGTATGAACAGCAGATTAAGGGAATGTGAAGATAGAATATTAGATATCGAAGTCAGGATTGAAGTGACCATGAAAACAGAGATTTCTTAAAAGTAGTAAGGGACCATGAGAAATCAATCCAGCACCTGCTACTTGATGCAAAGTAGAATAACATAAGACTATTAGGAGTCCATGAAAAAACAGGAGAAAGTACAATTGACATAAAAAAACCCTGTTCTCAGAAGTAATAGCAGCAAACTTCCCAGATAGAGGTAGAGATTTGGACATACAGATAAATGAGGCATGTAGAATTCCACCTAGCCATGATCAAAAAATATCTACACCTAGACATATAATACTCAAGATCCCAGAAACCCAACAGAAGAAAAAAATCCTACA
>NW_004624744.1:14909117-14922031 GCF_000247695.1 Heterocephalus glaber | reverse complement strand
TTTGTAATAGCTAAGACTTGGAAGCAGCCCAATTGCCCATCAACTGTAGACTGGATAAAGTAGATGTCTTTTTAATAAAATGGAGTACTAGTCAGCCATAAAATAATGAGAAATTAGAGACATTTATAGCTAAATAGATGCACTTTGAGGTGATAATCTTAAGTGAAATAAATAGCACACACATGTGTAAATACCGAATAATTTGTCTAGTGTGAGAAACTGAAATTGTAAATAAGGACTAGCAGGTATAATATATAATTTGAAATAGGAAGAAAAGGGGCAATGGGAGAGGCAGGAGAAATGAAAGTAGGGAATGGAATTAATATGAGAAAATTAAAAAATGGAAACAACCTCTTTGTAAATAGGTAGGGATAGAGGGGTTAAAGAGAGGGCAGGGGAATGGAGAAAAAATAAGAAGAGAGATTATATAAATGCACAAATTTCCAGTGATGAATATCATTAGATTATATACCTAAAATGCACCAATAAAATTTTGAAAAATTTATCTTTTGTAATAAATTTTAGGGTTATAAAATGTTTTGTGGTCTTTTCTATAGTCATTTATTAAAAGATACTTTACTTGGATATTTACTTTGGAACCAAGTAGTAATCATATGAATAGAGAGGAAGGAAGAAGGGAGGGAGGGGAAAGAAAGAGAGAGAAAGAAAAAAAACTAGAGTGACATGTATGAATGATCTGATTGGAAAATCTGAGGTGTTCTGCTAATAGGAATGATGCAATTTATTTGATTTATATATATCACTTATAAGGGATCGTGAAATATATATATTATTTTAAAATGGTTTTTTGAAGGTTATAGTGTTTAAAATCATTAGCTCTACATCGAAAGGTCAAATTGGGAGCCATCACATGATTTCAATTTTTTCCATATAAACACAAGAAAGATACTAATGAACAATTGTATCATTGTATTATGGAAAATTGTATCATTCACAATTCCTGATTTGAAAGGAAGTATCCAGTAGGATGAAAAAGCAGAAAACAAGATGGTTGAGGGGGTTTGTCAATTTTTATTAACAAAAGATTCTTTTTTTTTTCTCAGACTTTGAATCACTGACTTTGAGCGATGTTAGATGGTTTGGAGAAATATTATAGTACCATTTGTCGTGGGCTCTTTTCATGATGAAGTGGTATTCAAGGAAGTGTTTCTGCCAGACATATGCCTTTGCTGCTCGAGTCTTCATGCATCTTTGAGGAATGGAGGGATAGCAGGAGACACTGCCAGAAAATTCTGTAGTTACTCCTACAAAAAAAAAAAACCCTACCAGTGGGAGATGTTCCTTTCCTTTCATATTCTGTCTGATAATTCATCTGTGGACTAAACAAAATTACTCCTTATACCTTACTAAGCCATCATGAAGAAGCATGGCAAAAGGTAGATTGATAAATAGTAACACATAATACTGCCTAAAATAATTTCTCACAGTGATTTAGAAAATAATTCTGCAAATACAGGTATAGGCACTTGAAGTTTCATCTAATGAGAGGGTTATGGGAAATATTCCTTGCCCACCATGATGTGTCTAATTCTCTTCTACTCCTTGTGCCAAGGTCTAGCCTCGTTATATGCAAGCTATTCCTGATGAATTGAAAAGAAGTTGCATAGATACCTTGCCATTATTAATCACCAGCTCTATTGTCAAAAGCTATTTGTAGATATTTTATCTCATTCTATCTAAAAATTATTCTGATGTATTTATGGTTTGTTCTTTTTTACTATAATTTGGTACATGAAAATGGTGCTCTACAAATCAGAGAATACTGAAAGTAATCATTTGTCCACACAAATTAGACTCTGATGTGCTACTATTCTCTAATGTCTCTCATATTAGTTTTTACATCACCAACCACTGTGGATTTTTTCAGATGTACAAAGAAAATTGCAGCTATTTAAAATAACCTAGAGAGGGAGAATGATAGGCAATATCCTAAGTACCTGAACCCTTTACATTTCAGCAGCCTTGTTGCCAAGGAAACCACTTGGGACTTTAGGGAAATTTGTGGATATTTAAAATGGATTGTGCCTGTACACAGATAGACACTTGCACAATTCACATTGCAGAATAAATGGATTCTAGCCCTGCAATACTAAGCTAGGAATTTCAAAGGCTGAGAACAGGAAATAAGAAAATGCAAAGGTTTATTCACTTATATGCCAATACATGTGCTATGTATATTGTGACAGATTATTACCAGGCTAACCTCTCCACAAGCGTAATCAGTGAAATATAGTATTTACAAAACTTTCATTTCAAATCGTACGTATTTGTGATTATAATACATCACCATTTAAAAATTAATTCCTGAGATCTGATTCAGTTTTTCAAACCTTTAAGAAGAAAACTGAGGAGTCCTTGCTGAGGCTCTGCTGAAAACTGAATGAATTCCTTTTAAGTGCGGACAAGAATCTTTACTCACAATACTGTGAGTAAAAGGCAGATATTGGAAAATAATGGAGATAGCCTGACATATCAAAACTATTCAGTGAGTTTTTCTGTTTCTGTGTGGTTGTCTTTTCCTTAATTTTATTCCTTTACAAATTTCTTCTGAAGATGGAATATTCTTAGTGAGACAACTGACTATGGAATAGAAAGCAGCTACACAAATTGATTTTCAAATACTATTTCCACATATTCTCAGAGTTAATATTTGAACCTATAATTAACCCTTGCTTTCTTTATTCATGCCGGTTCACTTTTTGCAAATTCTCCATACACTTCTCCCACATGACAGCCAGCTGCACCTTGAGTATTTAGAATATACCCCAGTTACCTTCCCTCTAAACTTAAGAATGTCTTACAAAAGGAACACAAAGGATCTGCAAGTTGGTGAACCTCTGCTCAGGGGATATATATGCCTTGTCTTTGAACAAAGATTGAACTCATGGATGGTAACATAAGAACTCCTAACTTCCATAGTTGCAGAGTGTGAATACTGAAAATTCTTTAATTCTGAATAAAAATATATGAAGTCATAGCTAACTTTATGTAATTATTTGACTGGTCATGAGGATATTTGATTAAACACTATTCTTGTGATGGTAATGGCGTTTTTACCTGAGATTAACATTTTACCTGGTAACGGAGACATAAGCAGATTATCCTTTTCAGTGTGGGTGGGCCACATCTTTCAGTGGAGGGCCTAAGTAAACATAACAGTGAGTATGAGAAATTTCACTCACTCTACCTATCTTTGAGCTGGCACATTGACCTTCATCTTTAGACTCATACTTGGACTGGAACTTAACTATCAGCTCTCCAGTCTCTACCTTCATGACTTTAGATCATGACATGTGTTTCCAACAAAAAAATAAACATTTGTCTGGACATCACTTCCATGTACAAGCTGAAGACTCATGAGCGCACGTGATTAAACTTTCCTATTCCAAATTTCTTCTAAAATTATTACACTTGATCTTAGCCAAAAGGCCGAGAAGTGATCTTCTAAAATTATTAAAATAAATGAGTAATGATGGATCAATACCTAAAGCTAATGAAAGGTATTATGTGTCTCAAAGTAACACAGAGTAATATCAGCTAGATATTTTCTAGATAAAGTTCAATTGAAAATTTTAAAACAACAGCAACAGAGTAAAAGCACAGTGGGAAGGCAGAAAGACAAAAGAATATTCGATCTCAGGAGAAGATCTTAAATCCTTGGGGCAAGAGTGAGAAAAGAATGGCCTCTGGGAAATGCAGGAAACATTTGTCTTGTAATCACCTTCTCCAGTAAGAATAAGAGCACTAGAAAGTAATTTCATGGTGTAGTCTGAGAGCATTGCAAGTGAAAACGTAGTAGACACGAACATGTAATGAAAAGTATGTGTGTATGAAAGTAACACAGAGTAATATCATCCAGATATTTTCAAAATAGAGTTCAGTTGAAAATTTAAAAACAACAACAGCAACAAACAGTAAAAACAAAAAGCTCTCTGGCCTCCTCCCCTACCCCATGTGACTGGGCTTCTCTCTGCATGCTCAGGCCTACTACTAAGTCCAAGGTTAGCTGGACTGTGAGGAAAAAAAGCTGAACATGAACACTTGACTTTGGAGAAAAGGTGGTTATTGATAAGCATCTCACCATTAAAGGGTGGATAAAAAGGGGGGAAAAAATCACAGCATATGGCTAATGCACACCATTATGAGAATTAAGTACAACACTGTAAAACTCAAGGAACAACTTACTTTAAAAATTAAAAAAAAAAACCCTACAGAATAAAGAGATTTCAGAAAGTGTCATCTTTATCTTGCAGTAAAAAGAAAAAGAAATGAGCACCATGAAACAAGAGATGAAAGATGAGAGGATAAGACAACAGACTGAGATAGAAAAAGGAGCTACGGAGGAGCCAGACAGAGGGCAGAGGGAGCTGAACAAGATAAGGGAAAAATGAAAGGAAACTAAAGGTACAATAACTAATTTTAAAACTGCTTTGAAAGCAAGAAAGAGAATAATGGTGCTACAAAAACCAAATCAGTAATGTGAAAGCTGAATTTTTGAGTTTCTTAAATTTTCTACTGTTGAACAAAAATAAATTTCTCAGAGTTGAACTAATTTTTTTAAATAATACATTACCCAAGGGAATTGATTCTGATTACAGAAGTAATTGATGTATCTTAAAAGAATCAAATACATTTAAAAATAAATACTTCATTAAAACAGTAGAGAAGCATAATATTGTTTGGAAGCCCCTAAGTAAAAGAAGTAAGCCAGGAGAAGAAAAAATAGTACATAAAATTTCTTATTAAAAACTTGTGTGTAAGTAAAATACATCAATTTTTAAAAGGCTAAAAGTAAGTAAGAAGAAATAACTATATAGAAATATAGAAAAAGAATATGTTAATACTTTTATAAAGTGTACTGAAATATACAGTATTCTAGGAAAATATATATTGACAAAAATAACCCTCCCAAAGTTGTATGATTTACAAGAATAATCACAAAAGACATTCAACAATTTAGTTTTCAGATTTGGCAAGGGAAATTTCAGATTCATTTGGTATTACCATTTCTTCCAAATTTACATGAAACAAGTAATTGTCTCCTAGAAACAGTTCCAGGGCATAGAACAAAAAGAAAACCACATTAATTTGTTCCCAGAAGGTAACATAACCCTTCAGCAAAAACTGATGGAGAAATTAAAAGTAGCACTTGTTTAAGAATATTCCTAGTGAAATAGTAGGAAAAACGTCTAGAGTGTTATTAATCAATGAATAAAATCATATCCAAGTAGGATCTATTCTAAAGATTATGAGTACTCAGTATCAGAACACCTTGTTAATACACAGTCATGTCTGAGAAATAGAATAAAACTTACATGCCGGAATAGATGCTAAAGATATTTCATAATATTCAGCATTCATTTCTTATAGATATTACCAGATAACAAAAAAACAGAATTTTTCTTAATAATATAAAAATTACATAAAACCTTTAGTAGTGTCATGTTGCCAATTTTTCTTCAAAATGATCTACAGGTAAATTTCATTTTTGGTGAAATCTCAACAGATGTGTGTGTGTGTGTGTGTGTGTGTGTAAATCAGCAATGAGTAAAATGTGTAATGACAAGCCAAGAACACAGCCAAGTAAATATGAAAGTTTGTGGATTTTGTCCTAATGAGTATCCAATCGTTTTTGAAAAGACAGTGAGTTATTTGCCCAGGAATGGGCAAAAGAATAAATGTCCAGAACAGATTCCAGAAGGCAGGGAAAAAGTGAGAGAAGTGATCTTAAGCTATTTTCCTTTCCTTTGAATAAGATGGAAAGCCATTGCAGTACCTTGAACATAGTGAAAAGATTTTATTTTTAAATTATTTTAAAGTATCACTCCGGCTGTTGTGGAAGAGCAGATAGTAACAGGGCAAGGATGAAAGCAGGGAGAATAGTTTGAAAGTGAGTATAGGAACCTCATAGTATGGATTGTGTTGGTTTATATCACTAATATGTTTAGAAGGATTTGTTGAAGGATTGATATGCAACTGATATGGCAAGTATGGCAGAGAAAAAGAAGTCAAAGACCACTCCAAAGTCTATATCCTGAGCTAGAGGATGAAACAAAGTTTTGCTTATTTTTTTAATAATGAGAATGAGATTATTGTGGGAATGATGGTGGGAAAAGAATACTGATTGCGATATTAGGGATTTGTTTTTGGACAAAATAAGTTTGAAGTATCTATTAAATATCTAAGTGGAGATAGTAAATAAGCAATTGGTTATCTGACCTAGAGTTTAAGAGAGGTATAAATTGTAAGTCATTAATATGTATTTGTGTTTCAATCCTTTGAATAGTTCTAGAGTAAGAAGGGTGTGTGCTTAACCCTGAGTCACTTCACACCTGGGGTAGTGACCTACTCAGCCAAATATTACTTCTACCTCTAGGAAGATGAGTACTTAGGATTGATCATTAACTTGACAGCCTGGAGGTTAATGTGTATTCTGTTAAAATTGTGTTAGTAGGGTGGTGAGAGCAAAAGATTGAATTTGATGGGTTTAAGAAAAAATTAGGTTTGAAAATTGTTATTATTGCATAACATTAAGGTTTAAATCTAACTTTTAGGTATAATAAATACATTGCAGTTTTGTAACAGAATAGCTTTATTGTTAGGTGATATTCATTGGTGTATGAAGAGGAAAACTGTCATGAAATTTGCAAATTATTTTTAAAATATTCAGAAAATAAAGTTATGGATAAAACAAATGTGACAAAAATATAATAAAAAGAGTCAAGGACAACAACAAAGGTTTTCTTTAAAGGAGTTTGAAATAAAAAATGTAGATAGAAAGAAGAGGTGGGTGGACAGGGACGGCTAAGAGATATTTAAATATGAGTTGATATTATAATGTACTTAACACTAATGAGAAAATCCAGTAATATATAAAATTAAGGGAGATCCAGAAGTTGCATGGTTCTAGATCCTTTGAATAAGGTGAATAAGAACACACTATAATGTAACTGTATTTTTTATTATACTTTGTAGAGACATTCATGAAAGAGCACATCCAGAAATGCTCCGAAAAGTAACAAGAATGATGCGATAAGTGTGTTGGAAAAAAAGGGAGTATTTTGAGAGGATTTAATGGTAATGCATCTTTTACTATATTTTATTAATTTTTAATCGAAACTTGTTTACCTCTTAGTGTGCTATTAGGATGACACAATAAAATTTCTAAAACTTATTATTTAATCTGCCATAGTTTGAATCATTAAACATTGAAACTTCAGCAGAAAGGACTAAAGTGATGATTTTTCTAGGGTTGTTGATTACAGAGAAATTTTGCAACACTTGTGACCCAAGTTGAGCTGGAATATTTGTTCACCTTTAATTGCTCTAGATAATATGCTGGCCAAGTTTTAAACTCAGGCGTTTTCATTATTTTTAGATTTGACATAGACCCACTAGTGTCTAATTTTCAATGATGTATGCAGTATTTCAGCAAGCAAGCTGCAGTTGAAAAGGCAGAAAGCAGGGAAAATGTCATGAAGTTTGCAAATTATTTTTTAAATAATCTGAAAATAAAGCTATAGATAAACCAAATGTGGCAAAAATATAATAGAAAGAATCAAGAACAACAACAAAGGTTTTCTTTAAAGGAGTTTGAAGTAAAAAATGTAGATAAAAAGAAAAGGTGTATGGACTGGTTTGAATAGTGCTATCCAACTCAGCTTTTAATTATCTAAAAGGAAGTCCAGAACATTTCAGTTGGGAGGTGCTATGCAATAATAAAGTTACTTTTCCTATTGTATTATATAGACTTTGTATTTTAATTGCATCACAGTATGAGTTTAAGCTAATTGGAAGGCTGAGGAAAGTGCAGAAAGAGATTATTTCACCATATAGCAAGTAATTAAATTTAAAGCAAGTGTTAATTGACCTCTACAAAGGGCAAAGTATTGTGCACAATTTAAAGAATTCTCAAATAAATAACTGAAATTCAACAAGATTATCTTACACTTGAGAAAATAATATATTTTGAATTATTTTCAAACTCTTAACTACAGGCATAGAAAAATTACTAAACTCAGTTTACTATATTTGAATACTTTTAGTTACCCATTTTTTCAAGTGATTGGAGCACATTAGGTGTAAAGTCAAAATAAAAATGTGGGTTTTTTAATAAAATGGAATATTACTCAGTCATAAAGAATGAAAAACTAGAGTCATTTATAACTAAATGAATTCATATAGAGGCCATACTCTTAAGTGAAATAAATAGGACACACATGTAAATACCGAATAGTTTCTCTAGTGTAAGAAACATAGTGTAAACAAGGGTTAAATGATTAAAATGAATAATTGATAATTTGAAATAGGAAAAAAGGTCCAAAGACAAAGGAGTGAAGGGAGAGGAAGGGGAAAGGAAAAGAGGGAAAGGAAAAACTATGAGAAAAGAAAAAAAATGGAAATGAAATCTATGTAAATAAGGAAGGGCGGAGAGGGTGAAGGGTGCACAGGTAATGGGGAAAAAAATAAGAACCAAGATATCTCATGTACAAGTACAAGCATCCAATGATAAATGTAAATGAATTGTATACCTAAAATGTACCAATAAAAGAACTAAAAAAAAATAAAATATAAAAAAAATTGAGATTTACATATATTGCAAAAGAAATTTGAAAACATTTTCTATCTTCTATTTGGTATGGAGCAGAATGTAGGCACACAGCACTAAAACATAAAAAAACTACTTTTTTTACTGCTACTTACTACTTTTGCTAAGATAAAAGCATTCTATTAAAATTAATTTTGACACGTACTTAATTTTAGCTGTAACTAATTTAAAAGTAGCTTTTCTTTTACTCTAAAAGTTTAACAATAAACTAGAACTTCTAATTAGGTCTATTAAGTCATGTTTTACATTTTCTAAAGTTCTCTGAAATTTTAAGCATTTTAATTTTCAAATTTGTACTTTCTTTTTCTTTCAATTGTTATCTATGAGCCTTTTACATTTTTGGACATAATCGTAAAATTAAAAATTTAATAAACTAAATAATACAAATAATGACATTTTTAATCTTAATCTTCACCCAGGTAGGAAAATCACAAAAGTAAAATGTCAAGTGGGAAAATTATTTTCATCTTCTGAGGTACATAAAGATATGGAACACTTCCAATGATAACCCTAAGACAAGGAGAAAGCAATAACATTTGCTACCATATATGAATATCAGTTTTCTCAAGTGTTTATGTGGCAACACTTAATCCATAATCATTTTGAAATGGAAAATTTTGATTTTGATTCATTAGTTCATCATTTTAGAAACATTTAATGACTAATTATTATGGGATCCATATTGTCCTAAGTTGCAGAATAAACTTTTTACTTTTGTAGAATTTGCATTATAGTACGATTGTAGATAAAATTAAGTAAATACATGAGTTAGAGCAATCCTAACAGTTAAAAATACTATAAAGAGCAATAAAGCAGAAGACAAATTTGACCAGTGCTATGGATTATGCAAATAAATTATTCAGAGAATTATTTTAAGTAGTAGCCATAAGTAAGTGGAGTTGTAAAGGACCAAGATCAGGTATGGGCTTAGCCCATTTGAAGGACAACAAAAAGAATTATGGCTGGAGACAAGTCAGGAACCAAGTTAAAAAATAAACAAAAACAAGGTCAGACAAACAGAGGGTCTCTGGATCATATTAAACTCTATGTAAGAGGATTGGATTAAGTTTTAAATGTGACTGACATACCTTGGAGGTGTTTGAGCAAGAGAGGGACCTAATTTGATTTATATTCATAAAAATCACCTTATAAAAAATTGTGAGTTACAGGAGCATGGCCTCAGAAAACAGGAAGGAAGACGTGGCAGCCATACAGTTAAGAGAGGGTAGACGTGAGCTGTTTCTAATGGGATGGAAAGTGTGTTAGAAATAGCAGAATAAGGATTAGGTCTAGGTTTTCTGTCTGACAACAAATAGAAAGATCGTAGTGTCATATACTGAGATCTAGGAAAACTCAAAGGACTGAGTTTGAGGGACAAAAATCAAAATTTCTGTTTGCATGCTATGTTAAGATCTCATTATTCCTTCAGCAAAAGCACACAGATCAGGAACTTCAGAGTAAGAACTCATGTGAATACAATTATCATTCGGTTAAACTGAGAAATGAAAGTGTTTCAGGATTGAGCACCGAGAAAGGAGACAGATTCAGTAAAGTGAGAATAAAAATTATCACAAAGGAAGTAAACTCTACTTCCTTTACTCAGAAGCATAAGAAAGATAAGCAAAGTAAAGATTGTTTCGAGAAGAAAGTGATCACTCTGCCCAATGCTACTAGAGTTGACTTATATGGGCAAGGTGAATATGAAATTTGGCAAGTGGATATCCTTGATGACCTGTGAAAGAGAAGTTTTACAAAGAAATGGAGATAAAATCCTGTTGAAGTATGTAAAAGAGGAAAAAAAGGATTTCTAATTTCAGTTATATTTTTAACAAATTTTGTCAAAAACACTTTATGAGGTAGAACACTTAAAATGTTTCCCTAAAATCTATTTTTTAAAAATCTATATGAAAGCAAGAGGGGAAAAATATAAACAATAAGTAATAGTGATTGTAAAAAAAAATGCCACTGAGCAGTATTCATTTCTGGAAATCTAGGCCTGAATTACCTGAGTTACATTTTTATTTTGTACAGGGGAATGAACTACACTCAGATCTCCTTGGCTCAGCCTCTATCTGTGTTGGGATTGTGGTCATGCACCGCTATTCTCATTTAGGCCTAGGTTTAAGGACTATATTAGTCACTTTCCCATCACTGGAACAAAGTACCTGATACTCACAATTTTCAGGAGGAGAGGTTTATTTTGGCTCATGGTTTCAGATGGTTCAAACCATGGTTGCTAGGTTTCAAGAAAAAAACAGTAGAGTAGAAGAAAACTATTCAACCCATGGCAATGAGGAAGCAGAGACACAAGAGGAACCAGGGACAAGAATATTGCCTTCCAGGTCATGCCCCCAGTTCTCCATGAACTCATCAGTGGATTAATCTGCTGATAAGTATAGCATCTCCATGATTCAATTATCTTCCTAATATTTACCTTTGCACATAGGGAGGAGGTCATTTTATACCTAAACCGTAACATTCTAAAGCTATCCCCTAAAAGGCTTATGTCCATCTTATTATGTAAAATGCATTAGTCCATCTCTAAGAGTCACCAAAGTCTTAACAGTTTCAGCATTGCTGAAAAGTCCAAGACCAAAATCTCAGATGTGAGCCCCTATAAAAAAAAGGAAAATTAAATACTTCTAATATACAGCTGCACAGCATAAATATTCCCATTCCAAAAGAGAGGAACAGGAGGCATATTAGAGTTTTCTACAGGAAAATAATGAATAGAAAATATATGTATAATTATTGAAGATTTCTTAGCTAGAGGTGCAGGATCAGAGACAGAATAGGCCACAGTGTACATATGTACATGTGATTGTCTGATTTCAAGGCAGTAATGGCAGGGTCCATGAAAGCTGCTCAGTCCCTGGCAGTGTGAAAGCATACAGGCAAGGGAGAAAGTGGGGCAAAGAACATACCTTTCTAGACCATGCCTAAAACAATACAACCCCTCCAAGGCCCCACCTCCTTACAATATATTCATCTATGAACTCATCAATGAATTAATCTATTGGTGAGTATGATATCCCATGATCAAATTACCTTCCAAAATCCTACCTCTAAGCATATGAAACTTTGTGGCACATTTTGTACCTAAACAATAACAACAACTAAGAAGTCATTGACAAAGGATGAATCTTTGGCCTAAACAAGTGGAATGTCATGTTAGAGACCCAGACTAAAGTCAGATGGTCTCAATGGGTCTAGTTGAAAAGCATTCACTCCAAATAGAAAGACTTAATTATTTCCATTTTTGTCATGGATAAATGGCCTGTTGAGAAAAAAGTAAAAACTGCACAATTCATACACAAAAGCCAGCATTCATGTGATCTGAGGACCTGTGCAGTACAAGCCAAACCTGAGTTTAAAATGGTCTCAATCTATGAATGTCACCATTTACCTAGCAAAGGAAAAAGTAAAATTCTTACTGGAAGAATGCATTTTAATTAGCATCCAAGAATTTTAACATTATAAAAAGCACCATAAGTGCTAGTTCTTGCTCTCTTTCTCTCTCTCTTACTGGCTTTTTCTCTTGTTCTTTCTCTCTCTAAAATTCTGACACACACAAACACACACACACACACACATACACACACATACATGCCTCACAAGAAATTAGGCCATCAGAAATAAAAGTCAAAAGAAACAATAACCTGTGAACAAGGCCATGAAAACTGCATATTTTATTATGATCAAATTCATAACATAGAAAGAGCAAGTGCCTTATAGCAAAAGAAATAAAAGAAGAAATGCAGAGATAGGTTAAAAGTATAAGATATTATCAAAAGCAATTTGGATTTATTTTAAAATAATTAAAAAAATAAAAATAAAAATTATTAATACTAAAAGAACAAATTGAGGCATAAGAAACATTTAGGAGAACATGAATGTTTGTTTTATGTGTCACCTTGACTGAGCTATAGTAACCAATTATTCAATTAAGTACCAACCTAATATAGATGTGATTAAAGTTCACACTCAGTTGACATAAACAAAAAGATTTTCATAGATAATCTGGATGTGTTTGATTTCATCACATGGAAGGTTTTCACAGCACATGGAGGTTTACATAAAGAATAATAAATTCTATTTGTGGGATAACAGGTTTAGCCCATACCTAAGAGTTCCAGATCACCCTTTCGAATAGTCTGCTCTTGGTATTTGAAATTTCCCTGCCTGCCTCCACCATGAAAACTCTGTTCTCTGCAAGAAGTCCCCTCTCCTCTCCTCCCCTCTCCTCTCCTCTCCTCTCCTCTCCTCCCCTCCCCTCCCCTCCCCT
>NW_004624744.1:14895997-14909017 GCF_000247695.1 Heterocephalus glaber | reverse complement strand
CTCTCTCTCTCTCTCTCTCTCTCTCTCTCTCTCTCTCTCCTTCTCAATATATAGATAGACAGACACACAGATTATTTTTTCTGTTACTTTGGTTGAACTGTGACTGATATAAAGATGATTAATGAACATCAAAAGGATTAGAAACTCTATAGCCATGTAACATAGACCTGGAAAGAGGAGTTAACAGATATAAAAGACAGAAAATGAACAGCCAACTATAAATTTTATCATATTCTGAAGACAATTACAAAAGAAAAAAAGAGAGGAAATATAGAAAGTAACATTATCTGATATTTTTTCCAGAATAAAAAAATATACTCTGATGATTAATTTCATGTGTTAACTTGGCTAGGCTACGATGATCAAATGTTTTCTCAATATCAATCTAGATGTTGTGAAGCTGTTTCAGATATGATTAGCATTTAAATCAATATACTTTGGCTAACATAGGTTTCCTTATAAATATGTTGGACTTATACAATCAGTTGAAGGTCTTACCAGAAAAGACTGAGTTTTTCTGAGGATAAGGACTTCTGTTTCCAGATTGCACTCAAGCAACAAAATCTGCTATTCCCTGATCAGCTTCCCAGCCTTCCAGTCTCTCAGATTTTATGGTTGCCAGACCCACACCTATGCAATGCCATTCCTTAAAGTATTTCAATATACCCCTTCACACACAGATACACACATTTACACACATATACTTACACATCTTATTTTGTTATGTTCTCTGGAGAACACTGAAATAGATAGATTGATACATAGATAAATAGATAGCTGATAGATATAAAAAGACACCCATATTTAGTGAATTTACAAATCTGCAAAGACGAAAATTCAAAAACATTCACTAAAAAAAAATTACAAATGAATAGAGTGACAAGTGACTTTTCAAAGGTAAAAAGCAAGTACAATTAGAATAAGTATATATTTTACATTAACAAATATAAATAAATAAATGATTGACTAAATAAACAAAATGGACTGAAAGTCACATAAAATAGCAGTAAGCACACTACTGTAGGTTTAAAAACTTATATTTGAAGGAGGTATGAAAGCCATTATCAGAGTGAGAACAACTGGAATAAATTCATTGCCAACAGAACTTCACTAAATGAAAAAAGACTAAACTTCAGGAAAAAAGGAAATGAATATATTCCTGGAAGGAGATTTGTAAAATGTTAGAATAAATGGTGGAAAAAATTAACTGTAAACTTTCTGAGAAACTCAAACTGTATGGCTGATTATGAAAACTGATGCTTAATTTAGAAACTTAAAATGTGAAGACAGAGCAAAAAATTTTGATAAAACAAAAGGGATTTAGTAAGAGCAAAGTCATCGTTCAGAAAGAATGAAGATATTGATGAGACTATATTAATTCATATTTTCATGCTTAAATTTCCAATAAAATAGAATAGAGAAAATAAATTTTTATCCACTGTTTGTGGAAACAAAAAAAGAAGAAAAAAGATGGGAGAGAGGGAGGAAAAGTTGTAAAAACAAAAAAGCACAAAATAAAACAATGGAAATGAAGGCAGACAAATCACTAATTATAATCAGTTGAAAATGATAAAAAGTTTCAATTGAAAGATTATACAGTAAATAAAAACTAGTAATGTACTATGTGTAAGAGATAAATTATTAAAGACTCAGAAATGATGAAAAGTAAAGCCTAGATACAGTTAGATCAAACTTTGTAGTAATTTAAATAGGGGATGTTTATAAGGTAAACTACATCATATATGTAGTAAGAACTACAGTGTACTATTTTAGCACTCTCCAGAGTAAAAGAATAAACAAGAGAAAGAGAGAAAAGAAAGAAAGGAAGAGGGGGAGAGAAGAAATAGAGAGAGAGGAAGGAAGAGGGATATGAAGGAAGGAAGGAAAGATAAAGGGAAAAAGAAAGAGGGAGGAAGGAAAAGTACAGAAGGAAGGAAAAGTACAGAAGGGAGAAAAGCCCGAGCTTCTGAGACTATGGACGCTGAGAAATCCACTGTCTGCATTGGCAAGTTGGATATCCAGGAAGCCAGGGGTTTAATTTCAGTTGAGTCTGAAGGCCCAAGAACAAAAACATGGAGCCTGAGGTGTTAATCTCAGCTGTTCAGAAAGGTTGAGAATCAGGAATGCTGATGGCTGAGGGCCAAAGGTGGGTACGCCAGTACCAGCAGAGAGCAAATCTGTACTCCTACGCCTTTCTATTATATTTAGGCCTTCAACAGACTGGATGATGCCCAACCACAGTGATGAGAATGGAACTTCTTCAGTCTATTGATTACTGTGTTAACTTCTTATGACATATATCTTCACAGACATGCCCAGAAATCTTGTCTTGTCAGAGTAATGATCACAGGTATCCCAGAATAGGAAGCTACCCAAGAAAGGCTTATTTTGGATAGGAAACAGACTCCTAGAGACTGGATGTCAGATCTCGTTGAAGAAAGTATGGTTGTAGCCCTGTGGATGATGGAGTTGTTTGGTCTTGAGTTCCTCGATGAGCAATCCTCCAGGTTCAAGTGAGCTGAGCTTTTGGGTTGGTATACAGGTGGAGAAAGAACTTCAGAAGCCAACTGTCTGGGAACACAGAGGTCTGTCAGGAGGACCACAGGAAATAACCTTCTGAACTGTAGGCAGGCCAAGGCTGGCAAGCATTAAACTTATGATTTTCTGTTTCATTTACCATTGAACATTAATGAAGCCCATGCAATCAGAGGTTTTCAGAGGATACAAGAGGGAGTGTTGGTGCCTCCATGAGCCAACCGTTTATCACGTGGCCCTCCGTAGAGGTAAAAGTTTATTACATTGTACAAATAATTATTCCATAGTGAAGATAATAATTTAATTATCCCTTAGCTTTTTTCTCATAACAGTTTAAACATAAAATTTCTTTGATTTTTATGGAATCAACTTTCTCCCTCAATACCTCTCTTCTACAAATCATCTATAACATTTTTTGTATGTGTTCAGTCATTGACCAGACCAGAACACCTAATTAAAAGATTGACATTTTTATCAGGTTCATTTTTGTAATATTCACTGCTTAATATATTTAGAAAAATCTTCAACTTCATATCCAGCTAGTTCTTCTCAAATCTTGATTTTGAGCTTGTGGTGTTTTCTGTTATTTCCATCCTGCTTTTATGTCATCTTAATTAGAATATTCTGTTTCTCTCTATTAATTGAAATACTGAGTAGAACAACTCATGACAGTGGGTGAGAGAGGACATTCTAGCTAGCCTGGGTATTTACTAAGCCATTCCTTTAGTTTTCTTCTTTCTTCCAATGTCCACAAACAATCAATGAACAGGAAGGAAAATATATCCAAGATACCTTAATTAATCAGAATATCATAGGGAGCAGAACTGAAAACCTTTTTAAATTTAGGCAGTATTACATTTTTTATGCTCTCTTTGCTTCTATGACTTGTCTATTTATTTTACCTAAAATGCTCTAGGAAACCTCTGGATTAGTTGCTAATCATTCTATTGTCTTCACTCACAACTAACTGTTTTGTAATTTACAGTCAATTTTTTTTCTTTTTGTTTTCTTAAAAGAGAACAAAATCTCTTCCCTGATTCTTCCATTTATTATTAAAAGAATGGATGTTTCTTATCTTCTATTTCTCTCAATAATGTTTATATTAAAGCCCAATTTAATTTGACTGTGCTTGTCTCTTTTCTGGCATATTTTATTCATAATTTCATTTTATTTTTCTGAAATAAGTATGATAGTAAAAGTAGCAATCAGGCATTTACTACTTAAATACTAAGCGCTAAGAATCACACTACATAATTTGACTATAAAATTGAATCCTCTTAACAGTGTGTTAAGATATTATTATACCTATTTTATAAGTGAGGATTATGAGGCTCACAAGGTTAAAAAATGTGAGAAAAACACAGCTAGAGTCTCATGTATTCCTTTTCTTTCAGTCTAGTGAAATCATTTTCATTCACACTTTTTTCTTACTTTCAATAAAATACATAAGGTATACATAAAATTTTGCTGACTCTTACATTTATATAATACATATGTATGTAACTTTTAATATTTTGTTACTAATTTATAACCAGTAAAATATTCTTTTGAGTATATTTACTTATTTTTTCATTGGCATGTCAAAATTGTGCATATTTATGGGGTACAGTGTGATAATTCCACACACGTACTTATTTTGAAATGATCAAATCAGGGTAGCATTTTCCTCTCCTTAAACATTTATCCCTGTTTTGTGTTAGAAGATTACAAACTCCTCTCTTCTAGTTCTTTATTTAAAAGAAAAGAGTAAATTGTGAATGATAGTCACTTTACAGTTCTGCAAAACACTGGAACTTATTCTTCTTACATAAACTGCATTTTGACTGGTATTTGTTATTAAATTTCTTTCTCCTCTTCCTGAACTTCTCCTCCTCTAGTGACCACTACTCTAATTTTTATTTCTGTGACAAACTTTTTTAGCTTCCACAGAAAAATTAGGACATGCAGCATTTCTCTTTCTGTCCCTGACTTATTTCACTTAGCATAATGTCCACCAGTTCCATCTATGTTGCTGCAGATGACAGGATTTCATTGTTTAAGCACAAAATAATATTTCATCGTGTATATCTACCACATTTTCACTATCTATTCACCCATCAATGGACATCTTAATTGATTTTATTTCTTGGTTATTGTGAATAAGAGCTGCAATAAATATGGACTCTACCAGAATTTTTAGAAAATATTACAGAGAATAATATTTTATCTGCCTTCAACAAACACTTGTTCAATGGCTATTTCACATTTTGTAGAAATATCATAACTGAATATGATTCATGAGAAAGTTCTAAGACTGTATACCAGGCCTTCTATTTATCTCAGGCTGAGTTGCCTGCATTCTCTTTGAGCTTTCATTTCTTCATCTATCAAATGAAAAGGATAGACTAAGGGAACTAAAATCCATTTCAACTCAAAGGTGCTGTGTTATTTCTTGCTTTCCATGAGTCATTTTCGTTTAGCCATACATAAATGATGATTTAGATGAACTTGATCTAGTCAATCCAAACCATTTTATTTATACATATATGTAGATACAGCCAGGTAACAAAGGACCTAATAACTGACAGCAGTGCAGGACATTTATGTGAATCTTTGCTTTTGCACAGCATGTGGGAGAGTGGAAAAAGAGTATTTTTTTATTTGATCAGTCCAGAGCACAGCTATGTTTGTGCTCTCATTGCTCTACTTAAAATTCTCTTATGTTTTTGTCCAAAACTGACCTGTTCTATTTCATATATGAAAGCTTCACATTAAAAGAATATGAGGTAGCAAATATCTTTACTGAAGCGCTGTTGGCAGCTGAAATCACTGACAACTTCCTGGCTGTGATTCATAATCTATATTGGTGCCTTTGAGACAGCAGGGTATTGATTTTTCCCTGTCTATAATCCAAGAGCATATACAGAGCTTGTTAGACATCTGTGGGAATATAAAGTAAGTTTTGATACAAGTTAGGAAGGTTCTCTTAGCAGGACACTTAGTTTTGCTCTTAAAAAAATCTTTATATAAGAGTAATCTTGGTGAACTTTTAAAAAACAAACAATTCAATATAAGCTATGTCCCAGGCTTGGGGATGAAGGAGTCTGAGTTTTTCTTTCTTAAAAATTTAAATAAAATGACTTTCTCCAGTGATTAATTGGCTACCTATTTTTTTTTTAAACAGGGAAGATGCTTTTTTTAAAAAATAACTTTATTATCAAACACACACACATACAGAAATCAAAACCATTCAAAGAAGAACAATGCAAGGGGAAAAAACTACAATAATATTCAAATACAGTAGAACTCAACCAAAACAAAACTGAAAAGCTCTTAAGCATTTTTTCATATAACTTAAAAAAGCATCTCAAGCACCAGCAAGACACCAGAGCATGTGATTTGTTTCAGAAAGATCCTCAGAACCAACATTGAACAAATAGTGGTCTGGAAAAGAACTTCAGTTAGCTAACAGACTCCACAGTTGGCTACCTATTAAATAAGGGTTGAGGCTGCTATTTTTTAATTTAATAGACAGTATAATAATTCCTTCAGAAATTTATTTTATTCTACATTCTTTTTATTTGATGAAGCTAGGATAAATTTTACATTTTTAGGGAAATAAATGGAGGCCATAGACCTGAATAAAACTGCTAAAACAGTCATATACTCTCTACCTAAAGCAGTTTATAAATAAATAGGATGAATACAGAAATTTCCTTAGATCTTAAAAAATGTGATAATTTCTAATCTATCGTGTAATAATCTGACCAAGAAGTACAAATTTTTTTTAAGACATAGACATATCAGAGAAAAAAAGAAAAGTGTAGGTTTTTCCTTGAGGTAGTTTCTCAAGTGACAGAATAAACAATGTTTAATCCCAACCATTTAGAAGAAGAGTATTACAAAATCAGGTGTATACACATTTCCATTTGGAATCAAAAGAAAATGATTTTATTTTATGCATATTAGAAATGGAGACATACTTACAAATGAAAATTATTTTAAATTGTTAGGAACACATGCTACACTTGATCTTATTTTAAAACATTTAATTTGTAGAAAATATTGCCTAAGTTAAATATTCCCTTCGTACCTATTTAACATTTAAATAGTACTCTATACATAGTACTCTAATATTATTTTTAATCAGACTTCTTTTAATAAAAATAACACCTAATATTTATAGATATGTTATATGCTAAGAACTCTGTTAATTGCTTTAGTTTATTCATTTGTTCTTCACAATAATCATGAAATTTTTAAAACATGGACACTGAAACACAGGTATATCAAATATTTGGTTCAAGGCCACAGAGCTAGGAGAGGCTGCAGTCAAGATTCAAACCCAGGCAGTATGACTCAGAGACTACACTCTTTATTTCTGATTGTCTACCTCCCCTTAGTGCATTTTAAGCAAATTAAGGGTATAAAATTGTATTAATTCACCTCAATATCATGTCAGTATCTAACAAAGTTTCTTGTGCAAAGTTTCTCAGTGCATATTAATATTAATTGAATCATAGAGAAAATATGTAAGGAAAATAAAACCTAGAAAAAAGAGTAATGAGCGTTTATCCCTCCATGAGTTGTGACAGAGGCCTGAGTAATGTTTCTCACTGTTTAACTATTGCTTCATTCCAGTCAAATCCCCTATCACTAGCTGTTTAGCTTCTACAAATCTTCTAAATTGTGACATATTATTTGATGTTAGAATGGTGAAAAATAATAATTTTTGTTCCAAATATTTAAAAATTAGTATAAATCAATTTAAAATCATATAGTCATTTTTCACCCTATCTCATCCCACTGGCAGAGGACATCTTGCTTCTCTACACATACCTCCTCTTACATAAATTTATCTAGACTTGAAAATGCATTTGTGAAACTTTATAAGTCCATTAAATTATATGTTGAAGGGTAATAGTATTCAAAACATTGTAATGCTTAATATTTATTTTATGTAAAAGTTGTGAATGAAATAAAATAAAAGCCATCACACAGTTAATCAAAAAGGTAAATAGAGAAAAACAGATCTTTCTATAAAAAGGTAATTTTCCTAATGCACAAAAAAAGTAAACAAAAGGACATTATAGCAAAACAAAATTGCATTGTAGCAGAAATAAAATTAAATGTTTCCAATTATAAGGCAATCTCTGCAAATAACCAAAAAAAATGAATTTAATCATTTTAAATGCTTCATGGGATTTAGGCAAACTCAGTAAAATAGAAGTGGAAAAACATAATAAAACAATTGACCAAGAAGAAGGATCTGTTGATGACATGAAGAAAAACTGTGAAGTTCAAAATTAATTTTAGTGCAACTGAAAAGATAGAAGTAATATGTTCTTGAAGCAATGAATTGGAAAATCCATACGTGGAAAACAAATGATAATTAAATAACATTTTATTATTAAACTGAAACAAACGTAGTAGAAACAGAGAAAATACCCCAAATCACAAAAGAATAAATCAAAACAAAATTTTAAACTAAATTTTAATGGGGAAATTGCAAGAAGGACATAAAGACAGCAAATTAAGATGGTTTTATAGCTGAATTTTATGAATTGTCATGGAATAATAATCTCTTATGAGTTGCCATGGAATAGAGAATTGTACTAATAAAAATAGGAGCTAACCTAATGCTTCTGGATTAAGTGGATAAAAAGACTTAATCCAGAAACAGAAGTAGTAAAACCTGTAGTTAAACTTCATCATTATAATGAATAAAGAACAAACACTTTCCAAGCTAAATATAATGTAAACTTCAAGCTCCAATTTAGAGTTTTAAAATTACAAATGAAGAATGTGAGTGAGTTTCCTACAGGACATCCCACCAAAACTTGGAGCAAATAGTATATTTAATGAATAAAAGTTGGGCACATTCTCTTTAGGATAATGATGAAGAAGGTGATAAAAAGCTTGCACTTTTACTACTTATTTATTATAGCATTAGAGATCCTTTCTATTTGAATGATGGGAGAGAGATAGGGGAGGCAGAAGGGGAGGGAGATCAAGAAGAGGGAATCTAAACAGCTAGATTCGATAGGGGAAGTGGGAGGGGAAGGGTAAAGGAAAGAAGAAAAAAATATGAGAAAAGGAAAACCATGGAAACAAAGTCTTTGTAAATAGTGAAAGGTGGAGGGGATGAAGGGAGAGCAGTTAGATGGGGGAAAAATAAGAACCAAGATACATCATGTAAAGGTACAAGATCCCAATGATGAATGTAACTGTATTGTGTACTTAAAATGTACCGATAAACTAAATGGAAAAATAAAAGCAAGATTAGTTGAGACCTCCTAATTTTGGGTTTGGGCAAGATTTTGAAATAGCAGTTGTTTCTCTGAGCCATGGAGAACTATTGAGGGAAATTTGGAGCCAAGTGAACAGCAAAAACACAACAAAATAGAAATTTCTGAGTGGATACTTTTCCTTTTAACTAATATTTGTGATCAGGGTAGTTGTATTTACATCACCTGTGATGTAAAAGCTATCCCGTGACTTTTCATGACCTCCAAATCTTGAGGGAGTGTCTGCAACTTGGGGCATACTCCAGTAATAGCCTGGAAAGAAGCAGTTTGATTTTTTTCTCTTTATTTTGCCATACTATTGCCTACACCAATCTTCTGCCCTGTTCTTGCAGCAATAAGTGATAACTGTTCATATCTCCTGTGTGTCTAGAGATGTAAAATCAGATAGTATGAAAATGGACTGGGGGGACTCGAAAGAAGTGAATGTCTTTCTTGGGCACCTTTCCCCTGTATCCTTTGACCTTAGAACAGTCAAACCTGCAGGAAGCTGACTGCACTTCTCAGTGCTATTTCTTAGATATCGAAGGTGAGTAGCAAATGACAAGAATGACTACATGAACTTTCATCCACCCTGGGCATCCTCTACCCAAGGGATTAATTCATTCCATTTCTGTACAAAAGAGACTACAGGATGGTCTTCTAACTTCTCCCAAACATTTTTAGGAAAGCATCCTAGAAATCAAAAACAACCTATATGCATAAGTAAAAATAATGAAACACTGTACAACAAACTAAAGAAGCTATATTGTCTGAATCAGAAATATTGCAACAGATGGACCAAGAATATAAAATAAGTTTAATAATATACTGAAGTAGGTGCAAAAATATATTGACAAAAGTAAGTCATAAAATACAAGTAAAATCATTAATTTATTAATACTAGATATACCTAGATACCTAGTTGATAGTAGTCCAAATAATTTTTAGCAGTTGATAGACTATTTACTTAAATATCTAAGGGAATAAGGATTTTTTTTTAAAACCCAGAAACTTCATCAAGGTTGTCAGATAGAAAATTTACTTAAAACACTTAACTAGCTAGAAATCAGAGCATTTAATAGGATTCTCCAAAAACTATCTTAATCAGGAATCTATGTCATTTATGATGAATATGTTACAACTACTAAAGAACATTAAGGGCAATCTAAATAAATGAAAAGAGGCATGATATTCATGCACGGCAAAATATAACACTGTGATGTCAGTTTACCCCCAATTCTTCTAAATATCAGTTTAGTAACTATAACGAGTGATTTTTTTTTAAATGGATAATGATGTTAAAACTTAACAAAATCCTCAAAATACCACAGGCACATTGTCTGTACATGCCAAAGGGGCACAGAAGCCAATTGAAGCATTCCCAATAGTCAAATCTAGAACAACCAAAGCAACAAAACAAAACAAAAAATTGTATTAGACTATAACTCAAATGATAAAATAAATATTCATGAGTTTATGTTGATATTAATAAATGTTTGACTAGGTTAAGAAATGGAGGAGAGGAGAGCAATCTCCTATATAGAGAATTCCAGATATATGTAACTATTTTTGCTTAAAGGTTGTGGTCATGTCTTCCGACTTCTTAAGTGTCGCCTGCAAATAGTGACCATCCTCAAAGAGAATATGTGAAAATTTAGAGAGACAGTAAGATGAAGAGTAGCTTCACAGCAGGAAAATCTGACAAATACTACATGAACAAGACCAACAATTGCCCTTCAAATTGATAGTATAGACCCCGTGATATGAAGTGATGAAAATGGCCCTTCCCTTCCTTTGTCTTCCTCTAGTCTCTTGTGAGCAAAACATCAATTTCCAATAGGAATAATCCTACAATATCCCTGAACAGTACTCCTCAAAGCTATCAAGGTCATTAAGTATAAGGAAAGTCAGAAAACATCATCAAACACAAGTTGATACACATAAGATACTTGGTAAATTCCATACCGAGTGGTTTGAATATCAGGCAAGGACAAGAGAATATCACAAAATGAAAAGGAACATAATTTCCAAGACTAGCAAATTACCAACTTAATAGTCATTACTGTACCCACAATAAATTGAATTATTTCTGGAGCAGAAAGTTGTGTGTTTTTTTATTATTTAAAAATAACTTCATTATCACACACATACAGAAATCAAAACCATTCAAAGAAGAACAATGCAAGGGAAAAAAAACTATGATAATATTCAAATACAGTAGAACTCAACCAAAATAAAACTGAAAAGCACTTAAACATTTTTCCATATAAATAAACAAAATCTCAAGTACCAACAAGACACCAGAGGATGTGATTTGTTTCAGAAAGATCCCCAAAACCAACGTTGAACAAATAGTGGTCTGGAAAAAAAACTCCAGTTAGCTAGTGTACTTCACATAAGACAAACTTCTCCCTAATTTAAATTTCGATACAGTCATATGACATGCAATGGAAACACAATGCAAGAAATATGTTATTAGGCCATTTCATCCGTGTGTATCCTTAACTACACTTTCAGTTTCTCTCACTAGAGAAACTATTCGGTATTTACATGTGTGCCCTATTTATTTCACTTACGAGGATGTCCTCAATATGCATTCATTTAGCTATAAATGTCTCTAGTTTCTGGTTCTTTATGGCTGAGTAGTATTCCATTTTATGAAAAAAACACATCTTTATCCAGTTTCCAGTTGATGGGCATTTGGGCTGTTTCCAAGTTTTAGCTATTACAAACTGTGCCGCTATAAACATGGGTGGACATATATCGCTGTGGTATGATTCTTTTAATTCTTTTGGGAAGATACCCAGCAGGGGAATAGCTGGGTCGAATGGGACCTCTAAGCCTAATTCTCTGAGGTATCTCCATACTGATTACCACAGTGGTTGTACCAGTCTGCACTCCCACCAACAATGGAGAAGGGTTCCTTTCTCCCCACAACCCCACCAGCATTTGTTATTGGATGATTTCTAACAGCCACTCTTTCTGGAGTGAGGTGAAATTTCAGTGCTGTTTTCATCTGCATCTTTTGAATATTTGAACATTTTTTCATATATTTATTTGCTGCTTTTACTTCTTTGTCTGAGAAATGTCTTTTCATTTAAGATGCCCATTTTTGAATTGGGTCTTTGAAGTTGGGGGGTCTGATTTTTTTCAGTTCTTTATATATTCTAGATAGTAGTCCTTTGTCTAAGGTACAGTTGCTAAAAGATTTTTCCCACATTGTAGGTTGTCTCTTAGCTCTGTTGGTGGTTTCTCTTGCAATGCAGGAGCCTTTTAATAAGGTGAGATCCCAGTTGGTGATTCTTTGTGCCAGTTCCCAGGCACTGAGGTTTTGATCATAAAGTCTTTACCTATACCAATGTCTTCAAGAGTTCTACCTAACTTATCTTAGAGAAAATTTAGTGTTTCTGTCTTGATATTTAAATCTTTAATCCACTTCAATCTTAGTTTAGTGCATGGTGATAGGTATGGGTCTAGTTTTAATCTGTGAGAGATTGAAATCCAGTTTTTCCAACACCATTTATTAAATAGGCTATCTTTCCTCCAATGAGGATGATTGGCTCCTCTGTCAAAGATGAGGTGGCTGAGCATATCTGTAGTTGTTCCTGCACCTTCTAATCTATTCCACTGATCCTTGCGTCTGTTTCTTTGCCAGTATAATGCTGTTTTTATCACAGTAGCTTTGTAGTATAGTTTCAAGTTGAGGATTGTGATGCCCCCAGCCATATCTCTATTGCCTAAAATTTCTTTTGTTATTCTAGGTCTCTTCTGGTTCCAAATTAATTTTTGGATTGTTTTCTCTAGTTCTGTGAAATATATTGTTTGAATATCAATCAGCATTGGATCAAACCTATATAATAGTTTTGGAAGTATGGCCATTTTCACTATATTGTTTCTTCCTATCCAGGAACAAGGGATGTCTTTCCATTTCCTTATATCCTCCTCAGTCTCCTTTTTCAGAGTGGTATAGTTGTCAGTGTAAAGGTCTTTTGCTTCCTTTGTTAAATTGACACCTAGATATTTCATTTTTTTGGATGCTATTGTAAAAGGAATTGGTTCCCTAATTTTTCTCTCAGTGAGTCTATTATTTGTATATAAAAAGGCTACTGTTTTTTGAGTGCTGAGCTTATATCCAGCTACTCTACTGAATCTGTGAATTAAGTCTAGAAGTCTTTTGGCAGAGTACTTTGGGTCTTCTATGTAAAGTATCATATTATCA
>NW_004624744.1:14863492-14895782 GCF_000247695.1 Heterocephalus glaber | reverse complement strand
TTCTGTAGGGTTTTTATCATGAATGGGTGTTGGATTTTGTCAAATGCCTTTTCTGCATCTATTGAGATGATCATATGGTTTTTGTCCTTGACTCTATTAATATAGTGTATTACATTTATTGATTTATGAATATTGAACCATCCTTGCATCCCTGGGGTAAATCTGACTTGGTCAGGGTGTATGATCTTCTTGATGACCCTTTATATTCTGTTTTCCAGTATCATGTTGAGGATTTTTGCATTAGTATTCATTAGGGAGATCTGCCTGTAGTTCTCTTTTTGTGCTGTGTCTTTCCCTGGTTTTGGAATCAAAGTAACACTTGCTTCCAGGAATGAATTTGGAAGCTTTGCTTCCCATTCAATTTCCTTGATGAGTTTACAGAGTAATGGGGACACTTCTTCTTTAAATGTCTTGTAGAACTCAGCAGTGCAGCCATCAGGACCTGGGCTTTTCTTTGTTCGTAAAGTTTTTATTACATTTTCAATTTCACTCATTGTAATTGGGGTGTTTAAAATTTCTATATCTTCTTCATTTAACCTTGGCAATTTGTATGTATCTAGGAATCTGTCCATTTCTTCTGTGTTTTCCATTTTATTAGAGTACAGGTTCTCAGAGTAGGTATTGATGATGCTTTGGATTTCTGCTGGATCTGTTGTGACTTCACATTTTTCATTCTTGATTGCTTGGATTTGAGCCTTTTCTTTCCTTTTTTTGATAGGGTTGGCTGTGGGTTTATCAATTTTATTTACTCTTTCAAAAAACCAATTCTTTGATTCATTAATTTTTGTATCATTCTCTTCATCTCCATTGCATTGATTTCTGCTCTCATCTTTATAATTTCCTCTCTTGTATGAACTTTGGATTTTTTTATGCCCTTCTTTTTCTAGGAGATTGAGGTTCTGCATTAAGTTGTTTATTTGAGTTCTCTGTGTTTTCATAATATGGGCATTCACTGCTATGAATTTTCCGTGTAGAATTGCTTTGATTGTGTCCCATAGATTCCTGTATGTTGTAGTGGCATTATCGTTTACTTGTAGAAACTGTTTAATTTCTTCTCTAATTTCCTCTGTGACCCATTGCTTGTTCAGGAGGGTGTTATTTAATTTCCATGTGTTTGTGGGAGTTTTGCAGTTTTTTATGTCATTGATCTCCAATTTTATTGCACTATGGTCTGATAATATACAGGGGGTAACTTCAATTCTTTTACATTTACTAAGACATGTCCTATGAGTTAGCATGTGGTTTACTTTGGAAAATGACACATGTGAAGCTGAAAAGAATGTGTATTCCAATTTTGTGGGGTGTAACACTCTGTAAACATCTATTAAGTCCTTTTGTTCAATAGCTTGGTTCAGTTCCAGAATTTCGTTGTTAATTTTTTGTCTAGATCATCTGTCTAATTGTGATAATGGGGTATTGAGATCCCCCACTACAATTGTATTAGAGTTTACTTGGTTTTTCATTTCCATTAATATTTGTTTTGTATAGTTGGGGGCATTCATATTTGGTGCAGATAATTTTCCAGGATACAACAATCTAGATTGGAATTTATTTTCTTTTAGGGCTTGAAATACTTGACTCCAGGCTCTCCTTGATTTGAGGGTTTGTGTTGAAAAATATGCAATGATTCTGATGGGCTTTCCTTTATAGTTGATTTGTGTCTTTTCTCTAACTGCCTGTAGGATTTTGTTCTTCTATAAGGTTTCTGGGATCTTGATTATTATGCGTCTAGGTGTAGAATTTTTTTTGATTATGACTAGTTGGATTTCTATATGCCTCACTTATCTGTATGTCCAATTCTCCACCTCTGTCTGGGAAGTATTCTATTATTACTTCTGTGAACAATTTTTTTAATGTCAATTGTATTTTCTCCTGTTTTTTCATGGACTCCTATCAGTCTTATGTTATTCTTCCTTGCATCATCTACCAGCTGCTGCATTGATTTCTCATGGTCCTTTACTATTTTTAAGAAATCTCTGTTTTCATGGCCCTTATCCACGATCCTGTCTTCTATATCTGATATTCTATCTTCACATTCCCTTAATCTGCTATGCATGCTTTCATGGAGTTTTTAATCTCCTGAATATCTGTTTGAATCTGTTTCATGGATTCCATTTCTTTCTTATGTTGGGCAATCGTGGTTTCCATTTCTTTCTATGCTGGGCCATTCATGGCTTCCAGCATGTTTCTGAGCTCATCTATATTTTTTATCTATTCCTGCTCTAGAGCCTCTAATTATGTCTTTCTCTCTGCTCACCATCTCTATAGTTATCTGGGAGTTTATTTCTGCTTTGAATTTTTCTAGAGCCTCATTCATCTGTTTTGTTACTTCTTCTGCTATCAGTTCAGGGTATCCAGGTGGTTGATTATCAGACTTTTCTATCTCATTTTCCCCAGAAATTACCTTTTGTGGGGTTCAAGTCTGAGTTTGTGACTTGCTTAAATGTCTTCTCATTTTTGTTTTTGGTATTGTCAGTTATAAATCAATGTGTCTCAGCAAGCCAGTCACAGACCCATGAGATCCAGGCAGATTTCTGGCTGCAAGTCCCAAATTGAGCTCCCTATCTTCCTGCAGGGTTGAACTCTGCAAGGTTCTATTGCAGGTTCCAGCTGTCTTTCCATTGCAAATAGTCCAGGCTCAAATGGAAGGTGCTGATCCCTCCAACTTACCAAGTATTGCAGTCTGGTGTGCCTATATTGCAGAGATTCTCTTCACTTTTCTAGTGGACTTCAGTTTTCATCAGGGAGCCTGAGAAAGGCCCTCTCTCTGCAGCTCAGGACAATGGCCTTTATGTCCCCCTGTGCCTCTCTGTAGTGTGGAACCAAGTAGCTGCACAGCCAAGAGGCAAGAGGTGGGGGGAGGGGGTGGCTGTTGTTATAGGTGCCTGCGTGGCCAAGCTGGTGGCTGGTGGGCCTGCCAGGGTAGGGGGGAACCCTCACTGTCTCCTGGATGCCTGTGTTATGTTTGATACATTGCTTAGTTACTATTAATGTCATTTTAACAAATTGCTTTTGGATCATCATTCTCAAAGAAATGGTGTTGCTGAGTTATTTACCATTTAAGCTATTGTCAAAAATATTTCCTTATAAAATACAATAAATATTATTTATAGGATTCAAATATTCTAAAATGAATTGTATGGTCAGCTAGAAATAATGTCAACTTACATAACTGTAGAGAAGTATCTGTATGTGAGGAGTGGAGAACAAGAAGGGAAGGAAACTGTGTAGTCTATGGTAGGTTTGGAACAAAAGAACAAAATAGAAACTCATTTATTAACAGCTAGGAAACTATTGTTAAATTACTTTTTTCATGAAGGAAATGTTTTTTCCTTCTTAGATACATCATCAAATATGAAAAAATCCACTTGATTAAAATTCTAATAATTTCTCCTTTCTTAGAGAAGGCTTTAAGTGGGATCATATGAAAAATGTGGATTAAATTATGCACATTAATCTGCTTATCAGATTTATTCTCTATTTTTCAGTCTTTTCAATCAATATGCTGCCTAATATCAGATATCTATGAGTATTGGTAAGACTCTTAAATTTTCTCTTTTTCAAGATCTAAAATATAACTTATGAAAACAAATGCATTTTATTAATGATATACTATAATTAATTTGCATAATTACAGAAGTTTAATTATGAGAAAGCTCTGTGTAAGAAATATCACCAGATGTGACAAGGGAATAAAAGGAAAGAATAAAATTTTAAAATGCTTTCCATTGAAAGCTAATTCCTTTTTTAAATTATTGAAGCATCTAAAAAATGTTTAAAGTAGCAGTTCTTAGAAAATCTGTCAGCTTATCCAAAGATATGAATTAATTTTCATGATATTTAAAGTAATTAATACTCATTTTCTCTTTAACTTAAAATTATACTTACTAGTATGTGACTGGGCATTTCGCACAAAATTAACAGAGTCTTAGCATATGGTAGGATGGATTTGGGAGGTCTTTTGTCTTCAAGTTGAATTGTCTAGGCTCTTTAGCCACTTTGTGGTACAGATAACAAGAACCAATTCTGGAATATTATGTTAAAATCATGTATTCCTACAATAGTCACTGTGAAACAGTATCATTCACACCCAAGACATAAATGTCTGTTTCTGAATTTGCTTCTCTGGGCACAAATGAGAAGAAGAAAACAATTCTTCAGAGATTAAAAAGGCATGCCTTGTTCTTTCTCCAGTTAAACCAAGGACATTAGCATTTGGTTTCTTTTTTCATCTGTTTTAATTTTTAGTACACTCAAGAGAAATCATTTCATATTTTTATTTTTTTCAAAAATAGAATTACAGTATTTATCACCCTCTAATCCTTATTGACAGAGTTTCTGTTGTCTGAAAGAGATGGGGGGAGGGAGAGCATTCTCTATATATGGTTTTGACCTGCTTTACATACAAGTGAATTCATTTATTCCTTATTGCAAATTTATATTTGGACATCACTCGACAACCTGTTACCACATTTACACTAAAAAGTCTAATTAATTGTTGACTACCACTGGTTGTCTAGGACCATGGTGCACATTACATGTGATACCTAAGAGATCATACCCGTGTTAACTTTTCTTCAGTTTGACAAAATACCTTAGGAAATGAACTTGAAGGGACAAAGTTTTATTTTGGCTCATGGATTGGAGATTTCAGTCCATGGATGCTTGACCCCACTGGTTTTGGGATTCTTGCAAGGCAGTAGATCACAAAGGAAATATGTGTGCTATGGTTTATCTCTAGATGTTTCCTCAAAGCTTCATGTGCTATTAGGCGAGGCTATTGAAAAGTGATTGGATTATGGGAGAAGCATCACTGACTTGCTTTTAGGAGGCATGGTCTGGGCAGAAAACATAGGTCACTGGGTTCATGACCTGGAAGGGCATATGTCCACCCTCTCCTCTTCCTTTCTCTATTTTTTTGACTCCCTTGATGTGAGCAGCTTTTACTCCCTTATGCTCTGCCATTCCTTCCTTCCATGGAGGCACCCAACTGTGGACTGAAAGCATGAGCTAAAGTAAAATGCTTCTTTAATTCATGTGTGTTGAGTATTGTGTTCTAGTAATGGGAAAGTGACGAAAACAGTGTAGCACATCAAAACTTCCTCATCAGATGACAGACAGGAAACAGAGGGGGGTCCCAGTACCTCTTTGAGGGTATTCCTCCAATGGCCTAACTTTCTTCAAGTAAGACCACCTATTAAAGGTTGAATCTCTTCCTAATATGCCATAGGCTGATGACTGAGCCTTTAACACATGGACCTTTGGGGAGTATTTGAAATCCATATCATCAAACAGAAGTCTATGTTCATACGAATGATCTAAGGCTTATAGCCAAACACCATAACAAACATTACGTTTTAGTATCATGAGACCTAAGTAAACCTCTTCTGTCATCCCACCCAAAGCTGGAGTAGGCACTGGATCTGAACATGAATTAAGTAGAGAGCATGGATCCTCAAACAAAATTCAAGGTGTTTCTCAGGTCCTTGGAATCAAATATTGAATAGTTAGAAGCAATCAATCTTCGCATGGTTTATTAGTTGGTATAAGATTACTTTCCTCATACCTCTTTCTGCTCTTGGGCCTGCTACCTTCAGCAGCCTCCTCCTTCACCATGCTTTATAAACACAAGTCTTCTAGGTTTCCATATCTATTTACTTCTACCCAGTGAATGACTTCTAAACATTCTTTTTATTCTACTTGTAATGATTTTTCCACCCCTGTCTTATTTTCTACTTACTACTCTCCAACATTTCTCTCTAGATAATTCTTTTTATGTCAGATTAAAATACAATTCTTTAGACTCTATTCCACTCTCTTCATCTCCTACAGCTCAAATTTTTCCTTTATTTTATTCTTTCGTAGCCCTAATACTGTCCTATACTGTCCTCATCACTATATTAATTGAAATATAACTTATTGCTATTCATGTGATCATTTTAATGACTGTTGTCCTAACAAGCTTCATGAAGACAGGAACTCTGCATCTTGCTCGCTGCTGTATTCTGAATTTACAGAACAATGCCATGTAGAAATTGTGTTCAATACATATTGTTGAATGCGTGAAGGTTTGAATGAATGCTAATATTAATGAGAAATTTAATACAAATTATCTTGCAAACAACACAATAGCCCCTCAGAAATGTGTAATTTAAAAAATCTCTTTAATTATTATTATCTAGGTAATAATAAATCTAAACCTAAAGCAAATCAAGTATTCATTATAGTTTCAAGACTAAATAAAAAAGTAAAATATTGTTATTATGACTCATACAATACATATTCATTGCCCTGATTATAAAAACTTCAAATTTCAAGCTTTTCTGTTGTTTATCTGTTGTTACTGAGTCTGCTCTTTTAAATAATTCCAGGTAAATGTAGGTTGAGAAAGAATCCTGGGAAATAATTAATAGAGTAATATAGGTGCAGAGGAGATGAAACGTCTCTAAATCAGGGTAGCATCCTGTCAGTGATAGGGTACACTTATTAATGTGCTGCACTCATGATAACCAATCTGCAACCAGTCATATTATGTCACTCTGCCTGGTATTTGCTCTCTGGAATCCTAGTTCCTTTTTTTGCAATTTAGTTTCTCGTTATCTAATTACTGAATGTCATTCTACAATCATGGGCTCACTACCTCCTAATTGAACCTACTCAGGTTTACATTCATTAACACCCCCAGTGTTATCCCTATACTTGCTTTATCCTCTTTGACTGGAACACTATACTCCTTTCCAGGAACCCAAACTTAATCTCCAGGTTGTCATTTCACTGTTCTTCTTTTCAAGGTGACCCCTCATTACTCAAATTGGCAGCAGTTGTACAAGTATATTATCATTGTACTAAACACTGTAGAGCTTACAGCATAGTAAAATAATTTCTACATTCACGTCTTCTTTTTGGTATATCACTAGATAGTTTATTCATATTTTTACTTATATAATTTATGGCCCTTATTTTAGTATTTTAAACATAACATACTTTTAAAATTGTATTTTACATTTATGGTATTTATTGGTATGAAAATTGGTGTTTTTCCAGATCTGTTTTAATGCGTAATTTTTTGTGACACCAAAATAAACATTAGGATGTGCAAGACAATGTAATAAGGCCCAGGAGAGCAGAATTCTCAGGCACTCCCCCTACCAGCTGCAGGGCAGAGGGGGAGATATTTAACTGTCTTGTACCTCTGCCAGGGGTTTGGGCTAAGGGATCATGGAGGTCTTTCTTCTTCAGTGCTCAGCAATCCCACATGTCTTGCGCCTTCAGCAGGAAGGCCTCTTGCGGAACAGACACTGCCAGATTGAGCTGACTTGAAATTTGGGTATTGTTATCTCCGCGTTGGCATAGAAGACTGACTTCCCTCTTTGTTGAAATGTCATCGGTTAAGCCATTCTTTTCCTAAATGTACTTATTTAAAGTCAAAATGTGAGTAAACCCAAAGAAAATTAGGAAATAAATAAATTTTATTTATTTAACCCAAGTGACAATATATGGCAACAAATATAAGCATCTGTAAATGTTTGAAGTATGGAATACACTGGCTTTAATAGGATCTTGACCTTTTGACTTTTTTAGCTTTTTTCTTTCTCCTACATTCCTTTAATGATGATTTCCAAAGTTTCATTCCAGTCTTTCATCGAGAGACAGAGACTTGGTTGATTACGTTTGTTTTGACTATTTGTACATTTCATTTCATCATTATTATAATCCTTCCAACTCTGCTTCATTGGAGAATATAACATACATAGGCCCTTCAAAATTAATGGGTTTTCTACATTACTAAATCTTACTGTGACTTTGCTCCATCTCTAAAAATTGATCTGACAGCATAGACCACACCATCACACAGGAACTGACAGTCAGTGACAGTTACTGAGAGGAAGAAGAACTACAGAATGTAGCATTAAATAGAAATCTTTTTCAGATATGCATCTGCAAGGCCACAAAAGGTCTTATTGTTTTAGGAAACACAGCTTTGTTAATAGATTGGAAGGTTGAAGCTGAACTCATCAATAGTTTGAAAATTTCAAGTTCTGTTGTTTCAAGTTCTCTTCATTTAATTATTTGTACCCAAATTTTAAAGAATTTTTTAAAGGACCATTTCACTGCAACTTTTGGAGAGAGGGTGATGAAATTCATTATCTTCTCACCCTTATTCCCAGGCCAACTTTAATCAAAGAGAGTTTTACACAGAAGACATACAATTTCTATTTAATTAGATGGGCCAAGGCATATAGATGAGCTAATATTTCTACAGGCATCTCTAAGGCTTTTTACAAGGGCCATTGTGTTTTACAGTGTCACAGGGAAAAAAAAGGATGTTAAATCATGATTTTTACTAGGGCTGTAGAAAAAAAAGCAATTATCTTGCATTGTAAACAGGATTATTCAAATTCCTTCTGCCTTAAGCAAAAAGTATAAGAGTAGCATTTAATCAGGTTAATACATAAAGATTCAGTCAATGTTTTCTGTTATTAGACAATGGCAATCCAACTACTTTGGGCAGGTAAGTTTAATATGTAGATGCTCAACGAGTATTATGAAGTGAAAGAACCAAACTGATTTAATGAGATTAATGACATTTAAGATAGGTAGTCTGAATTACTATGTTTTGCAACATGGGTGTTACCTGTATACTGCTCTCTGTTTGAGATAATCTTGATAGTGAAAAATACAAGCAATATTGAACCAATATTAAATAGAGTTCAATAAGTGATGCTCTCTATTTCATCTTGGTCCTTATAGTATCCCTCAGACAGCCTTCAGAGTTTCTTAAAATGTCCTACAGTTACTGTAATGTGAGAGGTGCTCACAACCAGTAACATACATTAGTGCTTTATATGGATGATACTTGGGCTGCAACCTATCTTGATATTTTAATATAACTATTATGCTGATCATAAATCAATTTGGAATTCTCTTTGACTCAGAAAGTTATAAGAATAAATCCAAATTAATGTTTATGTATGAAAAGCCAATTGAATCTTTGCATTAAGATTTCATTTAAATTGGCCCTGAATCATATTATCCCCTATCATTTTTTCTTTCTTTGTATCTGACCTATCGATATATTTTCGTTTCTATTTTATGTTGTTTTTGTTGCTGTTGTTGGAAAGTGAATACAGTATATTTGATAGCTACAATGGTTCTTGCTGTATTGTATGTTCAACTTTAACTTTGCTACAGATAAGCATTTTCTCTTTTATTCTAATAGTTTGTTGTTACTTTAATTAACAAAAAAGGGGGGATGGAATTTTTCCTAAGAAAAAGAAATATGCTTTTCTCTTACCATATTAAATAAGAAAAAGTAAAGAAAAATTTAATGTGTTGTATTAACCAGTAAATCAGTTAGAACTTATTGAGCACTTAATATATGCCAATAGCCATGAGACAGGAAATATATGCAATGCCTCCAACAGTTAAGCTGCATTTTAGTTTGATATAGAAGTATAATAAAAGGAGACAAATGGAGAATATTCTAAAATAATTCATTACCAAAAATTAGATTATCTGGAGTTAGAAGTTATGTAACTTTTGAAATTATGGGTAAGATAAGGACAGGTAGAGAACAAAGTATGCAAGGCAGGAAAAGAAAACTGAAGAAACAGAGATTTCTCTTATTGTGAGGAAAGCTGACCTGAGTTAGCAGCATTTCTAATGCTGCACTAAGTCACTGAAGATAAATGTAAACTCCTGAGCCACGGTCCAAAGGAACTGTGGAACTACTAAGAGATAGTTATTGCTGGAATTAGAGTTTGCTTCCACTTGATGGTGCTATTATGTTACCCAAGATTTGATAGTGAAGATTAATTGATTAATTGTAGAAATAAGCAGCCCCGAGTTAATTTTATTATTTAATAAATAAAATAAATATTAATTTTAATGTATTGGCAAAGCCATTATAGTACTTAAAACTGTGAAAGTAAATTAAAAAAGAGATGCAAATTTAAGCATGACTAGATAAGATATAAAATATAGACCTAATAAAATCAATCTGTCACATCTATGTTCAATTGCTCCCAAAGTAAACTTATGAAATATCACATATTTTGTTACAAAAGTTACCTCCGTCTCATTTTTTTTCCTTTAAATCCAGGAAGAATACCAATACTGCAATCCTAATAGAAAAACATAGTTTGAACAACAGCTACAGCTCCTGGCTGCATTGGCTACAGATTCATTCAGTTTATTGTCTTAAACACAACCAATTCTTATTATATTCTTGTTTATATTTTTCCTTGTACTTGGAATACACATGTTCATCTTTGAAAGCCTGGAAAATGTAAAGCAGTAAACAGGAGAAAAAAACCCGTAATTCACTATTCATTGATTTATTTTCCAAATATTTACCTAAAACTCTACCTTGCCAGGACTGGCAATTCAACATTGAATCAGATACCATAGCTGACCTCAGGGCTGCCAAAATCTCACAAAGAAGACAAACACACAGGTTGGCATTTCAGAGCAGAACATGTTGGATACTAAATGGCACAGAGTGAAATAGAGGATAAGCAACATCTGAACAGAATGGTGGCAGTTTTCTTTTTACCTTCTTTCCTGTGTTGGTGTAGAGGAAGGAGGACGTCACATATGTTTTAGGCAGAAAGCCAGATGAGAGGATATATTTAAAAATGGATATTGGAGTCCAGAATTGGAGTGTAAAAAGAAATATGAGTGAAGGGTTGTCTTTTAACAGTCAGAGGGACAGACCCCTCATTCTCAGAGACTGAAACTGATAATCATTCTTTTTGATGAAGTGGAAGTCAAGTAGAAAATGAAGAAGATAGTGAGTAGAACTCCTTGACACAAGTAATGAAGATTTGAAGTAGCCATTGAAAGGAAGAAGGGAATGAATTGATCAAGGATTACTACAAAGGATTAGCCTGGGAAGTTGAAGGTCTAACTGAGGTTTTAGAAAAGTGAATTTGCAGTGATCCTGATCACCATTGCTTTTGTAATTCATCAGGAGCATTGATGAAAAAAAAGTACATAGTTGAAATTTAAGCCCTGTTAACAATTACTGTTATCATAGTAGTATTGCTCCATCATTGTCCTTTACTGAGTCAATGCACAAGTATAGAAAGCTATGAGAGCAGAAAACTGGTGTCAACTTCATTGTTCTCAAATATAAATTGAAATGAGAGTGAAAGAAATGAGTGTCTACCCTATTTTTAAATTGTTACTCTAGAATTTTATAAACCATGATAAACTCTTTTAGAGAATGTTCTTAATACATATTTCTTCATCATACCATTTCCCAAGAATGTTTCTAATAAAAATATCACTGGCTGGGGATTTACCTCAGTGATTCTGCTCCCTGCCCCACAAGCGCAAGGACCTGAGTTTGATCCCCAGTACCAAAAAAAAGAGAAAGAATATCACTGTCCTCAACTCTGAAACTTCAAAATTGACCTATCAATCAAGACTAAGCTTAAATGCTACTTCCTGTATGAAGCATCTTTTATTTCTTCATTTACTCCTTGAATTCCCATTTCAGACAAAAATGACTCCTCATAATGAAAAAATCTAGCATTTCATTAAACAAGTCATTTTCAAGATAAAAGGTGGTACTGTGGTTCGTAGTAAGCAGACATAAATTTCTCTGTTACCTACACTCATACTTGGACAGCATGCCAATCTTTCCAGCTTTACTCTGGCCAGGACATGCCTTGAAATCAGTGAGGGCTGCTCCATCAATCAGGAACTTAACAAAAACTGAATGGATAACACTGAATTACCAGTTGTTCATTTCTAAAAAAGGTGGGGCTGATGGCAACAGGTCAAATACAAATATGGTTTTGAAGAGTAAACTACTATTAAATGCTATGTCCTATTTCTATCCATTGCCACAGTGAGAATTACACTTGTCAATTTAGTATGTAGTTTCCTAATATGTTAGCACTTTCCAAGTTTTAAGGAGGGTTGGAAGGTTGGTTATAATCCTGTGTATAAAAAGTATATTCAACAAAAGCATTTATGAATTTATTGCCTTCAAAAATGTATAAAAATCAGTGCCCTCAGAGGACAAGTTAAAATCTATCCTAAGGTTATGGTAAGTTTTCCCATGGCACTGAATCTGCTTTTGTAATATCCAAATGAACTGTACTTTTTTTTTGGGTACTGGGGATCAAACTGGGGTCCTTGCACTTGCAAGTCAGGCAGCGGAACCACTGAGCTAAATCCCCAGCCCTGAACTGTGCTTTTTCATTCTAGTTCACATCTCTAGGATACAATAATTTGATCTGTAATTTCTTGGAAAACCTGGTAAGTCGGTTTTGATCCATCTAGTTCCATCTATTTCTACTTACTGAGAATTTTATTGCATATCAAATATGAATATTTGGTCGAAAAAATATTTTAATTTAAAAAATTACTAAGGGCTATAAGAATATTTCAGGGAACATTATAGAATAAAATAATTGTTGCTGTTTAGCTTGTCAAAACAACCAACAAAAACCTTGAATTTAAACACTGAGTTTAATACAGTGTATCCCATTGTAAAAGATTTTTCCTTTCATTTTATCTTTTCAGTATTACCCCTGGATGGTAATTTTACCCTCAGTACCAAAGAATCTACAGTCTTGTGTTCTTTCCTGGTTTCCACAACTGGAGCCAATAGTTCCAATATGTCAGTCACGTATGCTAGATTGGAATAAGCAAACGGTTAAAAACAACGGGGATATTTCGAATAATCACCAAGGCATATAGAGATATTTGTTTGGGTAAATTGGCACAGTATTCACCAGTTCTGTTTATATTATTTGCCTGCTGATTTTGTTACTGTAGTTCTCATTGTTTAATATACAGCAACTAGCTCAGGCACCTGCAGAGATGCTCAAAATCAAGCAGACTCCAACTACAGAAAAGCATTTTCTTAATTCAAATAGAGATTTATTTTCTCCAGTTTTTCAAAGCATATGGCGCAGCATGCCCAATTTCTACAAAATTTCATCCAAATAGTGTTGTGATAGCAATGATGATTTTTCAAGCAAGATTGCTTAGAGGAAAAAAAAATACAAGTATAGTCGAATTCTTTTTCTTGTGATGAGTCCTGAAAATAAAAGCATCTTTTCCCAGTCCAGGCCAAGTGAATTGGCTTTGCTTTCCAGAGGAGCAGCAGCATAACCTAGTGGAAAGACCCCAGATCAGGACTGGTAGAGTAAAGTTCTCAACTCTAATCTTAAGACTGCTAATTATTCCTTGACACTGTGTGTTTAGCACCAGGCAAAAAACTAGGCAGTGTAATCAACTCCCTGAGAGAAAAAGAAAGGAATTAGGGATTTGGTATTCGGTCATTTGTAACATCAAATAGGACATCTTCAAAATCATAATAAAGTAATATCATACATTTAATTATGTTCCAACTATTTGCTTTTAATATCAGATCAATGATAAGATATTATTCACATGTACATGTGAACTTTGGATAAGATATACATACAGATTTAAATAAATTTATTTGTCTTAGTAGTGCTTGTGGGACACAGGATTTTGATATTTTACTTATTAAATAATGTAAAAATCATACATTTATAAGTGTGCCTGTGTGTGCACATATGTACTGTATATATTTTATATACAGTAAACATATATATATAATTTTTTTGCCTAATCATAAGTCCACTTTAAACTGGAGTATATTTTCTTGAATTTAATGCTCCTAATTTTATTTATTTTGGTGTTTGAGGATATATTTTACATGTGTCCTTTTCAAAAGATGTAATTCATAACAAATAATTTAAGTTTTTCGAACCTAGTTATATTTTTATATAAATTAGTATAAATGATTTATCCAGAAAATATTTAAGACAAATACAGGAAAAATATCTTTGAGACCTTTATTACCCAGAAATATATTTAGATAACATATCATTACTTGTATGGCATAATATTATTTAAAAATACATAATGAAAACATAATAGTATTTGAGGCTGAAAATAAAGTTGTATTACAGTTCCAAATCTCAAATCTTACCCATATTGAAAAATATAAGCTAGCCACATTAACAATCACAAATATTCTACATATAATCTATGAATTGAGATACATTGGATATCTCACTTCTAGATATGGAATTTAGGAACAAAATATGCTATAGTGTCAGTGAATAAGTCCACAAGAATAGAAAAGGGGTTTAAAATTACAGCAATCACCTTTGCCATTTCTATCCTTTTTTGGATGGGTCTTTAGTCAGTGGCTCATAATTTCACTGGGATTAATTTGCCAGCATTCTGGAGACACTTATCTTATTTTCCGGAATTCAGAAAGGGATCAGCCGCCACACAATCTATTTCACTAATCTTTCAGAACAGCAGCACATGATGAAAGGAGATTCATGTTGAATGAATATATTTGTCATTGTCCATGGTGCCTAGATTATAAGAATATGACCAAGATGATTTTTTCTGAACACAACAGAACATACTTATGTATAAATAAATCCTATGCAATTTGATAACTCTCATTCTTGCTAGTTCCTCTATTTAGGCTTAATTGATGTCCTTACCTTGATCATAACTTATTTGCCTTATTAGAAGAATATATTTTTCATTATGAAAGAAAACAAAGAGCTTCTTTTAAATATTTGTTCAAATAACTCATTAAGTGACTTATTTGTACTCATTTATTTTTGAATTGATTTTAATTGCAATCTGCCTTGCTAAAACATCATTTACATGGTTGTCAAAATATACATTCATGCTAATTTTTACCTGAACACACACAGATACACACACATGCATAATATAAATACAATTTAATTAGATGTAAGATACATATTTTGTAAATATCCCTATCCTTCCTTCTATACAACTGAACCTGGCTTCTGTGAATTTTCCTCATTTTATATATGAAAAGGAAGAGAGAAAGCAAGAGACAAGCAGTCTCAATAAAACATAAATCAACGTGCTAAACTTGTGAAATCTTGATAGATGCAACTTCTCCAGTAGTGACAATATACAGGACACATTTCACTTTTAAACTTTTTTCCATTCGTTTTTTGACAGGAGTACACTAGTTCAGCTTTAATGAGATTCTAGTGTAAAAACTTCAGGGCTAAATAAAAGAAACAAATCAAAAGGACCAAATGATTGCCATTTAGTGTGAAAGAATGAAAGTGCAAACAATCATTGCATGACATCTAGCTGGGCTAGTCACTGCAGAATGACAGGTAGAACAATTCAAAGTTACTGATCTAGAGAAGGAATAACAGCTTATATGTTTGAAGTGCTCTGAAGATGAAGAAGTAAAACAGACTCTGAGATAAGATATGGTTAAACCTTTTAAATTCCATGCCCTATTGTCAGTATCATTTGAATGGTTTTGTACACATTTTTTCCTGAAATCATGTGATTGAGGGAATTACTTTTTTAGCTTCTCTCTGCTTTTACAGTTTAGTCTCCAAAGGGGTAGGGGAAGTGGGAGGGGAAGGGGAAAGGAAAGAAGGAAAAGGAAAAATGATAAGTAAATGGAAGCAAAGTCTTTGTAAATAGGGAAGGGTGGAGGGAGTGAAGGGAGGGCACAGAATGGGGACAAAATATGAACCAAGATATATCATGTACCGGTACCAGTACCCAATGATAAATGTAAAAGTATTGGATACCTAAAATGTACCAATAAGAAAGACTATAAGCAAAAAAAAGACTATTACATATAATATGCTTTCATAATCAAAGATGTGTTTTACTGGTTGGTACTTTATACAAGTAACAACTCATATTTGGGGGCACATTGGTAGGAAAATTTCAAGAATACAGATTCTGATTCAAAAAACTGATTATTTTTATATTCAAAAAATTTAATTTTATATTTTCCTCTTATAGAGAAAATCACCATTTTTTCCAAAAGCCTTCATTATCATTGAAATAATCCATTCTAGTTACTGCTGGAAACAATAATCTGTAATTCCTGCTTTCAGTCCTAATTTGTCTCATCCCTACTTTTTCATCTCAATCTAATCTAAACCTATTTGAGCAAATAAAATGATATTTACCTCATCCTCTGTTACAAGCTTTCAAGATTAGAGGCTTCAGGAAAAATCAATACAAAATACCACCTTAGCAGCAGGTTTGTGCTCAGTGAGAATACTAACTTTTCTTCCCAGTATTTCTCACTCTCAGCTATCCCGGAGTGAAAGCAGAACTCAGACTAAAAGAGAGTTAAAGAGAGAGGGGCAAAAACCTCTAGTGATGTTCTTGGTGCTAGATTAGTAACCACTTTAAGTTTACAAGCCAAAGTGGAGTATGTGGTCAAGCTCCCAACCTTTAACTCTTGCTTCTGCATGACACATCTTACAGAGTTCACAAAAGGGAGGTTCTTGACCTCGCAGATTATTTTTTCAGACTCAAATACCATCTTCATTTATTATTTATTTGCTTCAAGCAGTTGGGACTTGAGGTATCATCATACCTGACTGGTTGATTTAAGGAAGTGGCCACCTCTCTGTGGGGAAATCCCATGAGAATAAAATCCTATTACCTTCCAAAAAGATTACTTCATTTACTTGCCAGAGTAAGCTTTTGATGAAAACATTAGAATGTTGAGTTTGTAAACAACCAAGAATTCTCAAAAGCATTGCCCCTTTTTTGTTGTTTCAAATGGAAGCTTATTTTTATTTTATTTTATTTATTTTTCTTTGTGTCCTTTCTGAACTTAGGACTTTGTGAACACAAATAGGTTGATTCTTGTAAGCAAGAGTCTCACTGCAATATTAAATGGTAGCACATTAATGAAATTTAATGGCCTAAAATGTACAACTCATTGAACCTTTTCAAACTTTTCAAAGAATTTTCAGTTTCTTCTCATTATTTATCAAGTCTTTTCCACTTTGAATAGACTTTGTTGTTTATTTTTAATGTGTTGAGTGTTTATATTTCAGCCAACTTAAATAGAACTTTTGGAGTATAATATACACTTGAAAGTTAACACACTGAAGCATATACATATTAACTTAAATCATATATAACCTTTATGTTATCAAACTTTAGGGCTTTTATTCCTATCTAAGCATTGAGTCTGTCAGTCTTTAAAGACTGATAAACTTTGTTTTAAAAGTTTTATGAATGTAGATTAGTTTTTATCTTTATTGGGTGGTGACATGCAGGATTACAATCCTTTCTTTTTTATATTAATTTTATTGGCACATTTTAAGTATACAATATGATGACATTCATCACTGGGAATTTGTACCTTTATATAATATATCTTGGTCCTTATTTTTACCCCGTTCCTCTGCCCTCTCTTAAACCCCTCCATCCTTCCCCATTTACAAATCTTTGTTTCAATTTTTTTCTTTTCTCATATTTCTTCCTTTTCCTTTTTTCCTTTCCCTTACCCCTTCCACTTCCAATGGATGCACATTGAGGCCATACTCTTAAGTGAAATAAATAGGACACACATGTGTAAATCCCATATAGTTTCTCTGGTGTGAGAAACTGAAAGTGTAAATAAGGATCAAAAGGTATAATAGATAATGTGAAATAAGAATTCTTTCTTTTTAAAATAAAGTTGTAGGCAAAATTTTATGAACAATTATATCATTCTCTTTTCCTATCCTTTCTTTCCATAGGAAAAGTGGCAAAGAATATCTCATAAATATGTTTTAACTACCACATAAAACAGTAAACACTACAATGTTTTTAATAGTACTTGAATATGGAACATGTGTTTTTTCTTCTATTATTATTGACATTATTTTAAGAATATATGTGTGCATTAAGTGGTAAGAATGAATTACTACTTAATGAAGGCTGATAGAAGAATATTCATTCTGAAATATAAACAAAGTCTACTGCAACAAATAGCATTCTATGACTACTCCTAACTCAACAATACCTGATATTAGAAAGTGTGCTTTACAAGGTATTGTTTCTTAAAGGTTATTACTTCTACTGCAAATAGGGTTTTACATCTTACAAATAGAATAATTATATAGTGTCCTTATATCTCTCATTCAATGGATGTTTTTCTCATCTAAAAAAACATTTTATTAACATGTTCTTTTATATTAAGTACGTGTATTCAGTGATAATCTCAAGTTAAAGAATTGCCAGACATAAATTGTCATATATTTAGATTCAGAAAACTTATAAAAAATATAATAGAGCAAAATAATTCTGATTGTCCTTTATTTCTTTACAAAGTGCAGTTTTACATCTGCATATATGGCCTAAATTACTGGATAAATCCATCAAAACAATTCCAAACTTCTCCAACATTAAACCTTTGATTTTTTATTACATTATTAAATTTCAAAGTCCTGCTAATATGAAATTACTGCCCAAATATGGATAAATATGTATTATATCTCTTTTTAAAATTCTAAAACTAATGCATGGCCATCTGAAAAATTATATATGACAGCACATGAAGGTTTTAATTTGTTATTCATAATTATAGTTACAAGATTATATAATTTGGCCACATAATTCACATCACAGTATCAAAGAGAACGAAAACATACATGGACATATAAACTCTAACATAAATTCACTAAAATAGTCATATTAGCATTAGTTTAAATACAAAATAGTAATTTCTATGATTTTTTTGATACCTTGGTCCTATATAGCTAATTTCATTCTGCATGCTGTAAACAAGTAATAAAAATAGTTCAGTAACTGGACACTTTTAGTAAAATACCTGCTACTGCAAGAGTCACAGTCAGTTTTCTTATGAATTGTAGCTTGATGTGAAAATCATTAAGTCACAGAATATCAAGTACTGTTATTCTTTAATTAATTTGTAAAGAAATGTTGCTTTATTTTTCATAGAAGTAAGAAGACTGTTTTAAAACTATATTTTCTTCCTTAATACTACTTGCATTACACTGAAATAAAGTTTTTCCAGAAAAAAAAAAGAAAATCATTGTCAGGCATTATTTTGAAGGCCACCATATCTAAAGTTAATTGAACCAAGCAAACAATCATATCTGTCAACCTACATTGTATATATATCATACCATCATTTTGTACTTCATAACTATATATGATTTATCACCATTCACTTTGAAAACTTATATAATTAAAAAATCAAATGGTTCATCCCCAAATAACCTAGGATTATAAAGTAGCTTTGTACATTTTAAAAATTACCTGACGCTTCAACCTTTTTTGTTCTTTATTTAGCCATTTTTTGGTTATAGACTTTATTCAATGATTTTGAGTAGTATTTCTAGACTTTACTCACTGATCTGAGTATTATAAAACAATGCCCCCTGTTATAGGCAAATAATAAGCTATGATTAGTGCCAGAATTATTTTATGACTTGTGATTTTTGTGGAGCAAATTCATTTATAAAATTTGAATTCAGTAGAACTTTGCTGCTTAAAAAGATGGAAAATATAATAACTCATCAAAATAATTTCTCATAAACTTCAAATGATTAGTGAAAACATAATATCTGAGTACTAGAAATATTTCTAAAAGATTCAAAACCCCTTACAGGCAATCATCAATGTTTTCATGTCCCCATCAGGTAAGCAATGCACACCAATGACTGTATCATTCCAACTACAGATACAGAGAAGGGAGAAGTAGGTTCCCCCTGGGCCAACTGGTCTAGAGGACTTCATCGGTTCAAATTCAGGCTGGACCTGCATCTGGCTCAGCGGGACTCTAGAGCAGAATGGATGGAGCTAGTGGCTCAAGCACTGAGATGCATCAAGAGGATGTAAGGGAAATCTTGAGAGAGCACAAGAATCTAAATGAAAGGTAGACTCTTCTCATGCTTTTAGTGTTTATTAAAGAAATCAATAAGAATATATAGCCATTGTATTTTTTCGATAGTTTGCTCACAACACTATAAAAGAAAAAGCTCAAGACTTGCTTACTCTATGTGAGAAATACAACACTTCATGATAAATTTTTTTTCCACTAGATGCTTTTTTTGTGTGTTTGACTGATTAAGTAACCATCAAATTTGAAGTTATTAAAGTTATTTGTGATTACAGGATATCCCAAATCTTTCAGGCAATTTGAGTTATGGGAGAGTGTGAGAGCTGTTTTTAGTAATTATATTGAAAAAATTAGTAAGAATAAAAAGGAACAGAAGGGAAACCTAAGCAGCCTAGAAGCAGTTCTATCAACATTAATTTAAGATAATGTAATTTTAAATTATGTCTTATAGGCATAATGGAAAGAAAATAAATAATATATTTAGATATATAGGGCTGGGGATTTAGCTCAGTGGTTTTGCCGCCTGCTGCACAAGCTCAGGGACCCAAGTTTGATCCCTGGTACCAAAAAAAAAAAAAATAGATATATTATTTATAAACACACATGCATACACATTCAACAGAAAGTGTCTATGTTTGACCACTTGAAAGTGTGAATTCCTTGGCATTTAGTGCTTATATAAATAGCATACACATTAATAGAATTGGTACTGAAAGGTACTTATTAAACTGCTCATATAATGCCATCCATGATTGGAACAATGAAACTTTAAGCTTTGAATTTCTACTGTATGGAATATTAAATTTTCGATATCTAATTGGAATTTAATTTTCTTCCACAATAAAAATTTTAAGAACTGAATGTATTTCTCAATATTGATTTTCTCAGTTGAAGGAAATATTTATTCAATTTAAGTATATCTTTCATAAATAGTTAATTCTGTTGACAGTTTAAAGTTTGTGCGGTTTTTAAAACCAAATATCATGACTTTGACACATCTAACTAAGTAAATAATAATTTTCTAATACCTATTCCACATTCACATTTACTTGTATCTTAAACATTTTTTAATAATTGAAACATAAGTACCCATGGTCTACTAGCAGCATTTGATAGATATAGATATAGATATAGATATAGATATAGATATAGATATAGATATAGATACAGATTTTGGGGGGGGGCATACTGGGGAACAAACTCGGTACCTTTTGCTTGTGAGGCAGGCAGCAGCACCACTGAGCTAAATCCCCAGCTTTTGATTGATATATTCTAAAGTCTTTTTTAGTCTATAGATTTTCCTACTTTTTTCCTTTTTGCTCTTTTGCAAGTGTGTGCGTTTGTGGGTATGTGTATGCATATGTGTGTGAAAACTGAGTCATTCAACTTTTAGATCATCTGATTGTTTCTTTGTGGCATCATTTACCTTGACTTTTTATTCTTCATATTTGAATAGATTAGATTGAGTTTCAATCATTTCAAGGAAAAATGATTCATAGGTTATGCTATGTCTTTCCTATGGCATTATATAATGTGGTACATAGTATTAGTTCATCTCAATTTGACGTCAGTAAGCTATTAATGCAATAATGTTACTGAACTAAACAAACCCACAGTATCTCAGAGGTATACAACAACAAGCATTCTTTTTCTGGGATCTGCGTGTCAGCCATTTGTCCACAGATCTGTACATCAAGGGGGTGGCTTTCTACCAGGCTGCATAGACTGGGAGAGCTCTACATCCTATGCCTCTCATCCTTCTTGGAGTAGCAGGCTTATTCTAAATAGAAATGGAAAAGGCATTCAGGCTAAGTCGAAATCCATACAGCTTCTGAAAGCCTAGGCTTGCTACTGGCATAGTGTTTGCACAGGTATGCTATTTGCCAAAGCAAGTCACAAGGCCAGGCCAAGTCAGACCTAACAGTAAAAGAGGGCTAAAGGATTGAGACCATTTATTCAACTTGCTCCACACTGTCAGCAATGCTAAAATGAATCCCTGAGTTCATGGGATTTTAACCTGATTCTCCTAATAAAATGTTTGTCTATAGAGTTTCACTTGTGGTTTTCAGCATCCATAAATGATTATTATCAAAATGAATATATTTATTTTTCAGGGGTTACAAAACGCATACCCTTTTTTTGCTCCTTTTGCCTTTAATAACCAGAATCCTTTATAAAAGATACTTCTTTCATTGTTGTAGAGTGAATACCCTCCCATTAAAATTCATATGATGAAGCCCTAATCTCAACATATATTTGGATCGGGAGCTTTTGAAAGATAATAGGTTTGGTTAGAACCTGAGGGGTGGAGCTCTTATAAGAAGAGGTAGCCAATTCATTCTCTCTCTCTCTCTCTCTCTCTCTCTCTCTCTCTCTCTCTGTTTCCCTATATAAAAAAAGGCTGTGGGATAATATAGGAAAAAAGTGGCTGTATGTCAGGCAGGACAACAGACAGAATGGACCTTGAACTTTCCAGTTTTCAGAACTATAAGGAGTACATTTCTGTTAGGGAGCTTAGTCTGCAACACTTGTTATAATAGTTCAGCAAGCTAAAACACTCTTAACTATTTTGTTACCCTGAAATGTATTCTCATGAAGAAAAAGCAAAATAAATGTTTATTTTTATCAGTTTTCAGAATAATTAGCTTTCTACTAACATCCAATAGTAAATAATGGGCTTTTTAAAATCTCATATTAAGTTCTCAAAGTTTTAAAAATATTTGATATATATCTATCCATTATATTCATTATTATTATTATTTTTTTTTTTTTTGGTACCAGGGATTGAACTCGGGACCTTGACGCTTGTGAGGCAGGTGCCAGAACCACTGAGCTAAATCCCCGGCCCTATATTCATTATTAAAAGGTACATACATTTCAAAATGTGATGGAAATCTTGTTTTTGTGATACTGGAGATTGAACTCAGGGGTTAAGACATGATAGGCAAGAACTCCATCACTGAGTTGTATTCCCAGCCCTTTTTATTTATTTACACATTTATCTTGAGACAGTCTCACTGACTTGCTCAGGATGACCCCAAATTTGAGATTCTCCTGCTTCCATCACCCCATAAAGTCCTTTAAACTATTAATTAGTTTAGTTGATATGTATCACAGTGTCAGTAGCTGGCAACAATCTTGCCTAACCAAGATATTCCAATTTCATCTTGTATATTTCCTATTAAATATCTCAAATTAGCCATTTGTCAATAATCTTTGGTTCTTTTCTTTTGGGTCTAGTATTTAGAGACTACAACTGAATATTAGTACTAGTAAATACTTCTTTAATAAAAAGAATTATAAGTCATTACCAACTCCAAATTAAATTTACAAAGATTTTATCTCATTGATTTTTAAGTAAACAACTTTTTCATTTACATATGAAGATGATGCCATTGACATTATTAGTATGACATAAAGTCATATTTAATTTTTCATTTAATATTCTAAACTTTCTATAACTTTATAGTCAGAAGCTAACCAAGACTAGGATGTATCTCCTAACTCCAGTCCAGGGCTTTTTCCTACAATAACCACAAACTGAACTTACTGACCACTTAACCTATAATTGGATTCATTATGAAATAAGATTGTTCAAATACTGTGATTGTAAGGAGCAAGATAACAAACTGGAACTGTTATGAAAACTAAAAATTTTGAAATCTATTCAATAGGAATCCAGAATTAATATATTTTAAAATGCTGTCCTCATATCTATTTATCCTTAAAGTAAACAGCTGCAAATATCAAATGATTTTCATGAATTTGGGAAGAGTCTTCTGACTTTTTCAGAAAGGGGTGTGTTTCACAATTTCATCATTAGACATTTTATTTCAAATATGATTTAGAGAAGATTTTTAAATGGAGAAAATAAAAAGTGATATATGTAATACCTCTATGTAGAATGTGAATAAGTTTGAGAGAAATAAAAAATAGCAAAAATCTAAACAATGTATCAATGTATTTGACATTTGTACCAATATGACTTTAAAATAAGGGTATTAGAAGTTCAAGAAATTCCATGGTGAGGCACCAAGACAGGTGGTAAATATTTTATATCCATGTACTGCCATTCGTATTTAACATTATGGATGTTTGGATGTGATCTATGTCAACAGGAAATGACTTGTTTAATTGTTAGTCTCTACTGTCAATTTTTTTATGTCACGGGGTTAGCTGCCCTCAGTTTACCTTGATTACCACTAGATGGAACTCTGGCATGCATGGGAGTCTAAATCAGTCACCTGCTTTTCCTGGTTCAGAGAAAGACAAAGCAACCATTTCCCTCCCCTCTAAAAAGAGTTATCTTCTTGTTATTTGGAAAAATATGGAATGAGTTCACATTCATACTAAAATAAAAAGGTTTTTTACAACTTTCCTTAATGATACCACATTTTTATCCTGGTACTTACTTTAGCTGGGAGTAAATTCTTGTTACATTTTAAAATATTAAGCATTTTCCACTTTATTAAGTATCTTAGAGCATGACTTCTACCAAACTTATTCCACAATAGTTAATTCTTACTAACTATAACAATAAAGATACTATGTATGGTAAATTTTAAAGAATAATCACAAGTACATATATCTTCAAATCTAGGAGAAGCAATTATTTTGTATCCTACTCCTTAAAATACTTTCTGAACTCTCAATGAACTATTTCTGACTGTAAATAACCTATTTTTACTTATTTAAATCCTACAGGCATCAATCTATATCTGGATTTCATGGTTCCCAAGATTAGAAAAAAAAAAGATGTCTTCAGAATAACTGCATTTTTCACTTGCTAAAGAATATCAACTTAAAATCTACCATATATACCTGTTAAAAGTACAATGTTAAAATAATCTTGATTCTTTGGTCACTTTCCAAATCTCTTACAAGTTAAAATATATACATCAAAATGCAAGGACTTCTGTTGCTTTCTAAACATCATGATATCTCTACCTCTCAGTATAAGTGAACAAAGGTAAGTTCAGTATGAATAGCCTATGATTTGTGGAGCCTTTGGTATTGTATCTGTGACTTGCCTTTTAAACACAGAAAGGATAGTTTATTTAAGAATCTATGCTTTAAACAATTAGGAAACCCACTAAAGTTGAGATATAAAATGTTTTATATTGTTTGGAAAACAATCTACTTAGTAATAAGAATGTCTATTATTCAAAATGTAGAACAAAAAGTTAGTGACACAAAACTGGCATTGGTAATAATATAAAATACCTTATACTCCATACAATCTCTTATCAGGTTAGCTGAGCAAGCATTTGCACCAGAAAGTTGTTTAGACTGTGCACATTAAGCAGACTAAGTATTTAGCATTAATACATTTTCCCTCCCAGAATTCTATGCATAAAAACCCAACAAGGTATCCCAAGTAAATATTTTTAATTCTAAAAAACAGCAATTTTGTAATTTAGTAAATTATTCAAGTACATAGGAATTACCTCAACAATATTTCAGATGAGGTTATAATTATATTCTAATTGAAATGAATAATTTGGCTTAATTCCTGATTTCTGAGATGATAAGCCAGGACAGTTTGGTGGGGCTTAGGTCACTTAAGTATGTCTACATGTTATTCATAAATATACTGTGTTAGAGAAGACTACTCCTAAAGTTATTGTTTTAAATGTCTTTCTTTTATATTTAGCAATAGTCATTTCCTGATTTTTCATCCAGATGAAATATCTAGTGAATTCAGACTTCTAGTTTGACTTGTTTTTGTTTTATTTTCAATAAAGAAGATTTTAAATAAACTTTCCATAGTATCACATAGCTAAAGCACAGCTTAAGGACAGTGTGGAAAAAGAATCACCAAGACCTAACTGGGAAATTTCCTAGGAATGATCTACATAAAAGAACTAAAGGTAACAGATATTTCAACAAAGGCAATGTAAAGCCCAGATGTTTGGCATATTCACATATTAATGGGACAAGTAAGAGTCATATTTTCCTTTTTCCAATAGTCATTATGCTTCTTTTATTTAAAAAATATTTTTTTAAAAATTGGTGTCAGAAAAGGGTCGAAATAATAGAAAACAACAAATTATTTTCTCTTTTGGTTTTCTACAATTGTATAGTCATTTCAAAAGAAAACAGATATTCATACTTAGGGAATATTTTTTAAACATTACAGAAAATTATATAGTAAGAAAGGCAAAAAGTATTTTACTGTTCTCATAGTTATTATTTCAGACATATGTTGGGACCAGGCTAGCCCAACTAAATGTTCTGTGAAAGCTATTCATTTATGTGTACTTAGACAGGAGAAAACAAGTTCTAGAATCATTTAAAAATATCTCATCTTTCTCATTAGTGGAACAATAAAAATGACACTGTAGTAACACAAATATATAAATAAAGTAAAACCTTTGGCTATCTTATAACATGTTCAATGTACATGAATGAAATATTTTTATTAACAACTATAAAATATTTAGAATTTCAGCTTGAAATCTTCAAAGAAATTTGTGTATGCGTAATTTGCATATTATTCATTATTTAATGAAACATGAAATACAACAGCATTACAGTTTTTCAGTGTATCATTTATCTAGGAATTGTTTTTTAAATTTTCAGGATATTTTTAATATATTTTATTTATGATTTTTGATCTTAAATAAATATACTTCATGTTTTAAAAAACAAAGGAAAGAGGAAAGGAAGAAATAAATGTTCTATGCACTAAAATTATGCACTGTTACATATATATATGCACTAAAATTGCATTCACTTAAATAGAATCAATATAATTTTTTGAAATAGAATTTTATATTCATTATGGGAGGAAAATTAAGTTTTTCTTTTAATAGACTATGTATCACAAGATGATTTTAAAGTATTTTCACTTAGAAAAGCTGGCTGCCCTTACATATGAGTTTTCAAAGCTTGCCAAAGCTTTAGAAGGAATGATGAAAATTACTATTGCTCGATCTTCAGGTTTTCTTTGTTTCATAAAGGGCTAAGATGCCATTTTTGTCATTTTTCTTTCAGCTCTAGTCTTTCATCATAAATATCAAAGCATGTAATTATACCTTCTCAGATCCTACAATATTTTGCCTGTTTTACTATTCATGGTAATGTTGTTTTCTTTCTTTTTATTTAGCTCATTAAAACTCAAAAGAATTTCATAATTTGTTGAATAAAATCGATTCTGTGGACACAAATAAAGGCAATAACAGACTTATAAAATATTGAAACAATATCGATACTTTTATCAAAGATAGTGTCAGACACTGAGAGATTTCTTTACTAAGCCGAGTGTCACAGGGACCATATCTGTACTAGAATGATTTGGGCTATAGATGGAATTTTGTAGTGACTTCATGTAGCTGTTGCTTTTTTCTGTGTCAATTTTACCTCCCATACTAAGCCAGCATCTTAAATGAGTATTATTATATTATTATATATGATATATTATCCAGGTTCATGGATGTCTTTATTATTCTTATATTATATATATCCTAAATGAATCAAAGTGATAATTGGCACTAATTTTCTACTTGATTCTTGGAACCAACTATTAACACTACATAGAAAATAAATTAAGGCAATCCGACAGTCATAATTTTGAAGATACCACGCCCTCTCTCCAAACATTGGATAAAGTCCTGAAATGTGACAAGTCACATGAACATATGTATTAAAATCTATTTCTACACTTGTTAACATTAGTATTTTAGGAATTACACTTCTGGGAAGATAATCCTCTCTCAATATAATAGAAATCATACATATACCGCTCATTATTCACCCAAAGTTGCACTGTACCTAGGTCCTAGAGTCAGATAAATATGATTGAAATCTCATTTTCTTCTCTTATAAATGAATGTTCTTTGACAAATTATTGAACCTCTATAAGTTTCAGTTTATTACCTATAAACTGGACATAATAGTAGCAATGATCTCAGGAAGAAATTAGAAGGATTAAATGAAAAGATACAGGTGAAGAATTTGGCTCAATGCCAAGCAAGTAAATAAATTTATTGTCTTTTTATTAGCTCTTATTATCTTATTGAGTATTTCATTTTGTTATATTCATTTTATGCCTGTGAAACATTCTGGCATCCATTTATGTAAAACTGGTGTATTTTATGAAAGGATGCTCTGTCTTCATTGCCTCAGAAAAAAAAATGGGGGCTTTAGAAAGTTAACCTGAGATCAGAAAACAGACTGCTGCTTTGATGTAAACTAGGGGGATCCTGCAAATAAGAATAAGGAAGAATGAAGGAAGAATGAAGCGCAGGGAGATCAAGCAAGGCATACAGAAAAACAGAACAGCTTGAGAATGAAAAAAATAAAAAAAGTGTACTGAGCTTTGTAAAAACTGGACAGCATTCAAAAGCACAAAATAAAGGAGCCATCACAGTCATAGTACAGTTGGAGAATAGCTAGGAAAAATATTAAGAGTGAAGTTTTCTTACAATGGTTGACAACAATCTGTTATTTCTGAGTTAGAGAATTTTTAAATGATATTTTCTATCACGTAAGGTGCCTAAAACATGTTTTGTGTGGGAAGAAAACCAGTTTGGGGATCTTGGTCCACGTTCCAGTAGTGCACCTTGGTCCACCTTTACTACCAGAGTCTGTTTCAACAACTTAATAACTTCACGGTATTTGTTTCTTTGTAAAATTAAGTATATCCAAGGTTGTGATGAGGAGAGAGTGAAACATTGTCAAAGGAAGAGAAGCAAGTGAGCCATTATCAAGAAAACACATGACCACAAGAACAACAAGTATGGAGATGTTCATCACAATACTTTGAGAGTGGAAAAAATCAAGACAATCAACATGTTCATCACTAAACAGTGTTAAAATATACAATCTGACATCCACTATGAAAATTATACAGCAATTGAAAGCAAGTAGTTATACCTGCACTGTTCAAAAACAAATATTTATGTTAGAAGGACAAACCAAGATGTAGAAGCTTATACAAAATCATATTTTTATTCATTAAAACTAGCGCTTGAGAAGAACACATAGCAAACTATGGATGATATTCAAGCCTGGGGATTGAAAGGAAGAAAAAGTGAGAGGCAGGAGAAAAAAATCCATCTTTTTTCTGAATATATATTTATATTTTAAATTTTGAGCAAAAAGAAAACTATATATATAACTATTAGTAAGTTATTTACATGTACACTGATATCTGTTTAAATATATTTCATTATTTGAAAAAACTGACATTTCCTTTAGATTTCAGAACTATGAAGGCTGCTATATCTTTCTAACAAAATAAAAAAACAATTAAGTATCATAAATTTCCAGTTCTGCAGACAAAGATAAATATGTTTGACAATGCCCAGTGCTGAGGAAGATAAACCTATTTAGAGGTCAAACTGCCAATATGTATTAAATTTCTAAAAGGGCATATCATTTTATTCAGCAATTTCACGTTGAGAACTTTATGCCATGGAAATAAATCACATAGTACACTGTGCATATAAGGAAACATTGTACACTTTTTTCTAATTTGAATAAAATGTATATTTTCCCCCATCTGGGATTACATATTAATTATATTTATACCATACAATTGAGTGTTTAAAATAAATTTAAGTAACATGGTGCTTTTATGCACTAATATGGAAACATGTCTATAATAATTTTGGCATCTCAATATATAGTCACAAAATGAAATATAAGTGTTATGGCACAGATCTGTATTGTCCCCCCCAAATCATGTATTTGGAAAGTGATTGGATCACAGAGGTGCTATACTTATAAATGGATTCACCTCCTGAGGGTTCATAACTGACCTACTGTTAGGATGTGAAGCCCACTTGGAGGTGAGTCATCCGACGTATGATTCGAAAGGGTATCTTTCCTTCTAGGGCTCTTTCTGTCCCTGTCTGCTTCTTGGGTGCCATGACATGTGCAGCTATCTTCTGCAGCAGCCCTTTCTACCTTGCCATTCCTTCCTTGGAGCAGCCAAATATGGACCGAAAGCAATGAGACAGTGACAGGGCAGCAAGGTATCATAACACTTGTGATTATGTCTCTACTTCGTATGCATAAGCTCATAAAAATGAGCAAAGTGCTGTGATTTTTCTTTGACATATAATGTTATGGAGGAGGGATTCTTTCTTTTAGTTAACTAATGTTTGTAAAATAGATTTATTAATGAACTTATATTATTTTATAGTTAGAAAACAATAAAAAATATATTTCAGAGAAAAGGAAAATGAGACAACTCCATTTTAGGGTTGGAAACAAAGAGAAAATAATCATCAGAGGCAAATGTCTGTTGACCAAATGAAGAGTAGTGGGCAGTGTCACAGGCAGCAGGAGACACAGCAAAGCCCAAGCAGTCAGGGCATGGGGCTCCAGTCTCAACTTATTTGAATAATAAAAATAAGTGATTCAAAGATGAAGCATAGAAACATGAGAAAAATCCTTAATCTAGGGCCTCAGTCAGTAAAGGAAATGGCAGGTGAGTTATAACGTCATCAAAAAAAGAAAAAAACTACGTTCTACAAAAGTGAGTTGTCTCACTAGTTGGAGTAAGGAAAGTTTTTAAGGAAAAAACAAGCCCAAATAAAAGTAATAATGGCATCCAGTAGTCAGAAACTGACAAAGCGACACTCTACTGCAGCCAAGAGATGATGTTTGCTATTCTAGGACAAGAAATCTAGGTCTTAGAAAACAAGAAAATAAAAAGAAGACAAACAGATACATGAGAAAATTAAGATCCAAGGGCAAAATAGGTCTAAAACAAGTTCAATTCTGTAATAAATTTCATTTTCAAGTATAGTTTTCATACCTTTAAATAAGCAAGTACACCTGATTGACTTTCATGTCTGCAAAAATGGTAGAGTAGAAATGTTAAAATTTTTCACACTTAATATTTAGAAATTTTGACTGAACTATGTAAAAGAAATATTTAGAATGCATTTCAGAAAGCACAAGAAATAGAGAGAAATCTCTGAGACAGAAAAGAATAATAAGAAAAAAAATTAAAAATGAGTGTTAAAGCTATCTCCATGCTGTGGGTTGTTAATTATGCCAAGAATGTAAAGTCTTGGTTTTCCAGGAATCAGATGTAAGACCCAGGTAGGGCTCAGACATGGGAGAGAGTTAAGACTATGATTTCATTCATTAATGAAGATCCTCAGAGGGCGATAGCTAGAGTGACCTGTGAAGAAAATCTGCTCTTCAACCATGAAGAGAGGAAAATATAGCTCCCACATGATCACTGGATGGGGGATAAATAAAAAGAGGCTTGCCATTTTGGATTTCAGCCTCTCCCACAAGCCTGCCTAAGAATTTCAAACACCAGGAATGTTGTTCATCCATAGCTTTGGAATTTAAATAGCATGACCTAAATGAACTAGAAAACTCCAACCCAAAATTTAAATTGAAGTGGATTTTTAACTCCTGTTAACTTATGATGAAGTAAACTTTCTCTGAAAGACTATCCTTTTCACTCAGACGTCATAGTTTCCACAGATTTAGATCGAGCACATAGGAACTCAGAAACATAATTAGAAAGTACAAGGAAACATAATCACTATCATAAAGCGTCATCCAAACAAAATGAGCAAAATTAGACTCAAAGAACTACATGTACTGAAATTTCCACCTATAGAATTTTAGATAAATGTGTTTAATATGTTTATAAAAGAGTCAGTAAAATAAAATCACAACTAAGTTATAGAAAATTAGAAAATAAAATAATTATAAAAAGACTAAGTAGAACTTAATCCAATCTTTAAAGCACATTTGAAATTCTATACAATGGACAGGTCAAGCCACTTATCAGACATATCTAGAATGAGAACTGTAAAGTGAAAGAAAAGAAAATGTCCAAAGCATTGTGCAGACAGAATAAACACAAAAATTATGACAGAAAGATTATGAGACCTGAAGGACAGAGTGGAGATGACAAATACCTAATTGGAATTTCAGAAGGAGATAATCAAAAGAATATGAGAAAAATAATATTCAAATGGCAGAGATTTCCAGATTCAATGAAAGATCTAATTCCTCATATTCATGAAGCATAAGAAAACCTCACTCAAAATAAATAAAAGTAAATCTACATCTAGACAAATTCTAGTGAAAGTGAAAAAAAACACAACAATGTCTGGAAAAAGAGCATAAAAGTAATTCAAGTTTATGATTTCAAAATATAATAGAGGAAAAATATGGATTTAAAAATAATAATTGTTTTAGCAGGGAGAACAATGATTTCATGTTTTGCTTTCTGTCCTCTCTCAGAAATAATCTGATAATGCATTCACTCTCAAAAGATCGAGAGAGAGAGAGAGAGGGAGAGAGAGACTTTGGAATTTAAACTTTAGGATATTTTGTACAGAGAGAGTGGTGTCTGGAAGCAAGTACTTAATTACTGCCTACAAATAAAAGCACATAATTTTAAATAATGAATTTTATTTCCTGATTGCTGGGTTTCCTTCCTTCCCATAATTGATTTGAAATTCTTCGATTCTACTTTTAGTAAAAATTTTATTAAATGGGTCACAGAGGAAATTAAAGAAGAAATTAGACAGTTCCTTCAATTAAATGACAATGACAATACAACATATCAGAATTTATGGGACACAATGAAAGCAGTCTTACGAGGGAAATTCATAGCAGTGAATA
>NW_004624744.1:14845482-14861082 GCF_000247695.1 Heterocephalus glaber | reverse complement strand
AGTTTGTGATAGCTAAAACTTGGAAACAGCCCAAATGCCCATCAACTGGAGACTGGATCAAGAAAATGTGTTTTTTTAATAAAATGGGGTACTACTCAGCCATAAAAAATGAGAAATTAGAGACATTTATAGCTAAATGGATACACATTGAGGCCATACTCTTAAATGAAATAAATAGGACACACATGTATAAATGCCAAATAGTTTCTCTGGTGTTAGAAATTGAAAGTGTAAATGAGGACTAAAATGTATAATAGGTAATGTGAAATAGGAAGAAAAGGGGCAAAGGGGAAGGAAGTGGGGGTAGGGGAAAGGAAAGAAGGGAATGGAATTAATATGAGAAAATGGATAAATAGGAACAAAGCAAAATCTTTGTAAATAGGGAGGGCTGGAGGGGTTGAAGGGAGGGCTGTACAAGGGTGAAAAATAAGAACCCAGAGAGACTATGTAAAGGTGCAAATTTCCAATGATGAATGTCATTATATTATATACCTAAAGTGTACCAATGATTAGAATGAATAATCAATATTGCAAAATAGGAAGAAAAGGTCCAATGGGTAGGGGTATTGGGAGGGGCAGGGGAAAGGAAAGTAGGGAAAGGAAAAATGATGAGAAATGGAAAAAATGGAAACAAAGTCTTTGTAAATAGGGAAGGGAGGTCTAGGAATGGGGAAAAAATAAGAACCTAGATGCATCATGTAATGGCATAAGTTCCCAATGAGAAATGTAAGTGTATTGTATGCCTAAAATGTACCAATAAAGGAATTCAAGAAAAAAATATTTTAAATATGTATTTTTTTTCAGTATCAATAATTGTACCTATCAGTTCCACCTATATCATACTGCCCAATTGTATATTCCTACTCCCCTGTATCATTTTCAGGCCAAAGACAAGATGAGTCCCAGAATTGGACACAAAGATAACTCATAATGGTCAGACTGATGGGCCCCATTTTCAATACTAATACTAATACTAATGCTAATGCTAATGTTAATTGCTAGCATTAATAACTATATACCAGGCATTATTTTAAGTGCTTTACATGGATTGGCATGGATTTGTGCATCTAATCCTCACCACCCCATGAAGTAGCTTTCACTTTTTACCATACTTCATACATAAGATAATTGAGGTTTAATTAAATATTAGCCTAAAACACACAACTACTAAGTCTAATGATTCAAATCAGAGCTTATTATTCCAAAATACATGCAATCAAATTTTCCACTCTTGATGATTTGTCTTTATGCTTATTTAACCTATAGGTTTTTTCCCCTTCTATTTTTAACATGAATGGTCTGTTCTTCCATAATCCTTATGTGCACATATAAATTTATTTTAAAATTTTCACATACATTTTGATGTTGAAAGAAAACTGTTCTCAAAAATGTATTTTAATTTAGACTATCAAGTAATTATATCATAAATGAAATGTGATGATTGATGTTTACTAGTTAACAACCAACAACTGTAGGTATAGGTGGCAACAATTGTGTTTTACATAAAAGACAACTAATTGGAAGGACAGGTACTCTAAATTTATGCAATTAGGAGATTTCAGAAAACATTCTGATCCTAGAAAGATATTATAAAGCAATTCACATTGAATTCTGTAATTCAGAGTTCACAATGTATATGTATTCACATAAAATGTGAAAGAAAATTCAATCACATAGAGAACCCAGATTCATATCTGTAAAAACAATGTACTGTCTTTTAAAAGAGGTATACAGATGATTGACTTTTCCAAATGGTGGTGGTCAAAATTATGCTCACACACAAATTGAATTTCATACAGTTGTTCTATTTCTGATATTCATAATTGTTATCAAATTTAGTCTGACACTGAACTGCAATGTTTTCATCAAAATGAATTGGATCATCACAAGAATTTTAATTCCCTGGCTCTATATTGTTAATGTTTTTTGTAATCCTCATAACTGTAAAACAAAAGAGTTCTAGAGAAGAAGGTAATGTTATTAATATCACTTTAAAAGTGTTACTTAAATCTCAGAAATATTTCATTTCATAGCACAGTAAAAAATGTTTTGAGTAATAATAGCTTAATATAGAAAAGCTCTACTCTACTGAAATAAGTTATCAGTAGATAATTCATGTGAAATACTCCATCATCTATAGATAATATGTGATAGTTCATCATATTATAAACAATCACTAACACTAGATAAGCTTCTTTATATAATTATTAACTCATATTAATCAGACAGATTAGTGGGTTTCTCCATGGCATTTTCAAAGATGCATAAGTAGTGTTATAAAAAAAAAGTGAATGTTTAAATTTTTTAAAAATTATCATAATAAAAGACACATTGCCATGAAATCCCCTCCAAATATCCCCCTTCACTTTGAACATGCTTTTCCATTTCTTCTTGCCACTTTCTGAAGCAGTTCTGGAAATCCTCTTTCATGAGCGTCTTTATTTAAACTATCTGTCTTGACTGTCTCAAGGTCCAAAATTGATTCAAAAAGCTTACCTTTCTTTCACAGTCATTTTGACTTTGAAGGAGATGCAGAAATTGCAGTGCCAGATCCAGTGAATAAGTTGAATGACAACACACTGCACTGTTCTCATTTGACAGAAGTTGCCATAAACATTTTGAATGGGTTCATGATATTGAGGCAACCATAATATTATGCTTCATAACATGTTATACATTGTATTCAATATAGAATAGAAATTGCCATAGAAAATAGTCAACAAACAGGTATCAAAGCAGTAATTACACATGATATATATAAAATACATTTACAATATGTATAATAGTCTTCAGGTATTATACTTATATTTAAATTAGTTCTTTAAAAGAAATTATTGTAAATATTTTATGTAGATAGAATTTTGAAATGATAAACATTTACTTACATAGTTTTAAAATTGCACAGAAATTCTATAAATTATCTATTAAAAACAAATATTTCTATATTTTATATCATGTATATTGATATCATACATTGACAAATAGAGCAACTTTTATACTTTGTATTTTATAAATCATGCAAATGATTTTGATTTTATCAGTCTATGCCATTTAAATAGATATGTGATTCTGGAAAGAATTAAAATATTAAATATTAAGCATCAAAAACAGCATTTAAAGTCAATTTATTTTTATAAGTATAAAGGCTGCTTGCTTTCTAAAACCAAATATTTAGTTCAACTTTATTATTTTTTCATAAAATTGAAAGCATTTAACTCTGACAGTTCCTCTGATTTTACTTTTAAGTGATCTATCCTATGTTTTCATGTGTTTAAATTTTAGTTTTGATGTTTTTCTGGACAAGATAATTAATTAATTTGATTTATTTTTAATGATTTGTTAACAATTTCTAATATTTGGCATGTGCTTGCATTATTTTATTATACAATATTAATTCATGACAAGAAATATTTGCATATTATCCATTTTAGGATAGAACGTACAATATATATTTAGTAAATATCATTAAGTATGTTATTCTAATACTGTTTTACAAATATTTATATGTGATGTGCTAAGAGAACTTCAGCAGTCTAATGTGTATTCTTATTGTATTTCATAAAGTTATTGGGTCTGATATTTTTTGCTATATTACTTGGTGCTATGGTTTTGAGAAATAAAAACTTGGGTCCAATTTAGTGCTTAAGGTCCTGAAGTCAATCTTCTCTATCAATATTGATGTCTTTTCCCTTTTTATTTGGTATATTTACCTCATGTTTTTGCTCATATCTTTACATTAAAAATTCTTAGGTGCATATGTTTTATTTTGTTTTCTTATCCAAACAGATTTAATTAATTTAATAATTCATTTTGTCTCCTTTGAATTTATGGTATTACCATGTATGTGATTTAAATGTTCTATTATTCGGTTTTGTATTTTGATAGCTTTCTATGATTGACAATGTTTATATATAATCATTTGCTGATTTGTTTTCTCCATACTTTCTCATGTTCCTACCTCAACTTTTATTTTGAAATGAGATTTTTATTTTAGCTCTTTGGAATTAAAATTATGTTGTGGCATTCCCTTTGTCAATTAAGGTTTTGGGAAATGATGGTAGAATCACTATATTGAATACAGTAATGTTTTTATGGATGTATATACAGTAATACATATCAAATCTTACACTGTAAATACATTTTATTTATTGTATATATGTTATACTTTATTGTATATTAATCATACTTTAATTAAACTGTTTGGGGAAAAAGAGATTCCATCTTCTTTTTAAAAATTAGTATATGTTTGTGCTACCTAACATTTACATTCCTTGTATACATCTTAATTCTTTTCTTCATTTCCTTTCGCTCTCCTTTCCTCTCCCCTCCTTTTGATCCCCTTCTCATTCTAGAAAGATCCATCTCTTGACTTTATTATCTATCTTTATTTTGCTCTTTATTTATAATTTGGGTTTTTCCACACCTTCTTCTTAATATAGGCACAGCGTCTTACAGATTTGCCATGATGGTAAAAAAAAATGCCTAGGATTATTCACAATGGCCAAGATATAAAGTCAACTTCAGTGTCCTTTCACTGATAAATGATAAAGAAAATGTGCTGTCTATATAGAATATCATATTATCCGGCATTATAAAAGACAAACATCTTGCCATTTGCAACAAGGTAAAATCAACTTAGAGAAAATTATGCGAAATCAAATAAGTCAGACACAGACAGAAAAGCACTACATGATCTCAGTTATATGTGAAATTGTAAAAAGTCAAACTTAATAGTAAAACAGAGTAGAAAAATTATCACCAAGAGTTGAATTGGAGGCAATTAGGAATATGTTGGTCAAAAGTTACAAACATTCAGTGATAAAATGAGTAAGTTCTGGAAATCTAGTGTAAGTTATGATGGCTACACTTAATAATTGCACATTTGAAATTTGCTATAGTAGATAATGGTATCTATCTATCTATCTATCTATCTATCTAAACACTAACTATATGAAGGGTAGGCATTGACACTGTGGCTACTAGAGGGACAGAGATGTTAATTAGCTTGATTATGATAATAATTTATAAAATACAATAAAACATCCCATGAACACCAGAAATGTATGCACTTTTGTTTATCAATCATACCTCCATAAAGCTGGGAGAGAAAAGAATCAATGCATGAAAAGCACGTAACACTTGGTGAGTGCTCAACAATTGTTTTTTTGTTTTGTTTTGTTTTGTTGGAGTTGGTATTGATTTGATTTCTCTGCTCATTTGTGCACCATTTTTCTACATTTTTCAAGATCTATTATAGTATTACCAATTTTAAATACTTCTTAGGCCCACTTCCTTATTATTCTTAATTTCAAGAATACATCTCCTGTTGCACTTCTTTATAATTCTTAACTTCAAAAATGTATTTTCTATTCCTGTTTAAGGATTTTATGTTTTATTTTCTAATCATTAGCATGATACCCTTTCCATTTCCATTGATGGTTATCATGATTAAAATGCATTAAAGTTTTAATCATATTGAAAAATATTATAAATGTGCTGTTTGCAATTAGTGTTGTAATTTTTTGTCAGAAGAAAATTAACTTGAATTAAATTGTAGAATGATTATTTGTCAATATGATGCCAATCAACTGATTTAACTTATTTTTTAACATTTAAATTTATTACTCAAAATTACTGTACTAGTTTGGATTTAACATACTGATTAATCATGTGTAACAAAAATCTATTTTGAATTTAAAATTGCTTCTCTAATTGTTCATCATTTTACAGATCCTGCCATTTAAGCCTGCTTTTGAAACATTCTGTGGTCAAATGACAAGCATCACTGCAATTAGTTATTGGAAAACCATTCTTCCCAGATTCCTAGTATAGCCAAACAAAAGAGCAAGCATATATTATGAGCAATATTTCTTCAAAAACTTAACATATTCTGTTGATCTTTGCATCATAGTACACAGCAAAAGAGTTAACAAATCAGCAAGAATTCTTAATGAAGGCCAGCTAGTATAGTTTAGCTGTATGAAATTACAATGAAACATTTTTAAATGAGCTGCTGTAACAAAATAATCAGAATACATGTGCTAAGTTTATTATGGTACCTGCTGTTGCTCTGACTAAAGTTGAGAGGCTGATAGATGAGCTTTGCCTGTTTGGGTCTTAAGGGCCATGAAGTCACTTAGATGGATGACTGCTTAAAGAGAACAACATAACATTTGCGTACAAGACAAGAAATCTAGCTTGGCGCCAATAGACTGTGATGCTTGTCTAAACTCAATATTCAGATCATGACTATTTAATTTATCTGTCAATGACTTGCTCCTGATTTGCATTACACCTACTTGGCATCTCTCTGCAGACGGTAGAGCACGGCAGTTTTGTTTTCAATGCTATGTAGAAAGAGTGTTCTGAGCATTTAAGCAACATTTTGATGTTCTGTTTGTTTTATGGAGACACATGTTTTAATTGCAGTGGCTAGAAATCAGATATAGTGGCAAATGAGATGAATATAAATAAATATCCTAACAACTTGGCAGTTTCAAAGTGCTTTAAATTAAGATATGGAATTCGAGTATTAAAACAGCATATCAACTAAAACTGGGTAAGAAAGATAATTGCAAAGCAGGTCTAACACAAAATCAGAAGAATCAAGTTTTAAACTTACATATAGAATCCCGTTTTTAATCTAACAGAATCTAAGGCCATATTCTTATTAGATTTTGAAATAATAGCCTCTTAAATTATAGGGCTGTGCTAAATCATGAGTTTATTAAATCAAATTGTGTTTAGCAAAGGTCTAGACAGAAAAAAATCAATTTTTGTTTTGTTTGTTTTATTTTAATAATCTATGTTTAAGATAAAATATTATTAATTTACTTCCTACTGATAAGGTAGATATGTCTAAAGCTTTGGAAAATTTGAAAACCAACATACAACATTACAATTAGATTAATAAACTGTGATAAACATACTGCCTTACTGTATTCTGGCTCCCGTAACAAAACACAATAAAGTGTATAGTACAAAAACCAGAATTTAACAGTGAAAAAGTCCAAGACTAAAGTAGTTTCTCTTCTCCTTGCTTGAGTTACAAGTGAGCTCATGCGGCCCCCTATTCCTGTGCGTGCTCAAAGATATCAAACTTTCTGGTGTTTCCCTTTAGTAGCACATTATTCCTATCAGACCAAAGCACAATCCTTATTGCTACATTTAACCCTAATTGCCTCCTGTTAGGGTTTAGACCACGAAAGTCCCTCTAAGGTCTCAGGCACTCACAGACATCGAGAGACGATTAGCTCATAGAGGCACTGTACTCATGAATAGAATCCTCTACTGGTGAAGTCAATAGCTCTTGGAAGCTAGGGCCTGGCAGGCAGAAGTGAGTTGGGGGGAGTATATCTCCCTCCCCAGCTTCTCCCTTTTCTCTGCATCCTGACAACCATGATGTGGGCAGCGATAGTCCATCTACACCCTTCCATCATGCCATTATGTGTTCAAGCCCTCCAAACACGGACTGAAACTTCTGAAGCACGAGTCCTTTAAGTTGTGGAAATTCGCATTGTGTCTCAGTAAGGAGGAAAATGACTATCACACCTGCCAGAAGCCGTCTCTAAAAATCATCCTATTGGGGGTTAAGGCTTCAAAATATACATTTCAAGGGAACAAAAATCCCGTTCAATCTATAACATCTAAAAAGAGATTGCTTGACTAAATCATTCCAGATATGTTATTTTATAATAAATGCATCTGTATCAGCAGTCTTGAAAGGTTTTTGCCCTGTGAGAGTATGCAGTTTGGTGGAGAAGGCAAATATATATGGATGCAACTTTGAGATGAAATAAATGCTATAAGAGAAACACAGATCCAATGTTATCAACAACACAGAATATTTAATGATTGTGTTGCCCAAGAAAGTCAGGAGGTGTTCATGGTTTTGAGGTCACCTCTACTTCCCTGTTAAGGCTTGGGTGTCTCCCTTGGAATTCATATGTTGGAAACTTGATCTCCAAAGTGATGTGTTAATAGTATCTAGAGGTGAGGCCTTTGGAAAATAATTAAGGTTAAATGAGGGACCCTATGGTAGCATTAGTGGCTTTATAAGCAGGGGAAGAGAGACTTGAGACAGCATGATTGCCCTGCCTTACCTAATAACATTCCCATCATGTGATGATGCAGCACCTCATTGAAAGTTGGGCATGCTTTTGGACTTTCCTGCCTCCAGGACTACAAGCTAGATATTTTTCTTTAAGTTACCCAGTTTGTAGTATTCAGTCATAGCAGCAAAAAACAAACTAAGACCTCCTCCTTAAAGATTGAGAAGAAATGTCACAGTAGCTTTATTCCAAAGGGCAGTCTAAGTGGTTCAGGTTAATCCAGTTTATATAAGCAAAGCCATTGAATATTCAAGCTCCATTTTTGTATGATTAGTTAGTTCTGCTAGTCTGCAGATTAATCTGTATATATATATATATATATATATATATATATGTATACAGCTATAGTTAGGTTGTGATCAATTAGGGGAAAAGCTTTTTTATTAGTTGTGCTTTTATTCCCTCATTATATATTTGAAATGATTTTAACATCTTAATTGAATCATGCCAATTGTTGATAAAGTTGCATGAGTTATGTAATTTGTATCATGTATATAATATATATACACATATGCACACATATATATGTATATGTGCACATATATATGTATTCAAAATGAGTGACACACAAGAATGATCATGATAAAAAATACAAAGATAGTTTAAACTGGATCTGAGTCTTTTGGTAAAAAATGATAAATTCTCAAATTTGAAATTCTGAAATAAGTTATCTTGGTTGGGGAAGACAATGTATTCCTGTAATTCCTACTTACCAATATTATTGTTTTTCTCTGTGTGTGGCTATGTGTGGTTAGAGCACTTAACATCTACCTTCATCGCAAAATTTAACTATAAAATACAATATATTAGTAGTTTATATATTTATTACCAAACTCATGGGGTTGTATATAATAAATACGTATAGCTTTTTACATATCAATCACATCAAAATAAAGAGTTTTAAAAACAAAATCTTTCTTAATTCTCCTGATCATATTTCTGCTAAACATGAAAGTTTGGCAGAGTGATAATAGAATTATCTCATTTGCCTAACTAGTCCATAATATATGCTATATATTTCATTTTTCTTCACCAGGAATTAAAGCCATAATGGGCTCTTACATTATGCTTATTTTTCCTCTATTATAAATAAAACTATGATGAACATTCCCCTAATTAAATCTTTCACACATTATTAATTCATAAATTAATTTTTTTCAAGTGAAATTTCTGGTCAAGCTGTTAAGGCCATTTCAGAGGTTCACAATTGAGCTTCAATACTACTGTGTTAGTGAATGCTGTTACACAAGATAGAAGTACTTATTTCTCTGAATGTTAGGGCCTCAGGTTATGGCATATTCCATAAAGTATGTCAACTGAAAAAGACACAAGCCAAATCTTAAGACAAATCTAAGGAGTCAATAATTTCTTGAGCACTGTTTGATCTTATTTTATTAACCTTTTATCTCTGTGCCTTTCAAACACCAAAGCATTTAGTCAATTTGCAAAATTTAGCAAACAAAGTCAACTTATTATTTATTTAATAGAATCAGGTGCAATTGATATGATAAAAATTTACAAGGTTAAAACATGAATTCTTATAAAGTATGGCAAAAAAACACAAAATAATTACTTTTCTAATAAAATGTGTTGCCTTTTTATAATCTTAGTTCTGCAGAACAAATTGCTACTGTGGCTAAAAAGTGAATTATAGCTACAATTCACTTTCATTAGAGCTACGCTTGATGAAAAAAAAAATGTGTTTGGTGATGTTAGTAAGCCCTACTTTGAGCCTTGCCTGACTCTCATACCATAAGTTGAAATTCCTATGCATGTAAAAATTAATGAAAGAATACCAATAACGGTATATTGAAATATGTCTATCTGTCCCCTATAAAATTCAGAGATTTATCACCTATTAATTTAAGTAGACTATAAATTTATTTCTTTAAAATAGCAGGAAAATATGTTTAGTATCTTCTAAAGAAAGGATGACAGTATCTGCAAGTTTGAATCCTTGTCATAATTCTTCCAGCATTGGTTTAACATAATTTGGGGTGGTCAATTAAATAACCCTTTCCATTGTTTTGGCTGAATAATGATTTGATTTTCCAAGCCTTCTAATCCATTATTTTAATTAGCATTAAATTCATAAAAATAGGCTTTAAAGGATCTTAAAACCCCTGAAATAAATACCACAAATGCAATTATCAGAAAGAATGGGAACAATAACTCTCATTTGGGCAATAAAATAGAACTGCTTTTGTGGAAAATAATTAGAACAATAAAACCACATTTTAGACATATTTGGAAGTGTTTGAATGGCACTTATATTACCGTAATCTTTAGGAAGGAATTTGGGATAAAGTTAACAAGGAGTACATCTATTGATTTATTTATTAGTTTATTTCATAGAGTTTACACAGAAGTAATAATTCAGCATCAACTAGAAAACCAAAATTTCCCAAAATGCAAAAGAAAAAAGTTCTAAACATCCAACTATATTTGCAGAGAGTCAGTCAGGGGGAAAATAATCTCCTAGTCCAAAGAAACTATTCTGATATTGGAAGAATCCTAGGCACCTACCACAGTACAGTGGTAGGCAAATTTATTTATATGTGTAATTATATGTTACACTGGAGAATTTACAGAGGAAAATATCAGAATAGGGAGAACTGGGAGAAGGAGGCAAATGTAGCAATAAACAATGACACTTGTGTAAATAATATTGATGCTTTCTAAGGTGTTTCTCACACATACTATCTCCATTTTAGCACCTTGACTTTTGGCTTAAATTCGCTCTGTATTTTAAATCTTTTTGTTTGTTTGTTTTTACTTTTTCAAACATTTTTGTATCCCAAATAATGCTATAATAACATTATTATAATCAAATATGTATATTTCATGTTTCTTTTATTTAAGATGAATTCTCAGAATGGTTAGGATGGCATTAGTGCATGAAAACAGGGATAGAACAGACGAGCTTGTAGGAAGAATAAAGCTCAATGTTGCTTTAAATATTTAATGGGGATTCCTCAGATTCGGCACACAGTGCTGTTAGAACCAACTCCATCAGATGTGTGTAGAGTCACATTGTCAGGATTTACTTGGGTTAGATCACTTTCCCCATCAAAAACATGCTAGCTAGAAACCCATGTGGGGAAGTTTATTAGGGAGCGCTCTTGGCAATAAAATTTAGGGAGGGGTAAATGGTGAACTTGCACACAGGGAATAAAGGCCTGTTCCAGAGGGAGCTCTGCAGTGACACACTTTTCAAAGTTGTCTGGAATGGAGGTACTGGGTCCTTTTTAAAATTTTATTTTTATTATTATATTTTTTCAGTGAGTAATAATTACATTCATCATGGGGAGTTGTTACATATGCATAATACATCTTAATTCTTTCTATGAGCCCTTGCATTCCCTTTCCTTGCTTGTCTCTTCAGCTCTTAATCTTCTTTCCATTTGCAAAAGATATATCTCCTTGTTTCCTATTAAATGCCTTTTAGTTAGCCATTTAAATTATTTGTACTTTGAGTTTCTCATATAAGAGGAGCCACAGGATGTTTAAGCTTGTGGGTCTGATTTATTTCCTTTACCATTATGATTGACAAGTCACAGGGATGAAACATACCCTGGGACACAGTAGACCCTTTGGCTTGGAGCGAAAGTCAAAACTCCAAGCAACTGGTGTGATGAGGCTTGGGTCCTCAGGAGCAGAAGTGGGTAAATCCTCAACATCTACAGTGAACATCAACCAAGAACACCCAGTGAATCACTGGATGGCTGATGTTCATTGTTCAGGCATAGTCTTGGTAGAGGATACACTTTCCACTTAACATTTATAACTGATAAATGCCCCTTCCTTCTGATGATTTTCTTCCCTTTCACTGACCATCATCTCTCCTTTGAGTTCCATATTGTTAAAGATTCTAAAATCTGAAAAGTCTTTGTTCCTAATTTCTGAGTTTTTTTCATGAAACAATGCTAAATAAATTATGCCTCAGCATTATGGTAGTCCATTCTTCAGTTTTGTTTGTTTGCCCTACTGGGGATTGAACCCAGAGGCACTCTGTCACTGAGCTAACCCCTAGCTCCTTTTATTTTTTAAGACAGGCTCTCAGTAAGTTGCCCAGTCTGGTATTGAACTGTGATCCTTCTATCTAAACCTCATGAGTAGTTGGGATTACAGGGGTGCATCATCATGCCAGACTAGTAATCCACTCTTAAGCATCACCTTTTATTGGTAAATCACATCTCCTAGATATTTAAAATAAAATCTGATACTTATTTTATACTCTGGTGCAATTTTTAAAAATTTCCCTGTGAGTCTTAGTCAGAGTTATTTTTAACCAGACTGCAGTAGGTGCTTGTTTACAGGTTTGAGTTTCTAAAATGGAAATGATAAGTATTACATAATATCTGAAACAATGATCTAAAATATGCTCGCTATTTAAGAAACATTAATAACAATAGACTTGTAATCCCAGCACTCTGGGAGGCTGAGGCAGGATGATCACAAATTCAAGCCCAGCCTGTGCTACTTAGTGACTTAGTGAGAACCTATCTCAAAATTTTAAAAAATAAATAAATACACAGGGCCGGGGATCTAGCTCAGTGTGAAAGCCCTGGGTGCAATTCCTAGCCCAAAAACTAAAAGAAAAAAAAAAAGAATATAGTGCCATTTACTATATAGTCCTCAAAAAAGTAATATAAGACTTGTAATGCTTCAAAGGAAAAACAAGAGTACCAAGACATAGCAAAACATAAATACCAATTCATATTAGCATTTTGTTACATTTAAATAATCATTTCTAAAATTTCTACACATACGTATTAAAAGAATTTCTAAATTATAAAGGCACTAGTACACATGCATTGTTTTAAATATGTGCATTCTTTATAAAGACATGTCATATTATGCCACACTAATTTGTATAACAGGAGAAAAATATCATATTACATTCATGACTTTGAACCTTATACATAAATATTAATGAAGGGTCTCTTTGTTTTCTTCCATTCAGATAAAACCAATATTTACTTTAATGCTGCTTACTTGGAAAACAGGACATCATCATGTCACCCTCATCAAGCAAACCATTTATTAAACACACATATAAGGCTTTTCTTTTGAAAATCATCTGGTGTGAAGCTCAAATTCTTTCACAGTGGCAACATATGAAGACACAAGATAGTAAAACCACCCTACCATGCACATGATGGACACTGTGTTTATGCATATGTATCCTTTTTATAATTGTGCTGTCTACATTCTGGGACCTGAGCCAGTTCCTTCATCGTCATCATAATTTGCTGGCCAATGATGATGATATTTATATAGCTTAGATGAATTTTTAAAAAGCATCATTTAGGTAAATTACTATTCCCTAGAATACACTACCTAGAGAATAATTGGCTACTGTCTGATAAAGATTTCCTGATCCTGTGGTTACTGATTCAGTCTGTGACTTTACTGAGATCTCAGATCCATTGACCGTATCAATTTCTCATTATCTCAACTTCTTCCAGGTATTGCTGCTTTCTTATTTAACACAGATTTCACTATCATTATCTTACTTTTGTTCAAGCAATCTCATTTTTAACTCTCATTATTATCAGAGGAGAAAATCTCAACCTTGGATGATTCCTTCTAGCCATCTTATCATTAGCATCATCTGATTTGTTGTGTAGAAGTTAACACAACTAGCTCTATCATTTCAAAATCACATATCACTAACAGGCACTCAATATCTAGATTTCTAGATGTCCCCAAAGTCTAGCATTCCTAAATCCTTTCTTCCTCTATTCTCCTAACACCTACCATTCTCTACTCTCATTTATAACTGATGATCAGCTCCAATTTTATATTTGATTGAAAAATGGGAATGATCAAATGTGAATTTTCTAACCATCTAAACACTGAATTCAAAAATCTGCTTACATTATCAAATATTTTTCTCTTTTTTCCTATTTCATTAGTCGGTAAGTATCTTTATTATTATACCAAATGTCTGTCTCTTCTCCTGTACTCTGAGTATTCCCTCACAACTGTTTTGAAGGACTTTACTGCAATTCTACCCATGGATTTCTTTTCCTAAAAGCAAGGCTTCTCTGAATATCATTCTCTCACTTTCTTCTTGCTCATTCTCATTGCTTTCATAAGCATGCAACCAAGTCATAAAGAACAATGTGCAGGGCTGGGGATTTAGCTCAATGGTTCCGCCACCTGCCTAGCAAGCGCAAGGACCTGAGTTTGATCCCCAGTAACAAAAAAAAAAAGAACAATGTCCATCAAGAAAACAATAAGAAAATGTTTCCTTCATCCTTGATATTCTTTCAAATAAATCATTTTGCAGCTCTCCGTCTAGGCAAGTATCCTTAAATGTGTTGTCTTAATTCGCTGAATTAACTTCTTCACTTTCTATTTACTCTGACCAACTCAAATCTTGTTTTTACTTTCAATGCATTTGCTATGGCTTGAATGTGTTTGGTCATCCAAGCACTCCTGTGCTCATAGCTTAGTCACCAATGTGGCAGAGTGGAAGAGATTAAATATTAAGCAGTGGGGCCTACACCCTGCAAATGCCTTTAATACCACTTCTCTGAGAGAGTAGAGCAGGAAGACTGAAACTTGGAACTCAAGCTAGCAACAGAGAATGAACCTATCTCAAGGGGGTGGGGGATTATATAATTCAGTGCCAAGTTCCTGGGTTCCGTCGGTAGTATTCCCTAGTGCAAGGTAATAGGGGCATCACCTTAAAAGAGATTAATACTAATCTCTTGAAGCAAGTTGTTACTCTCAAATCTGGGCTGTTGTAAATTGAAGCCACATCATGTGGTTGGTTTCTTCTATTCATACCCTTTCTCCTTCATACTTCTCTACTATGTTGTAACTCAGACAATGGAGCCACTGCTAGAGAAAAAGCAAATGAGTTTATCCAATCCTGGATTTTCACCCCGCAAAACAATGAGCTAAATAAACCTCATTTCTTTAAAAACTTCCTAAACTCAGATACTATATTACACTAAAAAGAAATGAACTAAAAAATTAATTTGTTTTTCCAAAATGCCAGTCACCTCTGTGCTACCAAAACAAAAAGGATTTTTATCTTCAAATTACTGAATCTACTATTAAAAGTTACCTATTAACTGTTTCTTTTTAAGAAAAAAACTCCCTACTCTGCTGTGACGCTATATTTTTCTGTCTTTTCTCTTTGTTATTCTTCTGTTTTTCTGTAGTTTCTATTTCTCTATCAGCCCAAGAAGAGGATATTCATATGTGTATGCATCTTGTCTTCTTATTTACAATTCCTGAACTTTCTTCTTGATTATTTCATTTTTTAAAATTTAAATTCATTTATTGGTACATTTTAGGTATACAACACATTTACATTTCTCATTGGAACTTGTATTTTTACCTGATGCATCATGGTTCTTATTTTTTCCCCATTCCTAGTCCTCCCTTCACTCCCTCCACCCTTCCCTATTTACAAAGACTTTGTTTCCATTTTTTCCATTTCTCATCATTTTTCCTTTCCCTTCTTTCC
>NW_004624744.1:14812856-14831360 GCF_000247695.1 Heterocephalus glaber | reverse complement strand
GAAGCTTGAGGTTCAGCATCAGGTTGTTTAATTGGGCTCATTCTGTTTTCCTTGTATGCGTATTCACTTCTATGAATTTCCCTCGTAAGACTCCTTTCATTGTGTAAGTAGATGTTTCTTACAAAGATCATAGAATTATAAAATTACTAAAGGCAAGAAGTATGACTTGGTCTTTATTGTGTCATTCACTATAAATCATAAATTATCTCTTGCAAAAAGATCCTCAAATATTTATTAAATGAATCTTCCATTCTTTATCTTCTTTCACCACTGTCATATCATGAGTAAATGGAAAATCTTCTTTTTGCTACTTGATTTAGAAAGGAATTTGGTGCCAATGTTTCAGCCCTGATTTGTCTATGACAAAAAAGTCCTAAAATAAAATTAAGAAATGAAGAAACAAAGCTCTTGAAAATCTCAAAGAAGATGGAACACTAGGGATGAACTTTGTAAATTTGATAAATTTTAAAAATATATAAATGTGTCTTTCTTAGGGCACCATGAAGTTGCTAGGTAATATATTTGGGAACATTTTTATGCATGTGTAAACTATCTTGTGTATGTACAACTAACAAATTCTCTATTTCTTTTATTTAGCAAATAAGAACCATGAAGTTTTAGAGATTGAAAATTTTTCCATAATACTGTAGTTCAAACTGTTTATTTGTCAAAGACAAATCTAACACAGAGAAGTAGGATGACTTCTCAAAGCAAAATTGATCGGAATTTGAAGAGTTATAATAGTAACCTTGTAGAATTCATGGTATAGAGGAGAAAGGAATTTGAGGGAAGTATTTGAAGAGAAGCTAATTCTCCCCTGGTTTGCATTCTCTTGGTTTTCCTACTACTTGTATATAATCAACTTAAAATATGTGTGACCATGTACTTCTCTTCATCCTTATACATCTTTCCACCAAGTAGAATCTAGTCCTGATTTAAACCAAAAGTGGTAGAACAATTTTAAAAAAGGAGACACAGAGCCTGGATAAGCTTACAGAGTAGAGCTGCCTGCTTACCTGGGATTGCCTCTTTTATATTTGGACTGTTACAAAGGAATGATCTGAATGACAGAATCATTATATTTTGGATCTCTTTGTTATTATGGTTTAACCTGTACCCTAGTTCAATCATCACAGCAGCTATCTGGACACAATAATCACAGAATTTTAGATGGGATAATATAGAATTTCTCATCCAACCACATATCTGTTTGTTGACAGATGTGAAGTTTGGCTGTTTCCCTTGAGTACTTGCACTATGCAATCCAAGAAAAGAATCTTGCCAACACATTATTTCAAAGTTGACTCACTGGGCTTTCCATCACTGCCAATAAGAGAGGCAAATTCAAGTATACCTACAGTAGAAACGGATTTACGCTGTAATATTACTTGATGGACCTCTAAAACACGTTTAACCTTTCTTCCAAAATTAACACATTACTTCTATTCTCAGAACTATTCACCTGTTGAATCACTGTATTACAAGTAATAAATAATTCATTACATAGTGGAAACAGTGCTAGTCAATAAGATATGTAATAATCTTGTCTTCATATTTGATTTTTTGAAAATCATTAAAAACAACTAAACTAGCAAGTCTAGTCAACATTTTTAAGGCTGGGCTGCTTTTGGAATGCAGAGCAGGAGGATCTAAAATAGTCGTTATAGAGAATGCTAAATGTTTTGTATTGAACTTATTTAGACATAATATGTTTTAGCCATGAAGTTCTCTTTATTCTCCCCTTCATTTTGGTCATTCAGAAACACTTTGAGAGACTGGGGAGGAATTTAAAAACAAGGCCATGTCTTCCATAGTGTGGTGAATATAATTACAGCTAAGGGAATAACTATTGTAAGATTTCATAAAGAGTAATCCCTCAGTTTGCAAATGCTTCTGTTTGCAAACAATTCAGTTGGAAAACAAAATTGTTAGGTGCAATTTACAAACTCCTCATTGAGTGACAAACATGACCACAGCCATCTTTCCCACACAAACACAAACACAGCCACCTTCCTCAAAATTGTAAAATAAATTGAGTTCATAAATTGATGTACCGCTGAACATAAACTGATGTACATTTCATACTATATGAGGAAGAATTATGAAATCAAAATTACAAATAGAAGAGGAGGACACAAAAAAGAAGTTCCTGGAAGTCTACCCTGTTTTACTACTGACCTTCAGTAGACTAAATAAGCACAATTAGCAAATAGTTTGAGTGTGCATTTATCATAACTTTTGATTTTATAGTTATTGGGAAAATAAAATACTTCATGTGTATATGTGTAAATGAGTCTATGAAGACTGTATCATTTTAGTATGGAAAATTTACTAATTTTATATGTTAACAATTGATTTCAATCATTTCAAATAACCTATAGCAATAAGTTTAATATTCCTAGACATGGAAATAAAATAAAAACATTGAATTAAAATGTGACTAAGGGCATGCCTCATATAAATCTTGGTTTGAAATTTCAAGCTCATGATTGTTAAAATAATAACAATAATAAGAATAATGAAGGAAGGAGTACAGAGAAGAGAAATCAGTAGTCCTTTATGTTTATCTCTATTAATTCATTATTATATCTATACTATGATTTTCCATAAAAATACAAGTGAGGGTGGGGCAGGGTAGACAGATGGTAAGGGTAGAACCCAGAATAAGCTTGGATAGTGACCACTGAGAGAAAAATACTTTAGAATTGGTAAATACTATAATGAAATGTGTTGATTAATATTACAAGGATTTAGAAGTCAAGGCCCATCTGTGTGAAACAAATATGACCAATAAAGATGTTTTCTCATCTGGGTTATCAAAGGATCAAACAGTAATTCTGACCACAATTTAGAAACAAGCCATATGTTGAAGAGTCTTTTACTTCTCAATGCAATAGCATGTTTTGTAGGCATATTTTCAGAAATAATAGAGAAGATCCTTTCAAGCAACTCTTCATTAATTTCCATTTTACTTTCAAAGATTTTTTAAACTGATTTATGTGTGTTGCTGCATCTACATTGTTTTGGAGGCATCATGGAAACTCTAGAATGGCATTTTTGGTTTATAATTTCTGTTTTATAAAAGATATTTCTGATATCATCCTTCTGATATCAGGCCCTCTCCTCTTTCATTTTCCTTTAAAATTTTTCTGCAAGCCCAAGAAATCTACACTTTGCTCTCATTGGGCACTTTGCAAAACAAGTAAAAGTGTACTTAGAAACACAGCATTGCTCATTGAGAGATTGTTTTTGATTATGTAAAACCAGTCTGCCTGTTTTGGTGCACACTTTGTGCAGAAAATACTACACTGTGTGGACTATGTTCTCTACTGAAAAACATTGCAGCAAAGAGTACAAAGACCCAATTTATTAAAAATTAGTGATCCATCAGATTGATGGGCATAAAGCAATCTACACTATTGGCACCTTGAAATTTCTTACATCAGATCATAATTTACTAATAGGGTTCCAGGGCTTGCAGAATAGCACAATTCCAACCACATATTAATATTTAATCTGGCATTTTAAATGCACCTAACAAAAGACCCTAGAGCTGCTGACAGGACCCTAAATTGTGAATTTCTTAGAGTGGGAATTGAACAGGTCCACAGTGATTTCATAAAACAAGAGAAAACAGAAAATAAATGTGTTTCAACATTTCTCATGTAGCCCTCACAAGCCAAGGCTCTCATTTTTCTTAGCAAGTTTATCATGCAGTTTTAGGTGCTTTACTAAAGAATCACAAGATTGAGTCTGGTGGCTGGCTGCAAAATCCACAATTAGATGACAGCAGATGCATTTTGGTTAATAAATTTTATATTAGACAATTTTCTCCTAAAATAATTCACTGGCACTTCCAAAATATTGCTAAATGAGAGAAGATGTCACCTATAAATCACTTGAATCACCTTATTACTTGTTTTTAAGTAACTAAATCTAGACTGAAGTAGTAAGTTGTAGAATGTTCTCATAGACACGTGGGTTTGCTTTGCAACCTCATTTTCAGGGCTCAAGATGATCATTAATGCCAAATTCCAGAGGTGTCCAATTCATCTTAAATGGGAGAGTGCAAAAAAAATGGACGGAAACCTTACCTGCCGATGTTCTCAAACACATGCAATTATCATATTTAATGTATATGCTGCATTTAGAGAATAGGTGTAGCAGCACCTCAGTATTTATAACAAAAATATACCATAATTTATGACAAATGTTCCTGTAATAACAGGATGCCACCTGTAATAACAGAATGTTTGTTAGTGCACAAATGAGGGTTATAAATGATGTTGCTTATCTATGGAACAAAACACAAAAGACAAGTTATTAGCAAAAGATAAATTGCTAAGCAAAATCTCAATGAGATGCTAGGTTTGTCTCACAAAAAAAAGCTTTTTATTTGCACAGACCAATGCCTTTATAATCCATTTAAAATAATATACTTGCCACTAGGTGGCTATTTCTGATCAGATCATTTTACCATTTTAATTACTTTTTTAATATCCTGGCTGCATAAACAAAGATAAATTACAAACCCTGCACAATCTGGCTGCTAGCTGAGGCATAGTCAGTAATAATATCAGCTTTTGTTTGTGCCTTCTCTAATTAGATTCTGAAATCTAGGCTTTGTCAATCAATAATTTTAATTTTAGAATCGCCTCTTGATCTTGCATTTCATGTTTGTTTGGGAAAATGATCAGTAGGACAAAGCTGGTAATTTATGCAGGAACAATCTCTCAGCAGAGCTACATGCACATTCCTCCCCATCACCAGAAGCCTGCAGACTAAGCTTGACACAGGTCTAATTAGCATGCAGATATGTGTCGCCTCATTGGCAATTCAAATTGCTTTTTTATAATGTACCTCAAATTGTGCTACTCAAACATTGTATTTGATTTCCAAAGCCCCCTGGGCATCCCATAATGTCTCCCTTCATCCTGTATATGAGGCATTTATTGAACAATCTGCTGAGATTGGCTGTCTTTTCGAAAACACCCAAACATCATATCCCTGGGACCAGCTTTTCTTCTTGTCAGAGAGCAACTTGTTCTTCTGCAGAATTCCTTGTGCCACGTTTGTAGGTTTTGCAATGATATGTTCTCTCATGAGTTTCTTCTCCCACGTGGTTGATCTATAGAGGGCTTCACTCTCTCCTATGCCACTCATTTTCAAAGTGGGGGAGGAGGTCTGGTGAGCACACATTAATATGCAGCTCATAGCCACATCTCTGAATGCCAGTCTTCCATTCTTCATTAAACAAAAATGGTTGGATTGCAGGGATTGTTGTTTCTTTCTCCCACATACATATGCACACACATTCACATTCACTTTTCTCAGGCATACGTACATGCACACAACCACATTCACATGCACCTACACACCTACTCAAGACACCCAAAGCATATCATTGTCAGGACTGAGTTATGTGTGAAAGTTGTCTGCTGCATACATGAAAAATAAGGGAATTCCAGCATACACTGGGGCTTTAAAAAAAAAAAAATGCAGCAACAAGTGGCAGAATCAATGGTGTACAGTTATTCAGCAATGTAATTCATTTCACTGACTTTGGCTCCTAGCCAGATCCGCCATCTGTCTCTAGCTCTACCTCTCCCCCTCTCTCTCCTCTCCCTCTCTTTCGCTTGAATTTGTCCTACATTTCGTAGTGTTACATGCCTGCCATCCTTATTCTATGCCAGAGGTACGACACCAGTCTCACCCCCATTCCAGCGTGGAGCTCTCTGAGTTCGGTGGCACTTGGGATATTCTACTTCAGTGCCATGGAAAGAAAAGGGTAAGCAAAAGGATTAATGCAAAAAAAAAAAAAAAAAAAAAAAAAAAAAAAAAAATTAAATTAAGCTCCTATTTTTCTTGTTCTGATTTTTTCATGATTAAACTTCCTCTTGATACTTTAAGGATTATCTGAGAAGTCATGACTTTTTACAAAAAAAAAAAAAAAAAAAAGAAAAAATACAATGTTCTGGTATCCAGTTGCTTCTGCTTCAGCCTTTTATCCAAATCCTTGAGATGGATTTGCCTCATCCAGGAAGTTTTCCTGCTTCGTTAGAGTATGTATCTTCGTTTCTTTATCAGACGCTGGCACTCAACGCCAGTGTACGGCTCCATGGAATGCCTGCTGTTGGACACTTGCAGAGCTCTGCCACCAAGCAACCTCCTGCATTGGGAATCGGGGGACTACTCCAGGATCTTATGCGTGCTTGCTGTTTGAAGCTGCAGAAAAGTGAATAATCAATTAAGTATTGATTTCTTGTAAGATTTGGTAAATTTCAAAGGCAAGACAAAGAGGATGGCTTAAGGAAACACTGCAGGGACTTGGCGTAAATTAGACAACTAACGGAAGCACAGAATAAAATAACACCTCAACTGAAGATTTCCTTGGAAGAATTAGCACCAGCTATTGGAAGACAATGGTGGATTTAATCAAAACAGCAGGCACGCAAGAATTTTACCCGTGAACCAGAAAAAGGAGCTAATTATAACCACCTTTTTAATGGAGCTAATTTGACTGAATGGATGCAAATGTGCTTTATTTATGGATGAAGAAGCAAGCCTTACTGCATGATCTTGGGATCATCGTATCTGCTAAGCTTTGCAGCTCCTGTTACCTTCAGTACATTTTTATTTCCGGAGAAGGTATTTATATGTAAACAACAGCTAACCATGCAAAAGATTCATCGGAACAATATAGTATGGTATATGAGATATAATCATAATTTGGCAGCCTCTCAGGATTTCCCCTAACTTGGGGGTTTTGCAACCTTTGCGTACAATGGGTTATGGTAAACAATAAATGAATGATGTTAAACTGTTGTGATTTTTCAATGTGTAGTTTATTAATTTTAGCTTTCTTAACATGTTGATTCTGAATTATCTGGCAATAAATCCACAATGAAAGGGAGGAAATTGTTGGGTGGGGTTATTTTTATGCATTTGCAGTCATCTTAGAGATTGGAATGTGTAGGTCCCACTAGCCCAAGAGTTCTATAATTATAAAAGAATGGTAAAAATTTTTCACAATTTGAAGAATTGGCTTTATAATGGGAACAATGTGTTATAATCAGTAAAAGGAGAATTGTTATGTTTTCTCTCTGGGTAGAATGATCTTGAATGGTTAACTCCTCCATTGCTGATGAGAAGTAAATATCTTATAACTGGTAATAAGGAGAGGTTGTAATGACAATGCTTTGTTCCTGGGCATACTCACATTTCAAGCTGAAGTGCATTTTAAACATTTCCTTCTATTTCTATTATTTTCCTTTCTATTCTCCTTTTCATCATTTCTGTCTTGCAATCTACATTCCCTGAGCAACCATAGGAACCAAGTTACATTAAGCTTCAACACAAAGACCCTGTAAGAATAATGAATCCTCATTTGCATCAACATTTGTATTCAGATTTGCCAGGCTATAAACTTGGCAGATCAAGCGGAATATTAAGTAGAGGCTTCCATGGTAAATTGTGGCTCTTGAAATTGCTAAGTATTCCTCTTTTTTCCCTCTCTATCTCTGGTGGCAGGTAAAGTCTCATGACTACTGGCTTCTTAAGAAGTGTATTGGTCCCTTCATCTTTCAGTATATTTCATTTTCAAGTAGAAGAGGGAAACCAGTAGCAGGTATGGTAGTTGAAGGTGCAATGTGACATGTGACTACAGCGTTGACTTAGGGTTAGAGACCATGAGAGAGGGGATTTTGACCAATTCAAGTGGTGGAAAAATTAATCATCATTTCTGGGTTAATATTTAATTTTTCTGATATATTCAAAATAGATTCATTTCATAAAAGCTCACAGTCAGTTTTATAGTTTCTAAAGGTTATTAAAGAACCAAGGTAGCTTTTTACCCACAAAATAACTGAGTCATGCCATTCTGAGTTATCCTTTCCTAGTCTTGAAATATTTTAAATATGTTATTCTAATAAATCATTATGGATGGACTGGAGTTTTATTTGGTTCTAAAATGGTAAAATCAGAATAGTTATACTTACTTCAAGCAAACTCAGGAGTTCAGAAATATGACCTAGAAGGTCCTATCTACAGGACAGAAAACAATGGGGTGAAAATGTAAGCTTCAGTTTCCATGCGCGGTCTACAATATGTGATGCCAAAAAGTGAGTAATTGGAAACATTTGTGCATGCCTTAATTTTTCATGCATTATCCCAGTGTTTCAGAATCTTGCAAACAGAGCCTAAATCTACAACTTATTAACTACTCCTCATTTCTTACCATGATTTTTTTTTTAAATCTCAAAACCCTTCAATAATAGGGAATCTCAAAACATATTAGAAAAGCAGTCTTGTAACAAAATATAATAGAAATTTTATCATTGGCTTTCCATTTTAGTGCTATTTTTAAAAACCGAAATAATGTAAATAATGAAATGTAGACTGAATTCACTATAAGGAGTTCCCTTGTTGCAAGGAAAGATGAACTTGCAGCAACCACTCAAAGCAACTGACTTAAGTACTTCAACTCTTACTTTAATTCCAGGTAAGACTTAATTACATGTGGGGAAAGGTAAGAATATTTTATGGAAGATGCTAGATTTCCAAAAATATTTTTGGAAAACATGTACCAGGAAATATGGATACTAAAAGATAACACTTAAGTCTCTATAAATTTGTAAAAATATCTATAATAACTCTGTCTTAGTGTATATTAGTATGATTTATATTAATATATGACAATGTAATGCATTCTAATATAAGACATTATATTAGAATGTAATGCATGCTAATATTAGACATTCTTCACAGTAACTGAATTTTGGAATCTAAAAAGAAAAATGTAAATCATAAATTTGGGGAAAATTACATGTTTGTATTTTACAATCTTATCATTTAAAAAATAATTAGATTATTTGATACTAATCACATTTGTACTAAAAAAGAGTGTTATCACTAACTGGCAAAATTTTACTTTCATATGAAAAAGTAAAAACATAATAATAGACATAAATTCTCAACATAGTGATCAGGAATAAAGTTAGACAATATTTTTTAAATTTTATTTTTAACTATTGTTTTTCTGGTTTTGACTTTTATTAGTACATGTTTGCAGTACATAATGATTACATTCATTGTAGGGAATTGGTACATGTACATAACACATTTCAATTCCCTTCTTTTCCACCCTTCCTCCACCTCTATTTTATTTTTCCAGCATCAGATGCATGTATTTATCTTACAAATTCAAAATATTTAAATTGGCTTCTTTTCCAAGAATCTTAATGAGGGCACTTTACATTGAAGTATAACCATCCGTTTTATAACACAGTGTAAGCAAAGCTTGGAGGCTGATATATTACTTTGAAATATAATGTTGCTTATAAAAGTCAAGCAAAGACACCACTACATTTTTTCAACATATATTTTCTATTTCTCATGGATCTGAAATTCAATTCAAGAGGCTTTAAAATGGCGTTTTTACTAATGTGGAAAAGAGTGCTGAGTTTCATAGAAAAAGTAAGAATATACTTGGTTATATTCAAGAAATGCAGATTGGTTGTATATTCAAATAGGATTTAGAAAGCAAAAGATTCATATTTATACCTTCCTACAACATGGCCCATTAACTTGAAACTGTCTTTTTTAATAAGTGCTAATGATTTGGTTGATTGCATTTGTGAGTGTACTTACCATGCAGTTTTGGGAATCAGCTACTGATGAATCTCTACCAAGAAAAGAAATTGTAGCATTAGCTCATTTGGTTTCTGAACAGCAGGAGTGAGAATTCAAAGTGGTATTGGTGATATTTTTTAACATACACATAGAAAAAGCCTGTATTCGTACCTAGTGTTTCTTAGATAAGGCGACGTTTATTAGCTATGGTCTCTTCTTCCCATATAGGAACAATTGGATATACACATTAAACCATAAACTCAAAACTATTTAAAACTTGTATTTAAATGGAAGTTTCATATTCAAGTCTAAGAGCAAACAAGCATAGGAAAATCTCACAGTGGCATGAAATCAGGTCAGTTTTACTATCTTCTATTTATATCAGAGGATTTTTTAACTAACGGGTCAAGATCCACATTACTACATGGTTTTCTTACTATATCCTATTTAGCCACTGGTAACTAAAAAGGTTTGTTAGCCATGGAAACAAAAACCAGAAGACAGGTGTGGGGGTCTAAGAGCAGGCTGGTCCTTTTCTTGTGTGGATCAAAGGAGTAAAGCCTGTGTTTTTATATGGAGAAACTGGGCTTTGCTAAATTTAAAATCAACACATTTCCTTGATCATTTTTAGGTAAATGAGGGCTTTTGTCATATTTCCAAAGTGCTCAAAACAGTGACCTAGGCCACAATTCTTGGAATGCACTTTTATTTGAATCTTGACCTTTAGGCAGTTCAAAAGTTTTACTTCTGAGGGAAACAATCCACAGCACTGCTTTGATTATATTTTCTTCTAGCCAAATAATAAAAAAAATTTCTAGAACTATCTATAATGATTATACATCGTTATCATATATATATACCTTTACATAATTTCCTGTCTACTATAAGGAGATATAGATAAGTTTCAATGCAATCACATTCTTCTCAGATTTTAAAGTTTATCATTTATTGCTATTTAGGGATATATTACCAGCTCATAGCTACAAACTTAATTTTAAAGATATGTATGCACCTGTATGACATATATATTTGTGCACATGTATATGATCAAAATATGCTTTGGTAGTGAATATATATGGCTTCTGTATGTAGAAATAATGAAATAAAAAAATAGTGGAAGAAAAATAATCCAAATGAATGGTATCAAAGAAAATATATTTTCACCTGTGGTATCATTTGATTATCTCTCTTCTCAATTAAAATCCTAGCTTTAATATTTATATTTAAAAACTTAGCCCTCTTCTTTTATAGGCAATTCATAACAGAAGTCTTTCCACCAATAATAGAAAAACTTAATGATATTGCTGGAATTTAGAGAATATTTGAAGGATTTCATTCAAATTATGAAAGAATACATATTTTTTGACTAAAATTAATGAAATTAAATGAGTGAAAATAATGTGTATTAATTTTCTGTCTGGAAAGTTCCTTTTAATATTATTGTTACTTTAAAAATGGAATGTTATTTTAAACAAATGATGCAGTTTCTTTTGCACATTACCAAATATTGCTGTAAACATTTTAAACAATAATTCAAATTACTTTTAGAATAGCCCTGTTCTTGATTGCACTAAACATTATTAATCTAATGACACTTATCAAGATAATTATAAGAAAGCAGTTAAAATTACTATTTTTATTTCAGAATTATCTTTTTTTCAAATTAGACTACAGAGATTCTTTCCAAACCACTTTGGAAAATATTTCACACACACACCCCCAGCAAAAACTCACCTAAATCCAGTATTTTTCTTTCAATAAAATAATCATAAATTGGCTTTTTCTTTAAAATCACCCATTGGACATTTGAATGTTAGTAAACCTCAGTTTCAGTGCCCAACTTGAAATTGAATGCCTCACTGGAAAACAAATTTTATATTTTTGATTAAACTTCCCAGATAGTGGGCTGAAGTAATCTGCTATGATTTCACAGGTGTGGTAAGTGCCTCTTGCCCTAAATTTTAAAATATTGTGGAGCCATCTTTCCAGTGTCCTCTGGAGGTGCTACTGATGGCTTCCTTTTTCATACAGGTAATTATCTCTCAATTGTTTCAGCTTTACAACTTCAACCAATGGCTGTCTTCTTCATTCCTCACTCCTCTGCCTTGGGTTTATCTCCTTCACTAAACTGTTGTTTTGAATGCTATTTCATTCTACCCTTTAGTCTTCTATTACTTTTGATGCTATTAATGGTTAAAAGTACTCTATCTTCCACTTAAAATGCTACTTCGCACGTGAAACTTTACTAATGTAATGATATAAGAGTTAAGAGTTTCTTATGAGTTAGTTTTAATGTGGAATTTGAAACAATATCAAAGAATTTTTATTTTTCTTTAATTTAATTTATTGTTTGTTTTTTATTCAAGGATTTTTGACTCATGCATGATTTTATTGCAACATGAATTGGTCTTTTAGAAAATATTGGCTCACTAAGTTATCTAGATGTTCCAAATGTTCACATATTTAATTACAAAATACCAAAAATAATCATATTCATTATTATTATCATGACCTCTTCTAAAATATTGTGATATAGTGAGAATCTGTTTCCTTTGATGTGATAGGTTAATTTTTTAATTTTCAAGAAAATATCTTTACAAAAAGGCCTATTTGAGCTCAAACTCAATCACAAAATTGCTTTACCTCAAGATAACCATAATGATTTCTACATAATTTTTATGGACACTTAGTATTCTGTCATAAAGAATATTAAAAGTCATGTATCTAAGAAAAAAATTAATGAATTCATTGGTTAATTAATTGCTTCTTTGAGGAGCAAAAACTGTGTGTGTGTGTGTGTGTGTGTGTGTGTGTGTGTCTAAGCATATTACCTTTGCATTAGATGAAGAATATAATGACTTTTAGTACAGTTTGGTGCTATTTCATTTATGCTAAACTGAGACTCTCCCAAGTCAAACACTCTGTCCAAATTTCAACCCACTGGAAAAAAAGTAGCAACAGTATTATAATGAAAATAATGTTGACCTTAAAGACTCCCTAAAATTACTTTATGATTCCTTAGAGGTCTGGGACCATGCCTCAAAAATAACTAACCAAGAGGAACCTGAAGCATAGCTATCAATTGTATTAATCATTATCTAATACTCAATATCATATAATGCTCAACTAGAACTCATTACCACTGATAGTAACAGCATTTAAGATTTCTAAATTACTTTGCATAGTATAATATGCATATAAACAAGATTTTATATATAATGTTCTCAAAGGATATATATATACATTTATATCTATATCTACCTTAATTCTTTAAAACTCAATCATCTCTCTCACTACTTCTATAAAACAGAAAATTAAAGCTACATTTAACAAGTTTGCCAAGGTCACAAAACAAGTAAGTGACAGAATCCAGATTTATATTGAAGATTTTCTGAAGTTAGTGTTTTCATTTTATCATAGCTGTTCAGTATAAATCTTTTACAACTTCCTCTAATTTAAGAAATAGTGAATAAGTTCTGTATCATCAGCTTATTAGCAAGTCTCTATTTAAGTTCTATAAGAACATTACATATAAATCTTATATGTATTTCAAATCCTTAAAAGCATGGAAGCCCCATTTTACATCTATTTCATCATAATTCAAAGGGTACTGTAGTTATATGATGTCCCTCAACATGCCCAGTTAGTATTCTTAACTGTTGTGATGATTGATGGCTGATTTGGTCATTATATTGCCCAAAATTTTTACTGATCATTTCATGGTTCAGTTATTCTAACTTTCAAAATGACCATTTCAATTAGGTCTTGTGATAAAATAAACTGCATACAGATCAGCTGCAGCTGTGCTGATCAAAAGGAACTTCTATAAATTTCAGGGAGTGTAGAACAGGGAAGAGAGGCTTAAAATAATTTCTAAAATGTGCAAAGAGCTGTTCCATACAACTTTTAAGTGAAGACAAATGAAGCACTAGATCCCAGCCATGCTGCTAATTACTTATGCAAGGAAAGAAAATACTTACCATCACCATGTTTTGATTTTCTTGTCCATTTAATGAGAGGAATTTACTACTTGAGCTTTGGTTTCACTTTTGTTTTATTATTGAATGAATTTGACATAGAAATAAAAGTGCTTTCCTGTTTGGATTCATAATTTATAATTTGCTGTATTTAGAAATTCTCCTTTCCTGCCAGTCGGACTTCTCATTCTATAATGACGTATTTAAAATTAAACTCATTGTCCAAATCTACATATGAAAGATTTATACAACTCTTTCTTGGCTATATAAACTTCGTTAAGAATGAAATTTAGTGATCTCTATGTCTTTCCTTACACCAACACTGCCGTGATTACTGTAGCTATAGAAGAAGTCTTAAAATTAGGTACTAAAGGTCTTCCAACACTGTTTTTGGTTTTGCTTTTGTTTTTGTTTTTAACTTTTCTAGGTCCTTTGTACTCCTACATAACTTTTAAATTTCAATATCCAATTCTTCATTTATAGCAAGTATACACAGGCCTGAATTTTTATATATACCTTGTGTTTTCTAATCCTGCTAAATTCAAGTACAAGTTCTAGGGGCTCCTAGAGATTTCTTAGTGTTTTCTCTGTAGATGATCATTTCATCTACATATAAAGATTTTGCTTCTGCCGTGCCAATCCTATCCTAGTTGTGTCATTTTATTGCCAGACTATTTTGGTTGGGCTTAGGTTTCAAAGTTTAATGGTCAGATAAAGAGTAAGCATATCTGCCCTTGTTCCCCACCTAAGGGAGAAAGCATTGTATCTTCTCCATTCATACAAGGTGTTCTCACTGGAAGTATGGAGTACATGTCTTTAACCTGTTGAGAAGTTTCCTTTCTACTTCTAGTCTCCTGATAGCTTTAACCATGAACAGCTGTGGAATTTAGTCCAATACTTTTTCTCCAACTAGTGACAGGATCATATGGCTTTTTCCTTTCCTCTGTTTCAATGATGACGTTTGGGGGTGGATCTTCCAATACTGAACCAACACTGCTATCCCTATAACAAAACCACTTTCTACATCCTGCCAGATCTGACTTCTAATAGTTTGTTTTGTTAAACAAATTTCTATCTATGTTCATACTTTTTTCTCCTATTATCTTTATCCAGTTTTAGGATTAGCACAATGTTGAGTTCCTACAATGAGGGGAGAAGTGTTCCTTCTTTTTTCTGCTTTAATTGTTTGATATAATTTATCAGTTAGAATGTTTATGAGCCTGCTGTTGTCATATAGGTAGGTTTTCAAGCTAGCAACATACTTTCTTTAATAGGTGCTATTCAAATTTTATATTTCCTCCAGAGTTAGTTCATTAATTTGCCTTCCAAGGTACTTCTTAGAAGTTGTCAAATTTATTTCAAAACAGATTTTTGTAATATGCTTTCTATATCCTTTTAAATTCTTTAAAATCTGTGGTAATGTCTCCTAGATCTTAATATTGTAATTAAAAAATGTATAAGTGATATTGTGTAACAGGAAGAAAAGATCTAAAAGAGCAGGGGAATTGGGAGGGGTAGGGGAAGGAAAGAAAGGGAAAGGAAAAAATATGAGAAGAGGAAAAAAATGGAAACAAGATCTTTGCAAATAGGGAAGGGTGGAGGGGGTGAAGGGAGGGCAAGGGAAGGGGAAAAAATAATAAAAACCAAGATACTCATGTAATGGTACAAGATCCCAATGATGAATGTAACTGTATTTCATACCTAAAATGTACCAATAAAGTTAATTGGGGGGGGGAAGAAATGTAGGGATTTAAAAAAAAAAAGAATGAAATTTAGTAAAATATACTCTGAATCTTTATGAATTCTTCCATTAAGTAAAAATGAAATTGTCATTGTGATATTTGTATTATGATAAACTTAGGGTTTTTCAGATATTGATTTTATCTCCTAAAGATGCAGTATAACACATCCTGAAAAAATGATATAAACCCCATAAGAACATTATTAGGGCTGGGGAGGGGAGAGAAGCAAGTTGTTGTGTTTGTTTATGATTACTGTAATTGAGGAAGCAGTTTTAAAAAGTCAAAAGTGGAATCTCAGTTATCTGACCTGTAAGGAATCATTTTTATTTCTTCAGCCAAGGGACAGCAAATTATTGACAGCAGGAGTCCTTTGTGTAGAGAATTCTCTGTTGCATGACTATAATATTTACTATTTCTGTTTTTATTATTGAAAATAATATTATTGAAATCTGACACATTCTGTTATCATTGAGAATATGTTTGTAAATTAGATCATGCTCTGAAACCTGGGCTTTACCACTTGCAAATCACACAATTGAGGCAAGTGACTTGTCCTTTCTCAATCTCCATAGAAAAGAAAAATCATTAGGTGTCTGGGCTGCTGAAGACATGTAGACAGTAGTTTTATGGCCAGGTCACTGCTATTCCACCAAAGCATCTTACTCCACCTCTGGATAAGAACAAGTGATAGCATAAGAAAGGGACTGACACAAAGTAGGCAGTCAATGCCTAGTTTTTCAATGGAGAGTTCTTGTCTATCCTTGAGTCTAAACTGCAAATTTCAAACAGGAAATGGCATCTTCATCTGTGGAATCATGTGGGCACATAGTTATGAAAATAATGACAGAATGGATAAGTTTTGCAGTTATTATTTAAATCATATCCACAAAACAAATAGCAGGGAAAAGCATCAAATGCCCAACATTAGAGTACTATTCAAATAAATTAAGGAGCATCAATACAACAGAATATTATATAGCAATTAAAAATAATATAAAGCTGTAAACTGATTATACAGAGTGATATCCAAGATTAAAAAGTATAGAAGAATGTATATGATATGCATTCATGTATGTAAAGATACATACATACATTTGAATATGCAAATAACTAAAGGGTCACAAACTGATAAAAACAATTGACTGTGAAAGACTAAATTTTCAGTGACTATCCTGCATAGTTTGTTTTCATAACATTAGTAAACTAATTTTAAGAATATAATAGTTAAATTTAATATAAAATAGAAATTATTTATACATTTATAAGGCAAATGTCTTGTATATTTTCTGTTGAAAAAAGAAAGTTGACAAAAGATCGGTGTATCATTAGTTGCTTACATATTGTAAAACCAGAGAAAGGCTATTTTTAATATTTCAACTCATGAATGCATGATTTGGAACAAACAGAGCCAAAATCTATTGTTACTAGGACTGCCAGATAGAATACCATTATTTATTTATTTATTTATTTAGGTACCGGGGATCGAACTCAGATCCTCCCGCTTGCAAGGCAGGCGGCGGAACCACTGAGCTAAATCCCTGGCCCCTAGAATACCATTATTTTATCTGCTGAATCCAGCAGGCCTCATTGTTGAAAAGTAAAAGAGGTTTCTCAATTCTTAAGATACTATAGATTTGATGTCAAAAGTTAAGATGTTTCCAGGTGTTCAACTATTACTATTTAAGTAAAGTATACTGCTGCTTTAATTGAACTTTTAATATTATTTTTAGAGTTGTACAACAGAGAAGAAATGGTTATCTCAGATCTACCGTATTATAGTTCATTTAACATGCACCCTGGCTCCAATTTGTTTTTCCAAATTTATATTCCTGCCCTTTCTTATTGTACCTCTGTGTTACAAACAAATTAATCTTCTCTATTGTTCAGTGAGTATGTCTTCTCCTTGAATACTCTTTTACCCTTGCCTCTTATACTGATATACCCATGTTCATTCCATTCATGGAAGTGAAATGTCCTCAAGCAGTCCATTTTATCTACGTCAATTGAAAGATTATTTTTATTCTCTGATCTCATATACATAGCACTTGTTTTACAATGTCTTCTATTATGGAAGTGTGTGCACATGTCAATTTCTCTAACAGATAAATTGAAGTACCATGAAAGTAGGAAGCAACCACTTCATCCATATCTTCGATATTTAATTACTTCACATGTTCTAGCAGTCTGGCTACTGCCCTCCTAGAGAACGCATCTGCTGGGGACCAGTAGATGTGTAGGTGAACAACAACAGCAAATTTAGCCCCTCTGAAGATTAAACTCATCAATTTGGAAGCACATAAAAAATAACCCGCTCAATACAACATATGATAACCCCTATTTATGATTAAAAGTAGTTCCAAAATTTATCCTGAGATGTATTTTTTTACAGGCTACAAAACAACTTAAGTTCCATGTCCTTTGCTGAGCATTTACATTGTAATTTCTAATCTCTTAACTATTCTGTCATTATTCATATGAAGCCTGAAGTTCTTCAATTGGCCTTTAGGCCATGGAGTACAGATCTGGCTTTCTATTCCAGTGAATCAGACTAGTGCTAAATGATTTCCTCCTTGAAGTCATTTTCTGCACTATCTTTAACCAATTTCTTTCTCTTTTAAATGATCCTTAGTCAGTGACCCCTGTACACTAATTTAGTCCCCTCACTTTTTAGCAAAACCATTTTTATTTCTCTTCTTAAATACAAGAAGCTATTCCTCTATTATCTTGATGATATTGTCCAGCACTCTCCTTGTACAATTCCTTTTACCTTTCGGTTGATTATATTGAAAACAATAATTCTTAAATACCAGGATTATTCTGTTTCATTGAAGCTGTGCTTCATGCTGCAATAGAATGTGCAACATTTTGCAGAGTTTTTAAAATAAAATTTTGTACCATTTTGTACATTTTTATATCTTTTTTTCCCCATTAACTTTATTGGAACATTTTAGGTATAAAATACAGTTATATTCATCATTGGGATCTTGTACCTTTACAGGAGTCTCTTGGTTCTTGTTTATTTCCCCTTCCCTTGCCCTCCCTTCACCCCCTCCACCCTTCCCTATTTGCAAAGATCTTGTTTCCATTTTTTTCCTCTTCTCATATTTTTTCCTTTCCCTTTCTTTCCTTCCCCTACCCCTCCCAATTCCCCTGCT
>NW_004624744.1:14751442-14810106 GCF_000247695.1 Heterocephalus glaber | reverse complement strand
GCTGTTATCTGAGTAATTATTTCTGATTTCATTTTTCCCAGATCCTCTTTTGTTGCCAGTTCATAAAGTCCAGGTGGTTGAATATCAGATTATTCCATCTCATTTCCCTTTGGGGTTGCTGTAGGTGATCTGGAAGTCTGTTTTTGAGGCTTGTTTATGTGTCTTCTCACTTCCACGGGGGGTGGGGGGTGCTTCTGGCACCCATGCGGCTCACCTTCTCTGCCCTAGGAGCTTGGGATGGCAGCGGGGGAGCTTCCTTTTGGGTGCTGGGACTGGCTCACCTTCTCTGCCCCAGGAGGCTGGGATGGAGGTGGGGAGCTTCCTTCCAAGTGCTGGGACTGGCTGAGCTTCTCTGCCCTAGGAGCCTGGGATGCATGCGGGGAGCTTCTTTCCTGGTGACATTTTTATATCTTAAAATATCTTTTTATATACTTGGTAATAGATTGTTGGAATTATTTTTCAACTATTAATAAAACATTAGATATCTTATGTCAGGTACCCCATTGTATTCTTGTATTGTTTTGTATTGTATTGTATTATATTGTACTTTATAATTCCATAGAATCACTAAGTTGACAGTATCTGCAGAAGCTATAAAAATATGAACAGTTAACACTTAAAAGTTACTCATTAGGTATAAAGAAAGAATTGCTCCAAGAAATTTATATATATTTGCTCAATATCAAAACTCTCTGAGGAACTCACAACTTTCTCTGTTCAAATACTAGTTACGGAGAATTTAAATATGGAGAATTAAAAAACATATCTAAAGTCATGACACCGGGGCTAGTGACATGATGTTGCTAAAATTAGTGCAGGGATCCTCCCCAGAGCTCCTGCTCCTAATCATGACATGAAAGTGCAACCAGGGTCAGATTTTCAGCCATTTGTTATGTCTGATATTAAATTAACCTGCTAAATTCATTTAATTCTACCACCTAGACATTTAATAATTTTTATGCATTTTATAAATATTTTGAAGTCTGCTATATGATTTAAAACGTAAAAGTCACAATGGATTTCTATCTGTCTCTGTTGTGCAGGCTCCCATTAGATGTCATGGGAATTTCACTCTCCTCTAGAAGTACATGTTGATTTTTAAAATAATTCCTTCTGAAGTTTTCTCAAAGTACAAAGAAAAAAAAGAACTATAACTACTCTGGAGAAATCCAGACATATATCCTAGAGTTTTAAAATTTAGGATATATAAATCTTAAGAATAAGGATCCTGAAAAGTTTTCCTGTCATTAGCAAAGGTTGTGAATTAAAATAAGAGCAATAGTGCCACATCAAAGATAGTGGGGCAGGTCTGTTTCTAATATAAGCACAAAATACCACTGAATATTATGTCATTTTCTCCGTATCATTTGGGTGGGTTGAAGCACTTGATATTCGAAGGCAACCAGGCTTCTACATGTACTAGACATTATGATGTGTCATTCACAATTGCTTTGAAGGGAAGGTGCTACCCCTACATGGTCAGTATATGGTCTCAGGTGTCTCCTCAATGATCATCTGCAACTTTAATGATAAGGCATTGCTGAGTACAAATGGAGGTTCTAGAGTACACTGTGCATCGCCACTGCAGGGCAACTCACACAGATCGCCTGAGTGGACCACCTGTAACATGCTTCCTATGTGTATCCTAATGCTTTCAGTTTAGGAGAACTGAGATATCCATATTTTAAAAAGCAGAGTCTTTGGGCTAAGGCTGATTTACTCCAGCCATGAGAACTGGTAATTCAGTCTTAAGAACCATTACATTACCTTCTATTTTGTTTTGTGTTTATACCTGAAAACTAAATGTTGACATCTTTCTTAACTTTTAAGATTATGAAAACTGACCAAATCCCTGGCCCATTCCAAATTTTGCCCTCTTTTTGGTGGAGTCTTTGTATTTATAAGTATACAAGTATAGTAATGGCATTGTAATTCCATGATCCTTATGTGTACTGAGATACAGTCATTCCGCACTGTGGTAAGAACTGAATCACACATTCACCTTCAGCCTCAACTTCCCGTTTCTGACCACAAACACTGATGCCTCAATGTTTGCTAATATCATTATGCTACTGAGCTTGCTTCTGCTTTTTTATTATGTTTAACCATTCACTCTTGCGTTTTCTTGCTATGTATCATATATTGTTTTCTTTACTTCACACTCTACTCAAGGCATATTCTGTCATGTATCGTTTCAATCATTTTCATGTTTTTAATTTTTATGTCCTTGAAACCTATTGCAAACAAAAACAGTGTTTACAGAATGTCAGTAAATACATAGCAGAAAATATGGGACATTTTCTCCTATCACAATAAGACAGAGCATCTTGAGCACTTAGTGAAATGTAACAATCACTGACACAGGTTTCATCCTTTGTGAAGAATACATGATTTTTTATTGTTCACTATCCAAAACAATCATATTTCATTATGGATGTCATTACATGTGTCATTCATTGGCAAATGTCATTATTGAAGTCTATTAAACATAATACTGTATCAACATATAAAGTCCAGTGGAAAGGTGTATTGACAAAGCATTCAAGATGTTTCTAAGTTGTAATTTACTTAAATATTTTTTCATAAGATATTCACCTCTTCTTTTTCTTTTTACCATGTCCATAAGACACTAGCTTCAGTTTGTAATTCTTGACTCAATCTTTAGTAAAGACTGAATTAATTAAAACAAATCACTGAAAGCCTGGCTTTTAAAAATTATCGTCTATCTTTACATACTTTGTTAAAATACCAAAAGTTGTTTTGACACAGTTTAATTATATTTTTCTTTGGTGCATTACTGGACCAAGGATTGAAATGCTATGAATAAAAATCTCTCTTGCACTATTCCTTATGACAAAGATGAAAACATTATATACATTTATAATGTAGCTCAGAAAATATGGGAAAGCCACTGAAATTTTGCAATTGTTTAAGACATGCCTGTTCACTAACTTCTGAGGTTGTCTCATCACATATAGATACACATCAGTGTTAGGGTTTTTTATTAAAATCTTAGCTTTCTAAGATCCAGGCAAGCTAACAATGGAATATTTTTGCAAATATACATTATCTAGAAATCATGAACTATGAAAGTCAGGTTTTTCTGCTCTATCTTTTCTGACATCAATTCATAATAAATAGAGTGTCTATTGCCTCAGCCTTGAAGTCTCTAGCCCACTCTTAAATAGCCAGCAAGGGAATTAGATGCCAATATATTTTATACTAATGCTGGTAAACTTTAACTTTTTTGTCTTTGTCTACAAATAATAAGTTTCACAATCCCTAGAAAAGTAATTTGATTTCACTAATATAAACATGAAAATTTTTTTATTTTTTTAAGTTTTCATATATGGCAGAAAGAACTAGGAATAGTTCTACAAATGTAAGGTAAAATAACAATTTTCGTATTTGTTCTGGTGATGAAGGTAAGGGCAAATTTATTTTATTCATATCTTTCTGTAACAGGAATTATGTCTTTATGAAATAAAACAAAACAGGTGTTTCTAATCAAAGGTAAAATTCTGCAAACATACAAGATTGTATATATACAAAATAAACTATCTATTAGCTACTCTTGTTTTCTAAATATGATGTTATGAAACTTTGTTTTATTTTTTGTGTAAGAAGAGTCCTTTGTATATTTTCTTTGTTAATTACTTACTTGTATTACATTAAGTGAAAAAACAACATAAATACTTAAAAGATAAAGTCTTATTTCAAGTTGTTTAGCCAAGACATGTTGAATCTAGACTCTATAAATTACTTCAAATTTTTCTTAGACTTGGAGGCCTAAAATCATTTATTTTTAAAGAGGAGAAATTATGCATACTTCTTTATCTCAGCCACTTGATAGATATTTTTTTAACTTTTTTTTTCTTTTTTTTTTGATACCAGGGATCAAACTCAGGATCTTGTGCTTGTGAGGCAGGTGATTGAACCACTGAGCTAAATCCCCAGCCCGATATTTTTTAAATGTACTAAAAATAAATGAAAACTGGTAGTGGAAATTCAGTTACTAGATACACAAAAATTAAAAAGAAAAAAAAGACATGCTATTGCCCCAGAAGCCTGGTGGGTTAGCAATAAATGTTTTGAGACCAAGAAAACATACAAACGTCTGTTTCCTCTCTTCTGCTACAGTTTTAATATTTCAGTGCTCAGTGAATCCCTGCTCAGAGAATCGTCAGTCACAAACTCCAGATGTACTCACTACATAAACTTACTACTGACTCTGGACATATTGTAAATCACAAAACAGATAAATAAGCTGAAAAGTCTCTGTTGCAACAGCCTAACAGCATCATGTTAGAAGATCCTAAAAGTGGTTACTAGATTTTTGAAAAATGGTGGGTCTGCTCTTTGCAGTTAATTTTAAATACTGCAATTATTATTATTTTCTTTTTGTGGTGAATCTTTCAAAGCAAAAATTCAAGGAAATTTTTGAAATGTCATCGCAGGCATATTGGATTTTTAGAAAGAAACTGTAACTTCCAGTTATATGAAAATTACAATTCATGTGACCCAAGTTAATAATACATTTTGTAGAAAATTTTATAGAAAGAAATCTGTGGAAATTTTTTTGTACTTTCTATTTTGTTAAACAGCATGACAATGTTAACTCTGTTTTACTTGGCCATTTGAAAAAATGAGACAAATTATGCATTCATCCTGATTGATACAGGGATAGCTCATCAGTACAGTGTGTATTTGTAGGCATACACAGCATATGCATATATACATACATATGTATGTATGAGAGTTAAGCTTAATTGTCAACTTTCTAGATTTGGGGTCTGCCCAGGGGATTGGAGAAGCACACTTCTGGGCGTGTGTGGGTAGGTCAGGGAGGCATGATGCTGGGGTCTATATGTGGCCACTGGCCCCTTCTTCTCTGACACTGCTCCCCTGCTCTGCTTCCCCGTTGCTATGAACTCAGCAACTATGCTCCATCAAATATTTCTGCAGTGGTGTTCCTGCCTTTGAGTCAGTTGACCATAGATTAAACCTCTGAAACTGTAAACCAAATACCCGGATTATTGGTTGGTTGTATGGGGAGCTGTTTGAATCTTGGAAGGGCAAAGCAGTAAATGAATAGGCTGATAGCAATTTTGGTTAGAGGCTGGTAAATAATATGAGTAGGTGCTATATCAATATTTTTGTAATTCCCAATGAGAAATGTAATTGTGCTGTATACCTACAATGTACCAATAAAAGAATTTAATTAAAAAAATAATAAAAAAATTTTGTATGTTGGGTACTGTAATAAATGATCTACAGGAATCAACTAATTTAATATATCCAATATGAGGAATTTGCATATGATGAAATCAAAGGACATGTATTAATTTCCTATTGCTGCTATTAACAAATTACCACATATTTAATGGTTTAAAACAACACATGTTTATTATTTTATACTTCTGGAACTGAGAAGTCCAAAATCAGTCTCACTGACCTAAAACCTAGATGTCAACAGGATGACATTCAATGATGTCATTCAATGATGACATTCAAATCAATCTTCTTGTCATGCTCAGCTTTTAAAGGCTACTTGCATTCATAGGCTCATGGCCTCTTCCTCCAAAGCTTTTAGCATTATATAAAGTATACTCTGATATTTATCATGGGAAAGATTCACAGAAGCTAGTATGTGTAACCTAGTCTTTAAAGAACTCCACCATTTAATGAAGTAGGAAAAAGTGTTGGAGCAATGGGAATTAATAAAAATTAGCTTATAATCTTTATCATTAAAAAGGACCCACAAGCTCATAATTAATGACTGAATGATGCGACGGACAAAGTTCTGGTTCCTGTTGTATAATGGGAGCATCTATTTGTATTTGTTAAATACAGTTGTAGAATTTAATGATACACTTACATGTGCCTATTTTTTGAGAAATAAATTATAGCTTATATGCACAATATTAATGTTTGATATCTATGTGGTCCTTTAGAACTCACAGTATATGTTCATGTCTATAACTTCCTTCAGAATCTGTTCCAAGAGAGGTAAATTTCTAGGGTTTAGGATATAAAAGTTAAAGAACTTATTTGGAACTATCTAACTACTAAGTGATGAAGCTGAATTCTGAACTCAGCTCAGCCTAAATTTCAATGTTCTTTTCATTCAACCATATATATCATGAGAGGTAATCTGAAATGTTCATAAATTCAGATTTATTTCAGGTAAGCAAACTTCAGAGAGCCTGAATACCAAAATATGAATAAAAAAGGACCAAAAACAATAGACATGAGCACTTCAGTAAATAGAATAGAAGATTCTGGACTCTATACTGTTTGTTAGGCTCCGGGCTCTGTGGGGAGAAAATGGATTCCTCTATCTCTTGACTTCTCCCCAGTCTCCTCCTTCTTCCGCCAGGTCTTGATAGCACAAATTGATGAAACTTCTGTAGGTATGACTTCATGAACAGAATCTAAAGCTCCTAAACACACATACACACTCACACTAGATAGATAGATAGATAGATAGATAGATAGATAGATAGATAGATGAAGAGAGGAGAAGAAAAGATGACAGAGCACTAAAAGCGTCTTGAAAATTAACTTGATCAACCTTTTCATTTTTACAATAAGGAAAACAAGTCTAGAAAGGCAAACTGTAGATGGTACCTTAATTAGTGGTGGAGCTAAGTCTAAACTCCAAGCTTGCTAACTTTCTATCTGTTGCAGTTTCCACAGCCTGTAGCTAAGAACCTGAGGCTGCATTCTGCCGCAAGGGAAAGAGAAAAAGCAGGGCCTCACCACACAGTACCCGTCTGGCTGGGGGAACTTGAGAGAGGTGATCTATTACAAAGATTCCCAGACTTTCAGATTTCATGGAGCAACAAAATTTCAAATAACTATATAAATTTCATCTTTTTCTTGACGACATTTTAATTTTGCCAAGAAAAAACACTTAAACATAAACAAAAACAACTATAAATGACTTTTGCAACTGTTTCACACAGAAATAGGCACTGCCATGCCAGAGTTACGAACACTTTGATTGTTGAATAAAGTCTGCTTTATGAAAATTTCACCTGATTGCGGCTGTTGTGTATTTAGCTAAGGATTAACGAATAGTTTGTCATGGACTGGCCCTGGGCTGCTGCCCAATATTTCAGAACTACTTCAGTGTGGGAATAAGCCCTAAATTAAGGGGCAGGGAATCTGATTTTAAATTCTACCAGTCAAAGAATGCACCATGCGGGCCAAGTGGTTCCTTTGGAGCTCAGCAAAATCATTTATACAGTGAAATCCTGAAAACTGCTCTCCGACTCTAACATTGTAACAAAAATGAAATGCCTGAATCAGACAACAGTGGAAATGCACCTGAGAGCCTGGGCCTTCAGGAAGTTCCTTCACAGGCCTTGTCTCTGCACCCCAAGGAGAAAATTTTGGCAAGTGAGAAATGACTGCTGCTTGACCTGGCACTGAGCATGTCTTCTAATTCCAGCAGTAGCTTTTAAATCACATTTCATGAAAACAAATGTCTGGCCCACTAGAACTGCTTATTTTAAAATTCTCAATCACCCTATTTTTTGTGGTAACTATTATTTCTGATGCCATATTGCTATTTATTGTCCTCATAGGATAAAAGTAAATGGTAGAAGGAAAGAGCAGAGGGAAGGGAGGAGACACTAAGATGTATCAACAAGGGAGATGAACGCTGAGTCTCACTATGTGAGGACCCTTTGAAAATAAGCTATGACAGACAGCACTCTTCACAAAGGACCCCCAATCTCACTCAGAGTCACTGGTGGTACATTCAACCCATACTTCTCCATTAATGAAAAATATAAGCCAGGAAACGGACCAGGAGTTTAGAAGATATCAAAAGAATAATTGTTTCATCCTATTATTACAAGGGTCTGCAGAAGGGAGACTGAAAATCTGCACATTCATTTATGCCTTAATGAAGTCTTAAAAAGTTAAGTTTGAATCTTTGCATCAAATATAGTTTAAATGTTAAATGAATTTAACCACAGGAAATCTAGAAACAACAATGTAGAAACAGATTTAACTAAGGCTTTTCTTCCCTTAGTCTTTTTAGTCACACTCATAATGTAATTACAGATTACATTTGTATTTAATTACATAGTACTGAGAAAAGCTATGAATTTTATAGAAAATCTTAACCATAAAGCTTTATTACGATAGGTTTTGTGCTTCTATTGAGAGAAATGCATTTTAGACCCAACAAATATAAATCTTGATTAAATATGACAGAATAAAGACGTTTATAGTCTTGTCAAGCATAGATGTGTTTGCAGGAAAAAAACAGGTATGAAGAAACGTTACAAATTTGTTTAGGCAAATAATAACCTATCAGTAAGTGTTAGATCATATTATCATCATCATTTTAGTAAAACATGATTCAAGAAGTGTTTTGCTCAAATGTCAGTAAAATAAAATCTGTAGAAGGGCTAGTGTAAGGCTTTCAAGCTTTATTTTTAAGGAAAACCCACAGAATTCAGTAGAGCCATATACACCTCCTTTGGTGCTATTTCACATCCTTTTCTTTCTCTCCTAAACTTTAGAGGTGTTAAAAAGAGGGTAAGGTTCTTACTTGTGGTAGAATTTGTGGTACTGACCAAAGGAATTTAACATGACTTTAGTGCATAAGTAATTGATATCATGAAAATTCCCGATTTTTCAAAAATAAATGATGCATAAAAGGCACATAAAAGTTCAGTTAATAAGTCCCAAAGCATTCAAGAGCATATCTTAACTCAGCCAATGGAACTGTTTTTTTATTCAATGGAGACCTCTTAAATGCATTGCCTCAGTGTACAGTAAATCTATTCTTTTAGCAGGTTTATTCCTTTATCTGGTAGTCAATTAAGTGGCCTTTCATGAAATGTAGCAATGACATACATTTGTGGAGGGAGCTATATTCTTATAACTTGCATGATTATCTGTGGGCTTTAGCATGTATTATTTATGAGTGTTATTTCTTGAGCAGATTTATGCCTTCATCAAGTAATCATGAACAACATTTTAAGTATAAATATGAGACTATCTCAAGTGGAACCCTCCGTGGTTTTAACAAGGTTCATTCTCCCACAAATATCTCATTCAATTTCTGGGAATTGTATTTTGAGAATAAAATTTATTTTGTCATTTGCCTTCCTCACTTTCCAAACTGTAATATCTACACTACCCAGAAAAGCAATCATTACTTTCGCATGCATTCAACTAAATATTTCTAGGTATAGAAATACCATTTCATACATCTGTGATAAACTGAAAGAAAGCTTTTGAAATGCAATAGCATCTACATCTACAATAACTCCTCAGTGTAAGAGGAACCTCACAGAATAAATGTCAGAAAATATATTGATAAATTTATGTGTGTAAAAATGTGATTAGATTTTTGTGTTGGGTGGCAGAGTTTTGTTGTTCCTGTGTTTGTTTAAATTTTAATGTAACCAAAATAATCACTTTCTCTCCATTACAAAAACAGAAAAAACTAAACATTGATATTCTATTTGAATGATTAAATCTCTAATTAACCTTTGCACAATTTAATTTGTGCACAAGGCAATTGAAATATTAGATGGGTAAAAATTGTAGTTTTTCTCTGTAATTGTCATTAAGCTAGCATTTTATGCAATCATCCTAAATTTAATTCAAATCATTATTTTATAAGTAATTAAAATAGCAATATGATTGGATGTTATTATCAACCAATACTACATTATCTTTAAAGGTATGTACTGAGCACAATTTACAGATGAATTAGCTGTTCTTAAATTAAGGAGTATTATGTGTCAGTAATGGTATGACATTCATTTTATGAGTATAGCTTGGACTATAATGTGACAAGAAAAAAAATGTAATGTTTCCAAAATGACAGTTTTTAAGATTTGTGTTGCCTGAGGTAGTTCAGCTGAACAATAAACTATAATTTGATTGATGGGCAATTGAAGTGGTTCATCTAATCTGCCAGTCTAGCCTACTATTGCTTTGGTTTTGCATGTATGAAGATGTATTACGGTTTTAGTGATAATATTGTTTGTATTAGATATTTTTTCTCCCACATAAAAAGGGAGATTTTATAACACAGGAACAATCAAAATATGCCAAAGTTTAGCATGGAATCAAATTTGTTGAAGTATAAATTTGTAAGTCCAAATGTAGAAAGCTAAATAACATAAATAAAGCCTGAGAACACAGTTATTGGCAGGGGATAAATTGGCCATGTACTGACCATCTGGTTCCTAAGTCTGAGGTAGAGGATATCTTCATCAGAGAAAAAACAGACTGCAGCTATTTTACCTTTAGTGTAAATGAATGATGCCTTGAGCAAGAGGAATCTTATAAACATCAATTATAGTAAGAATTCTAAACACCAGCATTTAAAAAAATAACAAAAGGTTAATAATGTTAAACATCTTAAATGTATGCAAATTTAGGTAGAAAATTGATAATCAAACAATGTGAAGCTATTTATAATTAACTGCTGAATATTGATGAATTCTGAGATTTAAACATGGCAAATTGAAATTAAGATTCCTGAGTTAATTTCAGAGAACAATTTTTAAATATATAGTTCTCCTATGTAAAACAAATTTCCTCATATGTAAAAATAAATTCATCAATGAACTTATATAAAGGTTCCAAAGAAAAGGCACTGATCAACAATAACTTTAAAGAGGAAAAAGGCCTTAGGAGACATCTCAAGCAGAATGCAACGTTTATGGTATGGCATCCTGCGCTATCCACTGCTGAGGAAAAGATAAGAAAGATGGGGAAGAGTGATGTACTCTAAAACCAACCAACAGCTTCTCACTTTTACAAACTAGATGTGAAAGAGACACACAATTGGCAAACTATAAGGCTTAGTACCAGGACATAAAGGCATTTTCTCCAAATTTAGAGATCATTGCATTCAAATAGCAGTTTTCATTTACTTTAATTCCTAAGTTTATGTAATTGTTTTATTCTGGAAAATTTTATCTATACTTTCTTTCTCTTTAAATTACTAAAAGAATTGAATCCTGAAAAAAAGGTAAAAGGAAAAAGAGCAAGAGATTTTGGATTTGTCCTAATTTTTGTTGTCTTCATGACCATTTGCAATATGGCGGGTTTTTCCCCAGTAACTAACTGTTCAGTTAGTTTTCTCCTCCTCAAAATTTTAAATAATAATCTAAATAATATTCTCCTTTAGAAAAATCAATAATTTATTGTGATTAATCATGTTTGTTTTTTTGTGCAACCACCAAATCAATCTAGAATACTTAAGATCTTGCTGATCTCCATTTTAATTATTTGTTTCTGCACGGATTTCTGATTTGAGTCAAGGCTTTTTGGTCAGTTTATTATAGTTATTTATGATAGATTAAATTTTTTTCTATTTTACTTACATTACTCCAAAAATTCATCTTACAAGCTTCACTTACTTTATGTTGCCTGCTGAGATTTAGAAATTGAGACACCAGGGAAGACCAACTCAGTTTATCTGTAAATTTGTAAAATCATATTTTCATGGTCTCAAAATAATAGCTATGCATAGAGTTGAAACAATGTTGGGATCCATATACTTTTATTTTTTTGATGAGCACTATTTACATGGTAGATTCCTATAGTTTAAGTCAAATGTCCACAAAGCCATAGCATACCAAATTTAGCCTACCGTGTTCTATAAATAAAGTGTTACTGGAACACGGTAATTGTCCATTTTGTGTTTCATCTATGCTACTTTCTTGCTACAATAGAAATATTATGTAGTATAATCAGAAAACCAGAACTATTTATGATCTCATCCTTTATGAATAAAGTTTGCCAACCTATAGTATAAGTAGTTAGTACATTTCATTATATCTTTATAGATAGGCATTAATTTTAACTTCAGTATCACTTTCAACTCTATGAAGGGAAATATTTTCTTTAATTACCAGTAAGCATTTTTTTCTTAAAAAGGTAGAGTCACTACATTTGAAAATTGAAAGCAACCTGTATAGTCAAATTTTTACAAAAGCTTGAGTAAACCAACAGTTAACAAAAGAAAATTGTAGTAGAGTCATATTCACAGAAAAGCAGCTCGTGTAGAAAGGAGACAGTTATATTTTAAAGAAAAGTATATACATACATATACATATGTAATAGAACATATTTTTATAACAAAAACAGAGACAAAGGCAGAGACAGACAGCTGCTATTATGAACACACTGGGTGGAAGTTCCAAGAATATGCAGCCACACCTTCCTTCCATCCTCTGGGACAAGTTTTGACACACAGAAGTGAAACTGGTCTCTAGAGACTCCACAGACTATAATGCTTCTCTCTTGGGCACAGAGGTACCCTGTAAGAATTCACCAATACTTGTCACAAGACAACCAGACATAGTTGGCATGATTTCATTGTCATTCTCTGCAGTAAACCTGTACTAAACTTCCTTTTTAACTTCTTCCACCTGTTCACATTATTCCTACCTGTATGTCTGCAGTCTGCCTAAATAAATAATCATTTAGGAAAAAGAAAAATGTTCAGTCTTCTTTCTTCTGTACTCTAATTACTTTTATTGGGATTCATTTCAAACACTAGGCCCAAACTTTCACCTCTGGAGTATGCCTCTCTGACATTACAGAAATAAATAGCATAAAAATTGCAAGCATAACTATGAAATTAGAAGCACTAATAACTTACACACCAAAGAGGTAAAGTTAAAGTTGCAAATGAAACTTTTTCCAAGATTGTGATCTGTGACAAATCTATTCTTACGTTTAGTGAACAACTGTATTTTTTCCATCCTGCTGGCAATATTTTTTAAATCAAAAACTCTAATAATTTTCCAGAACAGTTGGTTGGCAAACTGTTTTTCAAAAGTGTTTTCCATAATTTCCTGTAGTGACTATACCATGAGGACATAAAACTGAGCATTATGAGTAATTATGCCATGGTGTAAGAGAAGCCTCCTGGGACATTAACTTTATTTATAGATTACTTGAAGAAAAACAACATGAAACAAAACACTCTTTTGCATGTGTAACAGTAATGAGAAATTCAGGTTAGCTTTTAAGAAAACTCAAGGTATATAAACTCATTAATTTTCCCATTAGACTTCTCCTCATTTCATCCCCACTAAATATTCACATTTTGCCTCTGAATAAATTTTAATAGAAATATTTCCAGAAGACAATACCACTAAAGATACTTGGTATATAGTGATATCATGTAGTCTATGTGTCCAGATAATGTGGGGTGATCTTTTTTTACTCTCCAGTGACCTCATTTTTGATAGGAGATAGCAGTATGACTTTAACAAAATAAGAAAGCCTCTAAAAACTATTGTCTCAGCATCCTTCACAAATAAATTGAAACTGGATGACATATCTAGAGGAGAGATTTTTGGGGCCCAATAAGCTAAGAATTTTGAACCAGTCCAAATTAAAGGGAAAAAGTTTGCAAATAAAATCCACCTAATTCCTCCATCAGGCTTCCCTTGGGTACTTCTATCTTTTATCAGAAACCACTGTGAATTATATACACCCTTGTGAATGTTTAATTTCTAAAAGCATGTACTTGTTCATTGTCATCATATAAAAATAATTTATTCATATTCATATATACTTAAGGGTTACTCATTGCTTTTTTTTTTTGGTACTGGAGATCGAACTTGGGACCTTGCACTTGCGAGGCAGGTGGCAAAACCACTGAGCTAAATCCTCAATATTCATATATACTTAAAATGCCTGCAAAGCTTACCTATCATACGAGGAAATCAGTGGATGGTGTCAGCTTGATTTTGGCACAGAAACTTGGATAAAGTATCACACCAGTGGTTTTAATCCTTTAAGTAGAGAGACTAACTGAACATCTGGAAGTTTTACAGGGTAGGAATTGAAAATTGCTGAGTTAAAGAAGAAGGTCTCTTATTATTCAGCACAAAAAAGACTGACACGATAACATTGGGATAAGCAATTTTTTGTTAATTCTAGAAAACTGCTCCAAAGCAATTTAAGATTTCTGTGTTTGTTGATATTACCTTTTAATGTGACAACCATGACACCAGTTTCCATAACAGATGGATTAATATCATTCTTTAAAAAAATTACTTCACCTAGACAGGTGTTTCCTGTGTATGTTTGACATGAAATTAAACATAGCTCCAGATGTTCTGTTTGTAGCAAAGCCAGTTAATTTTATTAGAACATTTAATCACAGATCAACAGTGTAATAGAGGGCAGTGAATGTGAAGCAGAGATTTAACAGAACTTCCTAATGAATTGTGAATTAGTTTATATAAGGAGATCCAGGAGCACAAACATTGCTTATGTGAATCCTGTGAATGTACCAATTTGAGCTTGTTATTTTTCTTGAATTCTGATGTTATTAATATTTAGGCATATTGTTAAGTTGTGGCATGTAAGTGTGTGCACACATATGCATGTTTAAAACTGGCAGTGCAGTAATTGTATAGCTACATCATGTGAGTACAATCTTTTTTAAGTCCCACATTTGTAAACAGTGCTCCTTAGGCACAAGTTTAGGTGGCTCTTCTGTCATGGGCCTCGGGGTGCACCAGGGTGTCACTGACATGCAAAAGGGACTGCCCTGCCCGCCATCCACATAGCCAAGACATCAGCACAGAGCTCTGTTATGCCAGGCTTAAACATCATTATATGCCTAGTTATTTTTCCTCTAAGATTAGCTATAGATTTCCCATTAATTATAACATCAGGTTGATTCATCACTAATAAAATAAATCTCAGCGAACTGTCACTGATTTCTTGACTAAAATGAAAACAAATGAAGAAAAGCCAGTTCCTGTCTTTGTTATACTCTTATCAAATTTGTCTTTGTAGCACCCTAGTCATTCCAGAGCCAGAGCAAAATATTCATAATTTTCTACTTTGAAATATTAGTGTGCCCATATACACTAATAAAAACTTAAAGCCCTGCTATGATTGATGTTTTTGGTTGGCCCGTCACCTCATTGTATAGAAGTTTGTTTTAATGAGTTTCTCTAATGAATATTTTATATTGCTACTTGGATGAATGGCATATGGTAAATGCAAGGTAAATTACAGCTCTTTAAATAAATATTTTTCATAAATTATTTATTTTGTGATGCCTGTATTGGTAAGATGTCATGTCAGATAAAGATTGGAAAGTATTTACTGTAATACTTATTTGTAACTTGAAGAAGTAAAATTTTTTAATTATTAACAAGCCTTCACTATACCCATTAAACTTACAGCAAAATTACCATAAACTCTATCACATTACAAATTTGTGTAGACAGTTTCCATTCCATAATGCAAAAATAAGATAATATATTATGTTTGTAAGAATTTTTATACAAACTGTAAAAATAAGGGAGAACAAGTATTTTTACAAGTATTTTTAAAAAGCATTTTGTAAAAGCCAAAGTTGAATGACATAGAATGTTGAGAATTAGTCAATCTCTGAATTCTGCTATTTTTTAGAAGTATAATATAATTATCTTCTTTGAGTAACCACATCTTTATGGTATTTCTTATTTTTGTGGATATATATTTGAATGAATGGGTTTTCATCTAATAAATGTTAATAGCTACTATTTAATGAATGTCTTTATACACATTATGTCATTAAATTCTCAGGATAATCATAAAAATGTGGTAGTGTTATTTGTATTTCTACGTGTAAGAACATTAAAGCTCACATTCTTGGGCAGTAATGGAAATTTGAATTCAAAATAGATTGTCTAAGGGAGGACAGGGGAATGGGGAAAACATAAGAACCAAGATACATCATGTAAAGGTACACGTTCCCAGTGATAAATGTAATGTATTGAATACCTAAAATGTACCAATAAAAGAATTTATGGGGAAAAAAAAAGACAAAATAGCATGTCTATAGCATTTGTGGCTTTCCAGAAAAATCAGTAGGGCCCAAAATATGTCATTTCTTACAGAAAGATTTTAGATACAGGAAAAGGAAATATCCTTTATTCTTACACTGCTTATTGTTTTTAATAACGGTGACAGCTAACACTTAAAAGAGTGATGGTGTTGTGCCAAGATCTAGTGCTCTACCTATGTCAACTTACTGAATCCTCACAGCAATGCTCAGAGATAGATACTATCATAACTCTGACTATAAACTTAAAAGTGAAGCTCAGATTGTTTAGAAAAATGACCAAACATCGCACACCTTGTGAGTAGTAGCAGTAGCATTCAAACTCAGAAACAAAGATAAGTCTTTGCTCTGAATAATGAAGACAGTTATGTTATTCTGTGGCATGTGTCTCCCTCTTCCCCTGAAATTATAAAATTCCTAAAGTTATGGGTGTGCCTTGTTCTTCTGTGTAACCCCAGTACTTAGGATAGTAGTGCAAAAAAGTACACAATCAGTGTGAACTGATCTGGTTCACCGATGCCTACTGTTTACAAATATAATCAAAACAGACTTTCTTAATGTTTTAATTCAAAAAAGAAAAAAATAGCAAACATTAATAATTGTCTGATGAGACTCAACCTTGTAGGGTTCTACTCTTGCTGACTCAAAATAAAATGATAATTTGAATATATGCATGTAACAACTGGATGGGGCAAAAAATTATGATTTATCCCTACTTGCATTTAAACTACATGCATTCTCTAGTTCATGTATGCAATTGTGTTCATAACACCATTGCTCTGTAAACACTTAAGGTTCTACCTCAAAGATGACAACAAACACATTAGGCTAGAGAATCTAGGAACCCTGTGATAACAATTATATTAAGAAATTATTTCTGATCTCCTACAATGCTGTGCACATTAGCATATAATAAACATTATATGTAATAAAATATAAAATCATTATTTAAAAATGACCAGTAAGTTGAAATGTTATTATTAATAAGTTAAGCTGATATTCATGAAATAACTAAGATTTAATAATTTTAACAAGAAAAATGTCAATTTCATGTATTTCAACCTAATAGGTTAATTTTTGTACCGTAGCTGGATTTCCAATTTCCAAACACCACAAATTATTCATTTTAAATTATACAAAACAACATGCAATTTAAGCTTCCTTTAGTAATTCAAAGAGAACCTGAAGATTTCATTATAGCTTCAGAGATATTTTTGTCAAGAATGTAATTTTTTTTTTTTGGTACTAGAGATGGAACTTGGGTTCTTCTGCTTGGGAGGCAGGTGGAGGAACCACTGAGTTAAATCCCTGGCGCTCAACAATGTACTTTTAAAAAATCATTATAAGCATAAAAGTCTACATTTCTAATTACTCTAACACTGCCAATTTTTTTAAATGGAAATTTGCTTTATGCTGCATATTTTCAGTACTAATAATATAGGTTACCTCCTACATAGTTAAAAATCTTACCTTTTATACTCTGCAAGTTAATTCAGACCCAAATATAAGCATGGGCAATCAAAAACCTGTAGTTTGACAACATGTTTTAGAACATATTCATTCCAAAATATCTTGATAAACAAAAAGCAATTACCCACATGTTTTTTTTTCAGTTCTGACAGTTGACATGCTTGAGAATAAATGAAAACAAGTGCTGTAAATCAGAAGACTACTTGTATTTAATCCTTAATTCCAGCTATCAATGTAAATGTGAAATATTATTTATTCACTTAGTTGTAAGGTAAAATACAAAAAAAATCCACCATATTTTAATTTATTATGAAAAAGAGGGCAAGAAGTCAAGAGGGCAACATGTAGAAATGTGGTTTCCCTCCTTGTTCAGTGGAAATAATGTCAATTGTTTTGTGATAGACTGAAGGTGGGCATATCATATTGCCCATATTGATATTGATTTTGATATTGATATTGATATTGATATTGATTGCCCATATTGCCCATATGATATCATATCATTTTTGAAAAGCTACATTGAGATATTGCTTTCCCTACTCCAAAAGCAATTTTGCAAAATATTTTAGCCTTCGTAGTAATACGTTACCAGAGCTCTTTGATTTTACTTGTCCTTTATTGCTGTCTTAATGATCAGATACTCAAAGAAAATACATATGTAAAAAAATACACATGATAATAAGAGTGCTTACTATCAAAGTTTACTTTTGGAGAGTCATTTATATTTACCGAGGAAAAGATTGTTTGTCCAAATAATTAATTTGGAATATATAATATATATCTATATATATATATGTATTTCTTAGAAAGTATACAACCTTTTTTGTCCTAAATCACTGCACAATGAAAGAAATTTTATTTTATAAATAGAAGACTCTAACATAAGACATTTTATGTCTTTTTAAAGCAGCCATGGGCAAACATGTGGAAAACTTTAGGGAGGAGGAGAGGTGGAGAAGGACGCCAATCAAAGTATTTGACAATCAATGTCTTCAGCCCTCCTAAATTACAGGGGTAGCTCAATTGTTGAGAGGAAGGGGTGATATCAAAATCACCTGGTTGTTCTCCTCAAATTATAGGCATGCATGCTGTCATTGCCCACACCCTGCCATAACATTCCTGTAGGAAAGTACTATTAATAAAAAGCGTGTCTCTCATCACTCAGGTGTTTGGAGGTAGGAACAGGGCAGGGGCAGAGAAATTGCAACAGATCATATTGCAGTTCCGAAGCCTGTGATTTGCAGGTTAAGGCCATCTTTGAAACTTAGTCATCAAAGCAGGGTTTCTTAACCTTGGCAGTACTAATATATAGATTAAATAATTCTTGGTTGGGGATCCTATATACTATAGGATATTTAGTAGTTTCTCAGTCTTCTACTCACTAGATGCCAGTAGCTACCCTCCCTCCACACCCACATACCCTTAGCTTGTTGGTTCTCAAGATGGGAAGATAAAAGTAAGAACTTCTGTTAAGAACTGCAACCCTAATGATATGGAGGGTATGAAGAGGGGAAGGAGCATTGATTTGGATCAAGCAGTGGATGTCTTAAGAAAATACACAGATGGAGAGCAAGGTAACAAATTGGGATGCCAGGCTTTTTTTGAAAAAAGTAAGCACAGCTGGGTTGTCAGTACTACAGTCTCAGTTGTCAGTACTATAATATAGCAAATAATCTCAGTTGTTTTATGTTTTACTTGAGGCTTGAGTGAAAGCTGTTGTTTCAAGGACACGAAGATTATCTCTCTCAGGAAAGACAGGAGTGCCATCTGTTCTCAGAAGAGCCTGCTCTTTGTCAATTAAAAAAGAAAAATTTTCCAAGTCCCCTTTCTCCTGAGATAACAATGTTGAGTGATATAAGTCAGATATACAAACTTAAATACTACATTTTCCTCTTATATGAGACATAAATCATAAATAAATAAAAGTAAAAATAAAGGAGATGAAATAGGCAATGTAAAGGCAGACGTTCTGGAGATATGGAAGAAGATGGGGGAGTAGAGAGGGAGGTAAAAGCATCAAAAATGATCAAGTTATGCCATATACATGTATTGATTCCACAAAATGGATGCAATTATTATGTATTGCAAAACATACACTAATAAAACTTTTAAAATAAGAAAAAAAAAGTCCTTTTTCCCTAACAAAATAGTCCTTGTGAAGATTGTATATAATCTTTTATATCAGAAGAGATTCCCTCATTAGAAACACACTTGCCATAGGGAGACACTGGGTCATAGTGTTCGATGCAACTACTTTTATAAGGACTGTCCATAAACAGTGTCCCTAAAGTCTGCGTCCTGTGCATAATTACTTTATGTTTACAATTACCAAAACTAGTTGAAGTATAAATAATTTATGAAAAGAAAAATTACATCCAGGAAATATAAAGAAGAAACCACTATCAAGTTCACTAGAAATTAATAAAATAAAAAACATAACTAATATTTTTCCCCATTAACTTTATTGGAACATTTTCGGTATACAATACAGTTACATTCATCATTGGGATCTTGTACCATTACATGAGTATCTTGGTTCTTATTATTTTCCCCTTCCCTTGCCCTCCCTTCACCCCCTCCACCCTTCCCTATTTGCAAAGACCTTGTTTCCATTTTTTTCCTCTTCTCATATTTTTTCCTTTCCCTTTTTTCCCTTCCCCTATCCCTCCCAATTCCTCTGCTCTTTTAGACCTTTTCTTCCTGTTACACAATTTCAGTTATACATTTTTTAAATTACAATATTAAGATCTAAGAGACATTACCACAGACTTTACAGAATTTAAAAGGATATAGAAAGCATATTACAAAAATCTTTTTTGAAATAAATTTGACAACTTCTAAGAAGTACCTTGGAAGGCAAATTAATGAACTAACTCTGGAGGAAATATAAAATATGAATAGCACCTATTAAAGAAAGTATATTCCTAGCTTGAAAACCTACCTATATGACAACAGCAGGCTCATAAACATTCTAACTGATAAATTATATCAAACAATTAAAGCAGAAAAAAGAAGGAACACTTCTCCCCTCATTTTAGGAACTCAACATTGTGCTAATCCTAAAATTGAATAACGATAATAGAAGAAAAAAGTATGAACATAGATAGAAATTTGTTTAACAAAACAAACTATTGGAAGTCAGATCTGGCAGTATGTAGAAAGTGGTTTTATTATAGGAATAGCAGTGTTGGTTCAACATTGGAAGATCCACCCCCAAAAGCCATCATTTTAACAGAGGAAAGGAGAAAGCCATATGATCCTGTCACTAGTTGGAGAAAGAGTATTGGAGTAAATTCTACAGCTGTTCATGGTAAAAGCTATCAGGAGATTAGAAGTAGAACAGAACCTTCTCAACAGATCAAAGACATATACTCCATACTTCCAACAAAACTCCTTCTATGAATGGAGACGATACAATGCATTTTCCCTAAAGTGGGGAACAAGGGCATATATGCCTACTCTTCATCTGTCCATTAGACTTTGAAACATAGGTCTAAACCAAAATAGTCTGGCAATAAAATGACACAACTAGGATAGAATTGGCACGGCAGAAGCAAAATCTTTATATGTAGATAAACATAACTAATATTAAGATTTCATTTTCACTACTTATCATGTTAGTAAATACCATATTTCACTGAGACTAAGGTACCACATACTCATAATTTTATGTACCATGGAAAAGGTAAAAATGCTATTATGTGTCATTGGTGATAAGATTCATATTTCAGATCAGTTAAAAATGCATAAAATGAAGTGCACCTAAAAATCTAAAAAAACTGAACTTATAAAATTGATATGATTCAGTGCTGTCAAGGGTATGAAAATTTTGAAAAGAAATTTGACGTACAATGACCTAGCAGTCACTTATCCAGGAATCTATCCAAGAAAAATACAAGAATATGAATGTATCGCTGTAAGAGATAAAGAAAATGAAGCATTATATAAAGTGTTTCTTTTTTTTTTTTTTAATTTGAAACAAGGCCTGGTGGTGTAACTTAGTAGTAGAATGTGTGCTTTGAACGTGTAAGCCCCTGGGTTTGGTCCCCAGGACTGAAAAAATTAGAAGAATTTCAATGTTCACCAGTAGCTAAGGGGGTACATAAATTTTAGCACTCAGTAGAATGCTAAACAGTCATTAAAAATAATAGGCTCCATATATATTACTTTGGCAAAATGTTAACAATGCTAAATATAAGCAAGGTAAAGAATAGTAATCACAAAATCCCAATTTCTCTTATAAAACAAATGTTTAAAACCATGTAATTGATTTTTACTTTGTAAAATCTGAAGACTTTCACGTTAGTCTAGTGCTTCTATGTTACAAATATCTGTTAATAATTTTATAACAATAAATAGACAAGCAGAAAAGTGAACATAGTATGACACAGTTTAAACTTGGAATAACAATATCTATATACATTTATTTTATATAGTTGTGCAACACCTCTTGAAGAGACTCAGGAGTCTGGTAATAGAACTGCCATTGTGGTAGGAAAAATAGGAGGATTAGAGAATAGCAGTGAAAATGAAATTCTTTGGTTGGTCATTTATATATTTAAAATCAACTTGATGTTTATATCCATTATCTACTCAAAAACTAAATACAAAATTTAAATATTGTACTGTTTTTTGTTTGATTTTTAAATATATTTATCTATCACTTTGAATCTGTGTAATTATAATTCTATAACTTCAGATATTTTATTACTTTCTCTCCATTCTTTTTGAGTTTCTACCTATGGATAAGAGCACAGCGTTGTAAACAGTACTAGGAAGGCAGTACTGAGATGCCTGGATGCCACTACCTAGCTTGGAAACCATCAAATACTTCCCAACAGTGTGACCTTGAGCAAGTCCATATCTAAGTACCAAGTATTGCTTTAAAATTTCCTCATATACAAATACGTTTTAATCTTTACTATATTAGGTAGGCTTTTATTGATGCCATTTTAAAAGTGAGGAAACCGACTTGCTGGAACTCAGAATACCATAAATTGTATTATAAAAATTTTGGAAATGTGAGATGAGGAAAGCAAGTCTAGTTTTAGTCCATGGAGACTCTGGGTCCTCTCTTACTCTAAGGTAGAAATCCTGAACCTTGGGGTGGGGTAGATCTGGTGGATGGTGGTACATAGAATAAGTGCTTACCAAGGGTCAGGGTTTCCTCTGAACCCCAAGGAAAGTACAACATTTGAGAGAGTGGCTAATATCAGAACAACTAGACTTTGTTTAGTTGGTAAGTTAGTTGTTGGGAATGATCCCAGTACTTTTTTTAAACAGAGGATAGATGGCTTCGACTATGTATACAATCTGCCTTGGCACAGTGCAAAATCCTAGGATTGGGGGCAGAGAGAGAATGGAGAGTCCATTTATCTTCTAGAAAAGCTTGTTTTAATTTAAACTTTTATTGTGTTGTTTTAAGCATTTAACTGCATCATTAGCAAATAAAAATTGCTTGCATTTATTCAGCAGCTTAATAAGTCTCCAAATTCTTCAAGATATAATTTGTTATTTTCATATAATTATCCACAAAACTGAAGCACTCACTGGGAGGTTTAGGAACTTGCCCAAGGCTACATATATATAGTAAGACTCAATGGCTCCCACGCCAGCGCTTCTGTGCAAAGCCATGTGTCTTGAGAGTGTTTATGCAGCTTTTCACTGTGGACATTCCCTTTCCCAAATGACAGGAGGATCAAGTTCTGTCTGGATCTTCTGGGACCTGTATTGACACAAATTCCAAGTCTCTTCTCAAAATAGCTGAATCAGTGACAGACCAATAATCACTATTTCTAGCAAAGCTAAACTGCTTAAAATATATTAAACTATATATTAACATAGGTAAAACTTCCAGAAAAATACTATTCTCTTCTCACAGTTTATATACATCAATTGTATACAATATGTGTATATATACAATGTCAATTATGTATATCTACGTCTTTTCTAAACACACAAAATTATAAATGTTATGTTATATTTGACCAGCTATAATAATCATAACTATAGGTATACAAATATACCTAATTACATTATTTTAATCAGAAATAAATTTGTGGATTCTATTTTTCAGTCAGTGAAAATATTTTGATAACACTATGTTAGGACAAGTGGGATAGACTTGTATTTTATTTGACACTGCTTTGAATATCTTAATAAAGGACAGAAAAAATTGTGGAGGTGATTTAATGTGAAGCCAGAAGTTAGACATTTGAGTATCTTTATTTCTACCATTCAGTTACAATATAATTAATACAGAACACAAACAACACTCCGGAAAATAATGGGTAATACTCTGAAATGCATTTTCTCAGACACAAAATTTCCTCATTTGAATGCTGTTTGATATACCTTGCATAGCCCTGCAAACTTCTCTCTGGAAATCCCCTAAAATCTGTAGCTAGCTTCATCTGTATCAAATTGAAAGTATTGCTGAAAATTAGAGAATTGCATTGAGTGGCTGTAAATTGTTCATTTTTTTAAAAGGATAACCTGTTTTTTAGAAGTATTTTTAGTCCAACAGCTCTCTTTCATGCCTCTGGGCAGTATTTTCAGAACTCATTTGTTTGAGGGGTTTTTAATCTGAGGACATTGAAAAGTTGCACCCGCTGTGCTATCGTCAATCACGCCAGGAGGAAAAATAGTGGCATGATTTGTTATCTGTTATTCTCCTTGCTGTGGTGACTGTCTCCCAGTGCCAGCTCTATCCTTAAGGCCATCACTTATAGGGACCACTGTCTGTCAAAACCACAGCCAACTTTAAGAGCTGCCTTTGTTGGAGCAGACAAATGAGTATGACCTTTAACAATAAAATAGGCACCTACCGAGAAAGATGAAACAGCAGCTGAAATTAAGAACACCATAGAGCCATTTCAAACACTTGAGAAAGTTAGAAGTTGAAGTAGAACTTAATTATAAAAGTAAATGTGGCTAGACGTTGTCAATAATGAAACAGACATGGTCAGAAGTATCGATTCGCAGCCTGGACTAAAACTTCATCCAGGAATCATCCTACCTTTCATTAATAATGGATGCTATTGATGGGACTTATTTAAAAAGGGGTAAGGGATTAAATTATGGTAGCTAAAGGTTTATCAAGTGGTGATGTTTCTCCAGTGAGTGCAGAGGTGCACAACTTGTTTATGAATATTCTAGGAGGGGAAGGGAAAAAATTAGAACCCACTAAACCTTTGATATACACTAATAGCTACTTCAAACGACTTGAAACAAGCGCCTCTGCCTGGGTAGGTATTGGCTGTGAACTGCCCATTGATAGTTTGTAGTGTTTCAAAGCTTAGTGTAAGCATTCCAGGCATTGCATTGTGAAGACCACAGCATGGTTTGTGGTTTGAAAGGCTCTTGTAACCCAACCCGGCAAGTGGTCAGTGGAGACTGCATTTTACAGAGAACACAAATCAATCTTATTGAGCACTTTTCAAGTAATATAATATTCTTCTGTGACAATAATGAAATTAGTCTATGGATTTTTTAAAATATTGAAATGCCATTTAAATATTTAATGAAATGCAGAACTTTACAAATATCTGTATGTGGGTGGTTCTGGAAAACAGTTTGACAGATTTTTTGTAAAGAAATCATTGGGCCTGGGATTTAGCTCAGTGGCACTGAGCCTGCCTCACAAGCCCAAGGTCCTGAGTTCAATCCCCAGTACCCGAGAGGAAAAAAAAAAAGAAATCATTGAGGATAATTTAAGAAAATTCCCATCATTCAAAAATGAATTTTATCTGTTAACTTTGCAATACATGCTTGAGATAGTTGAAGAATTCATGAATTTCTAACCTCTTATGTGGTAGGCACTTGGGTTGCTCATCTATATTTCCAGATCAACTCCTTCAGTTTGTAGTGGGAGTAAAAAGAGTGATGATCATTGACTTTCTCATCCCCTCAATATTCTTTGGCCAATGAAATATGTGGATGGGATGTGTCATTTACAGTTACATGCATTTATTGAACTGTATGAGACTTCCAGCTGCTTCTTCCCTTGCTGTGGATGTAAAGAGGAAAAAAAAACCTTGTGTTGAAGTTTGGGAGTCTTGGACCTCTGAAAATGTAAGACAGATGTCTTTAGAGTGACCAAGGCTTTTGTGAGGGAGAAGCAAACCTTTGCTCAAATTCACTAGGACTTTAGAGTTGTTACCACAGCATAGCCTAGCTTATCCTGACTAATATATTCTTATGTTACTTTTTAGTTCTAAATTCCCAAAACACAGTATTACCATGATTTCTATTGTCTGATCTATTCATTTATGTGTGCATGTATGTACGAGTAGTTCAGCATGAGATATTGTAGATTCTATGTAAAACTTTTCTACATTCTTGAAAATTGTTCCTAGGAACATTTATGAGTTTAACTTCAGTTGATTTGCCCCGTAACATATGTGTCCACAATAAAATCACATGTTTCAAAAAGAAAAGGATCTAAGGTCTGAGTTCCAATCCTTGAACTGGCTGTGCGTGTAATTAGTCTAGAGCTCACAATATCACCTCTAGTTCAGAGGTGTACATCATCAAAAGTACATGGAATTTTTGTTATAATCAAAAGCTTACAATGCTGTAAAGGCCCAAGTTTTTAATAGGCTTGGAGTTTCAATTGTAACCCTACTCTAAAGTGGATCTCCTTTCAGCATAGGGTTAAAAAGCTTGACAAAGCACTGCAGGGAACATTGGATTGCCCTCACCTACATTGTACCTAGCTTGGGATGGATAAATACAGTCTCATTCTCTAATGTTCCCAACTGCCTCCAGGAACACTAAATGTTAAGAGAGAAAAACATGAATCCTGTATTTCAAGAGAGGTGGAACTAAGCCATTGTTAACTCCCCTTAAAAGGGATATTCAGTGGCCAGTTCAGATTGCCCCTGAGACACCTAAAGCTGCATTAAGTACTTGTGAAAGTGAAAATCCACTGGGAACCCAATTCCAGTGTTTAAACCTCAGCATGAATAGTAGAGTTCCTAGCAGGGTGCATTTTTACATGCCTTTGTAAGCACATTCAAAACTTACTGTACAAAGTCAGGCTGCACTATTTCTATTAACCAATAGATGACTGCAGTCTTCAATAAAATAAGTAATCCAATTATCATATTTCATGAAAACCTCTATGAAATTAGAAGAAAATGCTGGTGGGCATCTGAAACCTGTATACTACATACTATTTAGATGATGTTTGAATAATAAAATATTTTAAAAATTTAAGCATTTAACATCTCTAGGATCCTGTCTTGTTACAATATATGGCATACTATTAATTCTACAAATTACTTAAAATACATTGATATTTCCTTTTGATTTTATTATTCTTATTTTCAATAAATACTTTTAGTTCAGTACTTTGTCAATATACCACTTCGTAGAACTGTATAAATATATAAATAAGCATTAACAAGCATAAAATAGCTCCAAATTTACTGGGTATGTAATACATAAAATTTGTGAATGTACAATTTTAAATGACTATTATAAATACACATATATTTATATTTTTCAAAAATATGTCTAAAAGTAGCCAAATTTCAAATATTTGAGTTATTTTTCCAAAAATATGAAAAGACTTAATCATCCTCCCTATATGTTGTGCTTGTGGTCTGTATTTTAAGCTCATATTTTCTCAGTTTAACAATTATTTTACTAACAACTACTGAGAAATCTGCATTTCATCCAATATTGCTTATCAAATGTGTTTTCTGCTTTAAAATCAGTTTTTAAAATAGCATCTTGATTGCTATTTGACAATAGAAGGTCAAGCATGAGATATTTTAGATCCTATTGAAATTTGTCAGCCCAAGCAAAGGTGACAGAAAAATAACCACTACAGTATCTTTACTGTATGTGATGGGACCACAAATAAACTTTGCATCCCTACTCCCAGTGTGTCCAAACTTGACAGAAAGAGAAAGGGTGAACTTATCTATTGATTTTCACATGTAAACTAAGAGGTAAAATAACCCCAGCTCATTAAAGGTGCTAAGGCCATAGATGATTTGACACCTTTTATCTTCTGAAAATATAATTAGCTAAATTATAGCCATTATGGTGGACTTGTTAATGGGAGAATAGAACAACTTGAAGTGCCCGCTGCATGAGCCCCAGTTTAAGTATTCAGAGCTCTGTCCATTAATTCGTGCATGTTTCCTATATGCAAAAGGGACAGTTACTTTTTGATCATTGTATTTAAACACCACTTTATTTTCTAATAGTTGTACCACTTCAAACTTTGACAAGTAATTCCTTAATTTATTTTTTTAAAGGCATTCTTTTTACAAAAGGATCTGTAAGAACTTTGTCAAGGTAAAGATTCTTTCATCCTGCGTGTGAGAGATAAATGCTAGAATCTACCTTTCCATATTGAGTCATTAAGGAGATGAGGATTTGTTTCCATTAGTTAAATGTATCAGCAAACAAACCAAAACCCTCAGTTCATATAAAAACAAAAAATTGGAATTATTTTCCCAGTAGCGTTATATTCAAGAAATGCTTCCCCAGCCCCCAGGTATGCCCACTTTTTTGTGTGTTCTGTGAGGTTATTTACTTCTGTCTCCATTTTACAAATTGTACTTTTGTATCACACACTTCAAAGAAAGAAGATAGATGATGATTAGATGGGGAAATAGTCTTTGAAAGTATATTTAAATTAAAGAATATGAGGTTATTGAGTAAATAAAAAGTTTTTATAATAAATTACTTTGAATTTTTAAAGGAATTTTAAAGTTAAAATTTTCCTTTTCTTTTTCTAAGTAACAGATTTTCCTTTTTTAAAAAATATACAAATGTGTATGTGTGTGTCTCTGTGTATTTAATGCTTAATCTCAAAATACTCAAGATAGAATTTCTGATGAAAACTTCTTTAAGAGCTATTTACCTTTGAAACTTTATTTTTCACATTTTCATTCCTCTTCCTCAGCATCCATCTACCTTCCCAATATCATTAACTGTTCTTGACCTATCTCACTCTCCAATCAGTGCTCCAACAGATGACTACATAAGAAAGGGATTACTACAACCTTAGATGTGAATAGCTATGCTAAAAGGCATGGAGATCCTACTTAAAGAGTAACTCAGAAAAATAAGCTATACCATGCAAATACAAATAAAAGCTCTTTTCAATGAAATATAAAGTAAAGAAACTAGATTAAAAGCCCTACAGGTAGAAAAAGGTGATGCAAAAATTTACTTTGTGATAAGAACTCCCTTTCTCTTTTCTTTTACTTTTCACCCAAATTGTAAGCCAATTCTTGTTTCTGTCATAAGTAACTTGCGGTGTGCTTGCACGTAACCAGGGCACAGTCTGCAAGGATCTTTCTCTGAGGCTTCCTGACATGAGCATTGGTGTGTGCACTTCACATATGAATCAGGGTGACAAAATTCATGTTCTGTCATGTCGGGGAGGAACACCTGATTAAACTTTGAGATCCGAGCTTGGAACTGCGCTCCCACTAAATACTGTAATCTTGGACAAGAAGTTAACTTCTGATGCTTAAGGAATGGATGGTTTTAAAATAACTCCATGCTCTAAAACTGATCCTAGTCAAGATGAATGCTTAAAGAATCACAAAATGTCAGAGATCAAAAGAACTTTCAAGAACACATTCAAGACCTTTAACATATCACTGAAATACTCACAAAGTAAAAACTCAACAGACCTAATGGGCCAATCATTACTGTGAGATAATGCCAAATTTATCTCATCGCCAGGCTGAATGAGTTAGACTAACAAGCAAAAGACAGATGATATTTTAATTTATATTCACTGTTTTATGTGCTGTGGAAATACTGATTGGGATATAAATTACAATCTTTGTGAAGAAATAAATACAGAATATTTTGACACCTGTGTGAACTTCTAGTCTTAGGAATCATCACAGATAAATAAGTATTTAAAGTCTTTTATTAAATTCATTACACATCCTGCTTAGAAGATATAACTAGTAGCAATTAGTATTGCTCTCCTTCCCTTTGGGCATTTTTGCCCAACTGTAAGTCTTAAATGGGACCTTATTCTTGGTTTAAAAAAATTACATGCTTGGCTTTAAAAACAGACAAAATGAGATGAACAAAAAGGAGCTTGAACAACAGCTTAATATTAAAAACACAGCCTCAAAGTTTACACTTGCTTGTTGTGTTGAAACACCAAGAATTTTGGTTTAGAAGTTGAAAAAAGAAGAGAATTTTTCAGCCCTGGTATTGACTTTAGATTCTTATCATAGTTAAGCATGTGCTATAAACTTCCCAAATGAGACGTTTTGATTACTTAGTTCCAGGTTAAAATTTTTCTGGTTGCTATTGTCCAAAAAACTTGGGGCACAAACTCCAGATGTGCATGAGACTGGCACATTCTGTACAATTATACTATGTTAATACTTTTAGTGAACCATACTCCTTTCCAGACAGGTCTTGAATCAACGTCTAGAGTAGAAATTTTTTAATTGTTTGGAAGAAGAGAGTCAGATATACACCATGTTTTGGTGTTTTTGTTTTGTTTTGTGGTTCTTGGGATGGAACCCAGGACCTTATGTATACTAAGCAAGTGCTCTACCACTGAGCTATGACTTTAGCCCCTAGACCACAATGAGAAATTTTTGAAATTCAAAATCACACACTCACACCCAATGTACAATTTCAAAAGTTCATCTGTTTCTGAAACTCAATTAACTACGTATTAGTAACAAAAATGTTTTTAATTCTGCCTTCATCATTAAGTAATTCACATGTTTACAGAATTAATTCTATGATATAATCAATGTAAAATGTTTATATCAAGTTTGACACATAGAACTCACTTAAAAATAATTTATTTTTTATTCATTAAGTTTACTGGTACATTTTAGGTATACAATATGGAGAAAAAATAAGAACTAAGAGTAACATAATATTGTCATTAGTACACTATTTTCCTTTAAGAATAGAAGAAAATCATTTAAATCAAATACAGAAAGTTTATTCTAACAGCTAAATACAAGGAATGTATATTAGTAGCAGTGAATGTATTAGTGAGTATATTATTTTTAATCAAATAATAACCACATTTATTGAGTGCTTCTTTTTTTATTACCTAGTACATGTTTGGGTATGTGATAAATGCATTCATTGTGGGTAATTTGTACATCCACATATCAAATCTTAATCTCTTACTTCTCCTTCTCCCCTCCCTCCCATCTCTCCTCATACTTAAAAATGCTTTCCAACTCCACAAAGACTACCTTCCTGTTTCCTATCATCTATCTTTTATTTAGGTTCTTATTTGAGTCCTCAAAGTGGCCAGACTTCATCCTCAGCTACCTTATGAGGAACATAACACAAATACATCCATTATGCAGATGAGTGAACTAAAGTTTGGAGAAGTTAAGCAATTTTCCCAAGGTAATAGTGCTTGAACATGGGTGGCTTGTGCAATTCCAGTCTGTGTTCTTATCACTAAGCTATGTCCATAATTCAGCTGCCCCCTTAAAAATGAGACTTGATAAGATCTGTCTTATAGGCAGGGCATTGGTTCAGTTGTTCAGGTCACCAGAGCCTCTGGATTCTGTCCTGTAAAAGGAGAGAAATCATACTCACAGAGTCCTGAGGATCCACAGAGAAACTCTCTAAATGTTAGTTACTTTCCAAATAGCCTAAAAGTATCATTTGAAAAACTATACTATGACTTTTCAAAACATAGGGTGACCATTCAGAAATGTTCACTGACTGATAAAATGAAGACATTTATTGGCTATAGAATATCAGCCCAGCACATTGCAAGGAAATGGTAAATGGAAAAGAAAAACCAAAGCCAAAAGAAACAAATATTTATATACCATTTTCCCAGCTCTTAAAGACATGGAGTTCAAACAAAAGTCCTAACAAATATTTCTGAGTCTACATATAATACTCTACAGACATATTAAAATGTATACAAGCCTCAAAAGCATTATACAAAAAATATCTTTTCCAGTTATCTTCAAGAGTTCTTAAAATATCTTCAGACACAAGGACTCAAAGCTGAAGTGATCTTTAGCTCCAGTGTCCCTATGTCCCCCTGGGAAAGACAGTGTATGAAGTGTTTTAGGTAAACATCCAGCAGCCCAGATTTGAACCTACTCTGCAGTTTACAATCTCTGGGAATGTTGCAGGCTACTTACCTTCTCGGAGACTTCATTTTCCTCTGATAAAATGGGCACAAAAACAAGTATATCATAGAGTTTAAATTTAAGATTCACAAGGCACACCCTAGAGCTTGGAACAAATAATGATCAATGAAAGATAACTTCTTATTACTGTTAATTCATCTTCAAAATATCTCAAAGCCAATCCTTTCTATTATTTCCATTGTTACCCCTAGTTTCACCCTAATGTGTTTATACAACCCAGGAAATAGTTGGATAATATTTTTATTTGGAGTCTTGAGATTTGTGATGCTCTTTCATGAACTAGATTCTTTTGGTTTAATGGCCTAGGAATGCTCAGCTGTCCAACAACATGGGCTGTGGCTGTTTTGCTATCCCTGTAGACTTTTCATTCCTGCCTCTGTTTCAGTCATTAGATCACTAACTAACACTTAGCAAGAGAAAGCTGGAGTTGGTTCCTTTCACTTAAGTGAGTGTTGGATAAATAAGAGTGAGAGTAAAAGAGGAAAGTGACCGACAGGAAGAAGAGAGAATTCTAAAGCAGCCATTCTGTGCCACTCGAGGCTCATCATTTTGTTATTAGTGACCACTTCAATGGTTGTTTTAGATAAAACCTGCTGTGGTCTGGATCTCAAGTATTCCCAAAGATCCATGTGTTAAAGGATTGGTCCCAGGGTGGTGTTACTGGAAAGTGGCAGAAGCTGTGAGAGATGGGGCCTATCCACCGGTTCATAGGTCACTGGCCACATGCAGAAGGGAACTGTGGAATGCTGGCTTCTCTTTTTCTTCCAGACCATTACATAAAAGGTTTGCTTCATCACACACTCTTCTAATGCTGTGCTGCCTCATCACAGGGCCAATGCAAAGAAGCCAGTTGGTTATGGACTGAATCATCCACAACTGTGAACCACAACAAACGTTTTTCTCTTTATAAATTAATTATCTCAAGTATTTCATTATAGTGATGGAAGGCCGACTAGCACAGCATCTAAACAGTACAGGCCCTAGAGTTGTCTTCAGATTTTCCTGGTGAAGGTGACGATTTCAGTTTCCTTTCTTCAATTGAATTAGGCTACAGTTTCATTTCCAGCATTTACCACTCTGCTGTCATGAATTAATTTATTGCGAATGGTATTTATTTGTGAGTCCATTCATACACTTACTGATCATCTTCCCAATGCTAAGGTCAACAACAGGGCTTGAGGGCTCATATGTAAATACATGGATCTAAGCAACTGAGGGAACAATGCAAGAGCAAAATGTAGAAGCAGCAATGAGACAGAAGCAATGTAAGGAATCTTTGTTAAGGAGTAGAAACTTCAGGGTTGAGCCAATGTTTGCAATGCTTCTTGACCCTTGAAGATATTCTCAACTTCCCCCATGCTCAATTAGCCTGTAACATACCAAACATTAGTATTTGCTCTGTGAGCAAGGTGAATGAATAAATTAATTGGGTTTACATTTAATTTAGGGGAGAGACATGTAGAATGTCTTTTATAATGAAGTGTACAAATGAAGTAGGAATGAGTCTTTATTACAGATCATGGAAATGATGGAAAATATTCCATCTTTAGCTCTTTTTCTCCAAAATGTCTGTGAGGTACCATTCACCAGCACTGTGATAATTAATACTAATAAGAATAGTTACTTTTTATTGTACAGCCATGAGACTTGAATATGTAACTCTTCAGAATAGGTATTAATCAGTCCATTTTGGATATAGTTGTGAAATTGAAGTTCAGTGGCCTACTCAGGTCATAGTGAATGCCTAAGCATGGACTGATTAGTCCACAGCATCAAACTTGTATTGCTCATGCACATAGGGAGGATTCTCCATATTCCCAGATCTACCCAGTGTTGAAGATGAAATGTGTGCTGACCTTCCACAAATACAAAGAAATTCTAGAGCCAGTACTGCAGAGCTTTTATAAATGTATACTATCTCAGGTAGAAAGTGGTCAAGTATCTTCATCTAAATTAAAAGCATGAAAATAATATCATGACTAGTCAAGATTTAGATCCCCCCTCCCTGTTCCTGCAGTAAAACTGAAACTATCTTTTATTGACTTTAAAAAATATTAATCTTCTAACAAGGCTGAGATTCCAACTCGTCCCAGAAAGAATGGCTGCTATTATGAATTCAACCAATAACAAATGCTGGTGGGGCTATGGGGAAAAAGAACCCTACTACACTGCTGGTGGGAATGTAGACTGGTGAAACCACTGTGGAAATCAGTATGGAGATAGCTCAAAGAACTAGGATTGGGGCAGGGGATTTAGCCCTAGAGGCACTGCACCTGCCTTGCAAGCACAAGGTCCTGAATTCAATCCCTGGTACCAAAAAAAAAAAAAAAAAAAAAAAGAACCAGAACTGGAAGTCTCATTTGACTCAGCTATTCCCTTGCTGGGTATCTTCCCAAAAGAATTAAAAGAATCATACCACAAGAATATATGTGCACCCGTGTTCATAGCAGCACAGTTTGTAATAGCTAAAACTTGGAAACAGCCCAATTGCCCATCAACTAGAGACTGGATAAAGAAAATGTGGGTTTTTTTTTTAATGAAATGGAGTACTACTCAGCCATAAAGAATGATAGCTAGAGACATTTATAGCTAAATGGATGCACATTAAGGTGATACCCTTAAGTGAAATAAAGAGGACACACGTGTAAATACTGAACAGTTTCTTTGGTGTGAAAAACTAAAAGTGTAAATAAGGATCAGAGGTATAATTGATATTGTGAAATAAGAAGAAAAAGGGCAAAAGGGGAAGAGGGAGGGGTGGGAGAAAAGAAAGAAGGGAATGGAATTAATGTGAGAAAAAGAAAAACTGGAAACAAAGTCTTTGTAAATGGGAAGGGATGAAGGGGCTGAAGGTAGGGCAGGGGAATGGGGAAAAATAAGAACCAAGAGAAATTATGTAAAGCTGCAAATTTCCCATGATGAATGTCATTATATTGTATACCTAAAATGTACCAATAAAATTAATTTTAAAAAAATACTCATCTTCCATTGGCAAATAAAAAAGAACTGCACTCACTTCTGACTTCATATCATAGGCATGGTGTCTTTCTCTGTAAAATTCATACATAGAAATTCCCTTCAAAAAGCAACTGATTGACTCGCCATTAAAGGTTGGTTCTCCCACTGAACAGAAAACTTGAGTGGCCTGAAAATGAGTCTTTCCAACTCAGGGAGAAGAAGTTTCAGATGATTAGGAAGTAGAGCAGGTAGGATAGTAAAACACTTAATCAGTGGCCAAGGAATCAATAAACACAAATAGGTCAAATCAGTTGAATTGAATTAAATTGACTTTCTATCTTTGAGAAAAGCCTAAGGACAGAAAGAGAGAGTGCAGGTTAGGGTTGACTAGGCTTGCAACAAAACAGAAAGTCTGGGAGTGAGGAAATTTTAGGTTATAGCTTATAAAATCCTAGTTTGAGACGCATGCATCTTTGATTTGAGGAGGCTTCAAATGGGAAAAAAAAACCACCACCTATACAAATTTATTACTTGTTTACACAGAAATATTTGTGTGTTCTTTAACTCTGATTCTTTTCTTCTGGAGCGTTTCTTTCTCAACTGATTAACATAGTGAAGTCTCTTTTAGTGCTAGCTCCTAGTCCACTTCATCCCCCTCCTTCACAAGCTTTCTTAGTTTCTCTTCTTTGCTCAATAATGTCAGTATAATTTCTCTCTGTTGTACTGAAAACTACACTACTGGCTTCTTAATTGCTTAATTTCTAATTGTAGAGATAGGAATTCTGATCCCTAAACTCAGATGTTCAAGAAATTTCACAATGTCATCATAGTCTTTAAATCAGCTTAGTTATAGCTATCACCCATACCTTACTCAGCCCTTGGAACAATCAGTGTCATTCTTGCATGATCCTCCAGGAACTTGCATTTGGGAATACCACTGGAGTCTTCTGTACCACTGCTCCCAAAACAAGCAATTCCATATCCAGCCTGCAATGAAACTTTTTACTACAGACTCTGTGATACTTCTGTGTCACTCGTTCATGAGGACAAGACATCTCCTTGAGAATGAGAATCCTGTGCTTATGGTCTGGCAAACCTGGGTACACCATTTAATCATCCACTATGAAGTGTAGAATCTAATCAGTACATCGAACACAGCAGAATAAGAATTCCATTTACAGAAAAACACCTTCTCGCCTTCTGAATATGGTAGACATGATATCATTTTCTTTTTGCTTTTAAAAACTCCCTTGTCCCAATCCATCTATGATGTCTACCCTGTCTACCCTGTCCTAGGTTTTCATCCAAAAAAAAAAAAAAAAAAGTGAGAAAGCTCACTTCTAGTGTCTCTTCTTGCTAATACTAGAGTCAACACAGAACTTTGGCCTTGGCATGTGGAAAAAGAAAAATGCTATAAGGAAAAACATTTATTAATCCTACAATGAATTACTCTATCACACAATCTCTTGAGCACTTCCCACCCCGAAACCCATGGTGCAACTGGGCCTATGTTTGTAATCACCCAAGTGTCATAGTGGGCACTAGGCTTCAGTGTTTATGTTGTATATTCTATAGCTTTTGCCACTTGTGTTGACATGTATCCAGGATTATAATTCTATACAAAGTAATTTCACTGGTCAAAAGAATACTTTGTGCTTTGTATTAATTCCACCATCCTCCCTAGGCCCTGGAAACTACTGATGCTTTTCCTGTCTCTGTAGTTTTCACTTTCCAGACTGTCATATAATTTGAATAAAGGACAATGTAGCTTTTGCTAACTAGCTTCTTTTATTAATATTCATTTAAGTTTTACCCATGAGGTTTTTTTTGACTTAATAGCTTTTTTTTCAGTCCTGAATTGTGGAGAGCGGTGTTAGCTGTGGAGAGCGGTGTTAGCCATAGAGGATCCATGTTTAATCTTACCCTCCATAATATAGAGCAAGGAGACTATGTTATGAGGAACCACGTACTTGCCGAATTAGATTGCCCTGGAACGTGATGAACGTTCTGTAAGCCCGAGAAACAAGGAAGCCCATGAGGGTGGGGAATTCCCAAAGAACTGGTAAACAACGAAGCAGGTGTTTTGGATAAAGGTCATGGTTAATGACCTAACTCACTTAGTGTATAAAAGGGAGGTGAGAATAAACTTGGTTGTTCGGTTTTAGGAGCCCGGACAACTCTTTTTTCTTTTGAAGTGTGTTTTTTCTTTCATCCTCACCCCTCCTCTCAGGTACTGTTCGACTAGTGATGGCGGGTCCCGTCACTGAATAATATTCCATTCTCTAGAATAAACTTTCCACACTTTATTCATTCACTTATAAAAGGACATCTTGGTGCTTTTAAATTTTATTAATAGCAAATGAAAGTGCTATAAACATCCATATGCACAGTTTTGTGTGAATATAAGTTTTCAACTCTTGGGTGAACACCAACGTGTTTGGGTAAATACCAACACTACTAAGTTTTATGGTAAGAGAATGTTTAGTTTTGTAAGAAATTATCTTCCAAAGTGTCTGCACCATCCAAAATTCTTGCCACTAATGGTTAGAAGTTCCTGTTGCTCCACATCCCTCCATCACGTAGTGTTGTCAGTGCTCTGGGTTTTGGCTCTTTGAATAGGTGTATAGGAGTATCTTATTATTATTTTAATTTGAATTTATTCATGATTTATGAGGAGGAATATATTTTAGTATGCTTATTTGCTATCTTTCTGGTGAGTTATCTATTAAGGTCTTTGGTTTTGGACCTAATTTTTAGGGTGATTATAGTGAATCACTTCTCTCTTTGTAAGGGAATTTTGTATTTTAACTTCAGTTCTGAGCATCTTCCTACTATTCTTTAACCATTCCTATTTTTCTTTCTCCATCTCTTTACATGTAATACTTTCCCATCCAACCCTTTATTTTTGTGTTTTCCTGGGTTTCATTCACAGTTTTTCCTGGAACCTTTCGTCTACAATTATCCTTTCAGCAATCATTGCATTGATCTCTATTTACCCAACTCAGGAAATTTCACTACTCAGTTGTGCATGTTAAAATCTAAGTGTCAGCTTTGACTCATTTACTTCCTTCACTGTCATTCTCAAAGCTACTTATCAGCATATCTTGCTAACGTTATGTATGTTTAAAATGTACATAGTCTTGAATCCTAACTCCATTCCCAAATGCACATGTTTGTAGAGAAATTGAATTCTATTATATAAATACTGTATACAGTTCATAGACAAAACATTTGAAGATACTTTAAGTAAAAGAAGCTAGCAAACCATCAGTTTTGAAGCAAAGGCATAGAATCCATGGGATATGTTAAGTATAAAGTATAAAATATGTAAAATAAATAGTTGGAAAGTAAAGCATGTATATGTTAAAACAGAGAAGGCATGACCACAAAATACTTTGTTGTTGCACCTGACACAAAACATGCAAGAAGTGTTAAAATAGTCAAAATATTCTAAACATATACAAAATGTAATAGTCATGAGGTTTGAATTCAATTATCCATTGATAAAGCTCATTCTGCTTTCCTGTGGCTTTCAACCATGAACTGTGTATAAAATCCATGAATGTTCATTAAACTATTGGCAAAGTATAACCATATATACTTTTCCTTCAGTTTCTTTGGTAGAGGAAATGCCTGCAGTTGGGCCAGCATGCGTTTTGTCTGTGAATTCATTACTAGCAGGGAGAGAGAGAGACAGAGAGAGAGAGAGAGAGAGAGAGAGAGAGAGAGAGAGAGAGAGAGAGAGAGAGAGAGAGAGAGAGAGAGAGAGAGAGAGAGAGAGATTGAGAGAATAAAGATTGGATAACGTCCAGATTTTGTTTAGAGCTTTACAAAAAGTGGTAGTTCGAGTGTTTTCATTTCTTCCATGTGTCTTTCTATAGCACAACATCTGTAATAGCTCACATTACTGTGTGATTGGAGGTTACCATTACATCAGATGTTGTCAGCATAGCACCATCCCTACTAATGCTTTAGAGACTCTCTCATCATTGCTCATGTTAGCCTTCCAACTAACCTCACCTTCTATCCATCTGCTCCCATTCAGCAGTCAGACAATAACCAGACTGAATACCTGCTAATATAGGTTGAGCATGTTCATTGTGAACAATTCTGGACACTCACTGTGTGCCAAAGACTGTACAAAGTCCAGGGACACAACAAATGTAGATCTCTTCCTAATCATAGATTTAAGTTTAGTTTCTTTGAGGTAAAGACGGGGTAGCAAGTTGGGATTGATTTATCAGATAATAAATAAACAATCACAAGTATAGTTTAAAATTTCCATTTTAATAAGTGTTATGAAAGAGGGGTAGAGGTTAGAATACAGAATTAACTAATAAAGGTGAGAAGAAGATGGAAAAAATACTCCCTAACAAAGTGAGTTGAGCAGTAGAAGAGCAGGAAATAGCAAGAGCTAGAGGAGGGATGGCCTTTTAAGCAGAAGGATGAACAGGTGAGGGAAGCTGAGTGTCTGAAGGAACTAAATGTACTTTGGCAATTGATGAAAGACCACAGGTATGAGAAATATATCAAATATAAGTAATTTGTAAATGACATTATCACTGACAATTTTGCATATGCAAATAAGTGATGAGAATGAAAACAAATAATCAGGATATATGCTCATATTATCCAATAGAAATCAACCAAAATCCTATGTTCAGTAAATCCCTTTGTTTTTTCAAAAGGAAATACAAATATCATCATATGTCTGCTTTTTATTTATACTTCATACCTAAACAAACAAATGCAGAATTAAACAACTTTTTGAAGATCCTGGGTGAAACTTTTCTTTCTTTTACCTCAGAATACAGTTAATCTAACTAGGTAAGCTTGTTCTTTATATGTAGCTTTAATTAATGTAATAGCTGGCATTCTGTGATTCAGAACATAATGAGAATTCTCAAGTTGACTGTAATGAGTTATTCTATGTTTAAGGGATATTCCCAAAAGAGACAGCTTGATGTCCCTGTCATGATTGCTTTCTATGGGAACAGACAACGAGTGCCTGAAATATAAAGTATCTATTGTATAGTTTTGAAAATTGAGGAAAGAAAGAGTTCTGCTCTGGTATTCTAGCTTTCAATTTTATTGAAATGTATTTTACTGCGCTTCTTTCTCTTTTTAGTGTAATATCATTTTGTAGTGAAGTCATTGTCTCCATTTAAGGGGTTATGGTAAAACTATTCATGCTGTTAACAAAAAATACTAATACATGAAACAAATGACCTGCCTACCTAGACAAATGGTAAATTTTCAAATGGCCAATGATAACACAATGGGCTTTTTTTCATTCCCACAGAATAAGGATTTCAGCAAAATGTTGATGGAAGTATTTGATTAGTACCTCTCTACTCCAGAACTAAGACAGGGCTCTAGTTTTTTAAAAAAAAAAAAAAATGAAAGAAGAAAGGAAGAAAGGGAGGAAGGAAGGAAGGAAGGAAGGAAGGAAGAAAGAAAGAAAGAAAGAAAGAAAGAAAGAAAGAAAGAAAAGGAAGGAAGTAAGGAAGAGGGAGAAAGAAAAAAGAAAGAAAAAGGGAAGGATAGGAGAGTCATTTAGGCAGACAAGAAGGAAGGAAGGGAGAGAGGGAGGGAGGGAGGGAGGGAATAATATTAGGAAGTCAATTCAAAGAAGATCAATTTTATAGACCATCCCTGACTTTGACACTATTCCACTTTAAGATTAAATTTATGAATATTTAGAACCACTCAAGCTCACTTCTGTGTTACTTGTGTCTCCAGTTCTTGTCTACATATTCTTGTTTCCCATCATTAGATTTTAAATAAATAGTGAATATAAAATAAACAAGTGGAACTTGAATTACCATTTTACTCATTTTATTTGCTCATAATTCTCTTGCCCTTAGGGAGTTTACTTGTTTAGAAATATCAATCTGTTTTTTTTCTCTTGTTCATTTTTTTCTGATGGGTTTTATTTTATTTCACTACTACTATGAAAAATAACAGAAGAAGTATGAAAATGATCTGCTCTAGGGGTGAAATAATAGAGAATGGAGTTAAAAATTATCTGTCCAGCTTCAAATGCAGTAGATACGACGTTAAGGTTGTCCTAAATAATCTCATATAAGGGAAATAGGCAAAAAGGAAAATAGAATTCTTCTTGTGGGGTAAAGGAGGAAGCAATTGGAGAATCAATTAAGAATTTTAATTTTTGTTCAATTCTTGTATCATATGGCTATGTATAAGTAATACAAGAAATTCACTTTTGTAAATTAAGTTGTAAATAAAATAAATTAGAATAGTGACATAAAAAATTCATTTTTTGTTTAATTGTAAATAGTATAAATTAGAATAGTGACATTCCAAAGTTTATATTTAAATAATTTGTTTTCCAATCTTCCCTACTAAATAAAAATATAGAAGGTCAACAACGCCTTTTATATCCTGATGAAATTATTTTACCAATATATGATAATGAGCATTTTATAATAGTGGGAGATATTTAGTGAATATTATTAGAAATATCTTCATGTTATCTATTTTAGAAAAACTAAAATTGTATCATGCATCAGATTTTTAAAACTTGATTCATCAGGAAGGAGAGAAAGCATGGGAGAACAGATAAAAGTAGTTGACCAGACACTGAAGTTCTCAACCATAATACATAACCAGGAATTTATACAGTAGACTCTGTACAAAGGAAAATCATAATATACACCAAAGATAGGTTGAATAAATGCTAATAATATGTGACAATTTTTCATATTCCTAATAAATATGTTCACTTATGTACTGAATTATATTCACAGTAGAATATTTTATAAAATTGTTAAAAAACAAAATTATTTTGTAAAAATGTATATAGATTCATGTATTTATATGTAAAATAATTGGAAATACATTCATATACATATATGTGTATATATGTGTCTTCACACACACACACAAACAGAAAGGGGAGAGGAAGAGAGGGACAGAGAGTGAGAGAGGGAAAGAATATTGGTGTTATGGCTTGTGTTTAGACTCCTCGAAAAGGCTCATGTGAATGAGGTGGGGCTATTTTGGAGGTGGCTAAATCTAGAGTGTATGATTGATTCATGGTGGGGATAGGCCGGAGGGGACTAGGATTAAGGGCTTGAGTGTTACCTGCCCTAAGTAGTCTGAATAAGGTAAAAGGGGAAGAAAGATGCTCTTAAGGTCCGTTGTTGCTTTCATGGCTTCCACCGCCACGAACTGTTTCTCCTTTTCCACTTTACCTTGGAGTCAGCCAATTATGGACTGAAACCTCTGCACCTTTAGGAACTGTAAGCCAAATAAACTTTCCCCCTTTAACTTTGAGTATCGGGTATTTTGTCTCAGGAAAGAGAATAATAGCAACTAACAAGTTGCTCACATTTTTTTTTAAGAGTAAGAAAAATTTATTGAGAGAACAAAAGCTTCTGTCTAAGAGAGACAGAAGTGGGACCGAAAAGTGCGTTGCCCGCCCACCCCACTTTTCAAAGGTGTTTATTTTCCATTAAGTTTATTGGTACATTTTAGGTATGCAATACAGTTACATTCATTGTTGGGATCTTGTAACTTTACATGACGTATCTTGGTTCTTATTTTTTTTTCCCCTTCCCCTGACCTCCCTTCACCCCCTCCATGTTTCCCTATTTACAAAGATTTTGTTTCCATTTTTTCGTTTTCTCATATTTTTTCTTTTCCCTTCTTTCCTTTCCTCTACCCCTCCCACTTTCCCTGCTCCTTTAGACCTTTTTTTCCTATTACACAATATCAATTATACATTTTTAAAAATTACAATATCAAGATTTAGAGGACATTATCACAGATTTTACAGAATTTAAAAGGATATAGAAAGCATATTATAAAAATCCTTTTTGAAATACATTTGACAACTTCTATGAAGTACCTTGGAAGACAAATTAATGAAACTGACTCTGGAAGAAATATAAAATTTGAATAGCACCTATTAAAGAAAGTATATTCCTAGCTTGAAAACCTGCCTATATGAAAAAATATGGAACGCTTCATGAATTTGCGTGTCATCCTTGCGCAGGGGCCATGCTAATCTTCTCTGTACAGTTCTAATTTTAGTATATGTGCTGCCGAAGCGAGCACTCAAAGATGTTTTATACTGCAAAACCATGTGGTGAGGCGGGTAAATTGCTCACATTTTTATTGACTTATTCTCTTCTTTTCTATTTCCACTTTTAAATATTTTCTTCCAAGAACCTGCATTACTATATTTAATAACAAAATAATTCAAGTAAGCACATTTTACAAGTTATTTACTATATACAAAAAATATAGTTCAATTGAGCAAAAATTAAAATTTAGGAATCCATTTATGGATTTTAGCAACAGAAAAGAAAAAAGATTTTCCTTTTAGTTATTGACGATAATCCTTAGTTCTGTACAGTACTTTATATAAGTAATTGTTTGTTGGAGGATTAAATTAAAAAGAGTAATAGTATTTGAGAAATATGAAAAATTAAAATTTTAGACAAAATTAACCAAATTTTTTTCAAAAGCAAGAATCAGAGGAAATATTTACAGTAGTGAATAGTTAATCTGCTTATATTGAAACTAAAAACTTTCCTTAAGAAGAGGATTAGCAACTATAAGTACTCTTATTTCAATAACTGGGTGGCACTAAATCCTGTAGAGCCAAATATTGTTCAGTATTATACATTTTGATTGTGAGCATTTAGGCTCTTCCATTGAGACACTGTGAAAAATCCTGCTGTCGGAAGAATTAATAGAAGATCTCATTCTAAGATCATTCAATCAATGTCTTGCTAATGTTCACTTCATTTTATCTTTAACAGTAGCATTAATTTTTTGATCATTGAAATGATCATATGTGGTTCCAATTTTAGAAGATTCTTGGTAAACGCTTTGCTCCTCATACTTGTCACATTTCCCAGGTAGTGATGAACCTATTTAGCATCAGAGAAGTAGTTTTCCAAAATAATGTCAATATAGGAGATCACTGACAACATACCACCTTTTTTAAAATTTGTGAAATTTGTGATTTGCTATGGGAAATCACAAAGGAAGTGAACAGTTTCATTAGCTGTAATGTGTCTCCTGTGTTATTTGTTGGGAGAACAAAAAAGAGCCACTATATCTTTCTTCACAATTTTTAATAAATTTAATATTTTATGTATCTTTGAGTGTAAAAGGCTTGAAAAATTGCTCAATGAAATGCAATGGGTGTCAGATTAGTTAATCAACAGGCTTCAGAGAAGAATTGTTAATTGTTCTATTTTTTGCCCTTTTACCAAATACTCGTGGATCCTGACTGTGGCAAGAGAGATGCTCGGTATACAAAATGAACAATATAAAAGATGAGCACAGCAGACACATGCTTGCCTCAGCAAAGATCATGCTTCGATGGAACACAGGCTGTAGACAGGTAAACAAAGAACACAATTACAGAGATATCTATACAGTGTGCTTTCATGGAAATAACAGTAGGGGCTGGGAGTGAACTGGGTACTAAACTGAAATCAGAAAACAAGGAGTCATCTATGTAAATGGCTGTGAAGGAAAAGTTCAAGGCAGTGAATACAGGAATCATAAAGACAACAGTTTTGAATAGGGCCTGGCCTCTTGAAGCTAGCAGATAGCTTGTGTATCAAGAGTACAAAATCAAAGTTGGGTTGATATATAATACAAAGACAAGACTCAAGTTTCTTTGAAAAAGGTGTAATACATTTTAAGATCTTTTTAATTTATAGGAGCTTTCATTACATCAAAGAAGCTCATATTTCCATGTGTGTACCTTTTATTATTTAAAATATCCCTTAACTAATCTCTAAAATAAATGAAGAGATAAAATGCAAGGTACAAAATGCATGCCACCATCTATCTTTAGATGTGTAGAATATCCCCAAAGTGATATAAATAAACTGATAAAACAGTTCCCCCAAGAAGGGAAACTGGATGACAGGGAAAAGATTGAAACTATACTTCCCACTTATGCTAGCATCTTGGAATTTCTCAATTTTGTTTCATATATTTGGATTACAGCTAAGAAAAATATTAGCAATTATTTAAAAAATGAAACATTAAATGTTTTTTAAATTATGTTTTATTATGGTTTCTTTATTTACTCTAAACATCCTTAATTTTTTCTTATTTCCAATTAGTCCCTTTGAAAATAGAGGAATATGTTCAATAAGGCTTTCAATGCAATAAAGCAGAGATGTAAAGTTTGAAAAGTTCCATCTCTTTGAAAAGTTCCATCTTTTGGGATTACCATGGTAATTTTATTGCTTTTAAAATTCGCTTGGAATTAAAAAGTTTTAAACTTTTCTTGGAATTATCATAGTAATTGTATTGCTTTAAAAATTTGTTAATATACTTCTGAACATAAAACACCAGTCATAATAGTAAATTGTACAAAATCACAAGTTCTTTAACTGTCAAACCTCTGAAATGAGAGGGTAGAGGTAGATAATTTATAGGTCCATTATTTTTGTAATTCAGCCATTTTTTCATCAAGTTTAATGATTCCTACTATGCACCAACATTATACTAGGCATTGGGAAATCAGAGATGTGTTCTGTGATAGTAAGTGATATATTCTCCCTAGTATTTTTTCTCCTCTTCCAAAATTGTAGTGTTTGGAATGGGAAAAAATTAACAGACAGTATACAATGCTATCTTCCAGTGTTCAAATCATTATGGTGAAAGTGATGTATGGAGTCAATTCTAGGTCTTGCACATCCCCCTCATCTCTCACCTTTTGCTCTCACTGACTGGAATGGAGAGGCAATAAACACTAATTTTAACTTCATGGATATTACATAACTTTAATAAGAAAAAGTATAAATACTTCAGGTTGACCAGTTCTAGAAATGGCACAAGCTACAGTATCATAAATGGACAAGATGGAAGCTATATTTGAAGAACAGAAGTAGTAAAAATCAAAGACGTTTATTTCCTGATGTTATAAAGTTGACATACCCAATGTGATCCCTTTATAATCCAATGGATGACAGAAAACCTGTTTTGCTATACCAGTCTTTGTATTTTGTCTGTTTATTTATTTGTCTTTGTATAGCAACTTAATTGTATCCTAATACAGGGTCCATATATCAAAGAATATCACAATAGAGAGGAAAATGTTAACAAATGATTGCAACATAAATTAACTACTGTATTAATTATAGTTCCACTCAGTGTTCCAGAAAAGAAGAATCAACTTGCTCTGCTTAAAGAAATCAAGAAAACATTGAAAGTAAGAAATGACATTTAGCTGGATCTTTAAGGATAGATAGTATTTTTCTACACACAAACGAAGATAAAAATATCCCTGGAACAGAAAATAGAATGTAAAAATCCCCAAGTTGTGACAAGACATGTTTTGTGTGGAAAATATTGAGAAACTCATTGTGATTGACATTTGAGGCATATAAGGAAAGAATGGCAAGATACTAAGTTGGGCAAAGAATCTGAAGGCAAATAAATTTTGGCTCTTTTTCCTTTCACTAATGTGGAGCTAAGAAGATTCACAAACAGGAGAGTGACACCATCAGATTTTTTTCACAGGAAGTTAACTCAGTAATATGAGAGATAGATGGACTGGAGGTGAGAGATAAGTGGGAACAAGACTAAATTTTACTTTGATGATAGTATCTACTTTGAACAAAAGGAAATTGACATTTTTTCAGATTACCTGATTGTTAAGAAAATCAGTCATAACAGTCTCTCCTACTTATTCCATACTTGCATCTTTAAAATACTAGTCGATACTTATGAAATAAAATTATCATTAACTGAAACTGTTAATTTAATGAACGAAAACTCAGTTCTTTATGTGCTTAGATGCATATCCTTTTGCGTGAATATGTACACACCCACAGAAAGATAGGTAGCTATACTTGGGTTTCACATCCATCTTTATATATGGATATTGTAAATAAGTTAATTTCTAGAAAAATTTACATGTGTTCTGATCTGTATGTGGGAAGAAGGCTGAACCAACCTAATAATTGATCTGTTCTGTGAGATAAGTACTCGAAGGGAAGACCAATTGAACTAAGACCAAAATTATACTTTTCTATTACACAGGTGAATCAATCCAACTCAACATGTCAAAGCATAAAAAAATGTTTCAGAAAAGATAGGCAACATACTAAATTTCCCTACCCATTACCTAGAAGTAAGTTGTACTCGGAAGAGTAAAATGTCATTCTGTCAATATTTGTGAGCTTTTGAAGGTTTCTCAACCCCATCAATCAAAGTGCCTTCCACTTCACTCTGAAATACTTCCCTAAAACATGATACTTTAAGAATTATCTTTAAAATAGTTTTGAATTCAAGAAAAAAATTTTTTTAAATATGCAGAGACCCATCAGTGTCCCCAGTATTTATAACCTCATTTTTTCTTTCTGCATTTTGTTTCATTTTTAAATCTCACTTTCTTGAATGAGAGTTTTTGATTTATAGGATGTGGTTACTGCATTGAAATATGTAATACACAAGGAAGTAGTTTTTTTAAATTGCCTTTATGTTCATGCTATAATAATGCAAAAACTGAGAGGCAATTTAGGGTGAGATAAAGCAGGAGCAGTAAACTGAGGTAGATTATGGAGAGTTTTTAAATCCACTTCAGATTTTAGTCCTTATTGATAGCATCGTGATACTAGTGAAGGAGGTTACACAAAAGAGTGTTATACTCAGATTTGCATTCTTTCACGATCTCTCTGGATCCAGTTGGGAAAATGGATTACATGATGCTAAGGATAAGTATGTCCAGATATAGGAAGGTATAGCCACAGATGTTGGGAAGAAAACAGTCACTTTGACTAGGTTGTGATGATAACAAAGATAAATGGACATATTTGAAAGGTATTTAGGAAGTCAACTGAACAGGACTTTGGAAGGGATTAGATAAGTATGAGGAGAAATAGAGAAAAGTTGAGGATAGTAGTAATATTGTACATTAGCATGGGAAATGCTATTTACAAAACATTGGATTTATTTCACTTGGTCACTAAGGAAGAAATGATAATTAATTTTACTCTCAGTTTTACAAAAGAAAAAAGAAATTCAGATAAGCTAACAGATCACAACAGGTCTTAAGCAGCTGTTAATATTTGGAGCTTGTATTTGAGCTCAAGAATTCTGTATTTCTTTTTTCAAGTTCAGGATACTTGGTTTTGGAAATTCACAAATCTGACCTTTTATGAGCAGCTAGTCCCTGAAAAGGTCCTTGGATCAAAACTTAGTACTAATTTATCTACTCACTTTTAAATTCTAATCTCTCTGGGCAATAAGCCCAATTGATTTGGTACAAACTTCAAAGCAAAGAAAATCAAGGTCACAAGCCACACAACATTCAAAAATAGGAAGGAAGAGAAAAACAAAGAAGAAAAAGAACTTTTCTGCCCCACAATCTACTCTTAAGAGGAATCACAGCTGTTCATGGTTAGTTATATCACCAAAATTTGTGCAATGATACCAATAGAAGTTAACTCATCTCTAAGACAGTAAGTTCAAGTGACAATTACCTGAAGCTTTAGTCTCAGATATAGGGGCTGTTGAATTTCTTATAAAGAATTTACTAGTATCAGAATGGTAAACAAACATGATTGAAACTGAGAATTGATATAAAAACAAAATGATTCACCAAAAGTGAGCTTGATAAAATTCACGTGGGAAGTTCTTTCTCTCTGAACATATGGTCACAAATGTGTCTATAATGTCCTATATGGAGTGCTAGAGATAAATAAATTTTAATTTATGATCAGGCAAAGGGAAGGAGTTTCCAGGAATGATTTTAGCAATTCTGGAAATTTTTCCATCAACTTCTGCTAAAACTATAAACTTATGACTCAATCTAAGAAATGAAATATTGCTAATAGAGTCTATGTTATCAGTAAATACTCTTTGATCCATCTCCCACCACATACAAGTGCCATTATCTTAAATTTTGTTTTTCATTCTTTTACTTTCTTCACACTTTTACCACATTATGTATGGATTTCTAAGCAGCATACTGTTTTACCTTTGGGGTTTTTTTCTGAGTTATATTGAAAATTCTATCATAATATATAGCCTTCTGTGATCTATTTCTTTAAATTCAGAGTTTTATTCAAAATATTTCAAAACAGATATTAACACAGTTGTACCCTATGACTTTGGCACTGAAAATCCACCAACCTAAAAGAATAAGACAACTCAGTGAATTAAGATTATGCCTAGAAACAGCTCTCTCCCAGCCAGAGATAAATCTATCCCTTGTATTTCATTTAACCATAGGCCCTCACATGCTCACCCCACATCACTAAAACTCCTGGGTTCATAAAGAATTCAAATTGGTGTTTGTTAGTGTTGGGGTCAGTCTTAAGGGAAACAATTTTTGACAGTGTCTGTAACTAAGGAGAGAGGAAGCAGAAGTGGTTGGCTTTTCAAAGGACTACTGGGAGCTATCCCTGGTGCTGCCTCTGAGGAAACCTCTCTAACACTGATTTTGAGTAGAATTTTACCACTGAGCTGAACTACTTTAAACCTCACTGGTTGAACTAATGAATCTGATTTCAGTTCTTCAAGAAATTTGCTGTATGCTGAGTTTTGTATCTTTACCATACTTTCTCTTTTGTTGTTTTTGCACCATACTCTTCTTTAAGCATCACCAATACCACAATGGTTTTATCTCAAATGCACAAAATCATCAGGCACTGGCTTATTATATATATCAGACAAACCTGTATGACAATATTATCATTTCATTTTACAGAACATGAAGCAAGCCTAAGAGAAGCTAAACCAAAGTTACACTTCTAATAGATGCAGAACTTGACAGTAAATTTGCTTAATTCCAGATCTATACCAACTTTCCTACTTCTTCAAATGTAAACTACCTGAACTACACTACTGTGATAGTTAGCTGTGGTGTCGATGTGAAAAAGAAATACTTAGCTGATTGGTTTATCACAATTCTGGGTGTGTCTGGATGACTGACTTTGTAAAGAGAGAAGATCCACCTTTGGTGTGGATGGCACCAACTAATAGGCTTGTAGCCTGGCTGGAATAAACAGGAAAAAAAAAAAAAAAAAGAGAAAGTCTTACCTTTGTTTCTTCAGAGGAGCTCCAGTCTTTACCAACACCTTTAGACTTTCATCTTCTTGCTTCCAGTGCAGACTCTTCAGCTTGCCAATAGACTCTCATTGGACTTTACAGTGAGCTCCAGGCCTTCAAATATGGCTGGGTCTTCCACCTCTCCAGAGTGCAGATGGTCCTTTTCCATTCTGCCACCCCTGCCTCTACAAGTGGCCATTGTAAGTCTACCTTGTAAATCCTCTGTATATCATACATATAATATATTTTATTAAGTCTATTCCTGTAGTGATCCCGAACTGACACAACTACTTTCTAGAATCCCCGAAATACTCACTATTTAATAAAATAAAATCTTACTCTGAATTGTAACATGACACCATTTAAAGATACCTTACTTGAAACAATGACTAACACTTACCAAGTACTCTACATGTTCCAGGAACTGATCTAAGCATTTACATGAAGTCCTCACAACTTTATGAAATGTGATTTTATAGCTTCTCTTCTTTCATAGATCAAAAAATTCAAGCACAGAGAGCGAGTGTTGTCAGAAGCAAAGATTTAAACCTAAATATTTGATTCAAGATCCTATATTCTAAAATAATATACTACTTTGTTTCATTATCTTTAAGCATTATCTTTGATTGGTATGTTTCATGCATAATCCTTCACAAATGTTTTTAATTTTTAAAAATAACAGATTCATGTTTTCACTATTATGTTGCACTTTAAATTAGAAAGTAAAATATGATGATGAGATTTCCTAATGGTTTTTAAACTAAATTACTGTTAAATAAAAGATTTTAATATTTTCACAGGCCAAATGGTAAAACATTCCAATATTTGTTTATTAAAGAGTAGAAATATTATAGAAATCAGATTTGAATGCCCATTAAAAATACATATAGCAAATGATATCGTAGTTGAAGATAACTTACATACTCCCTGATAGTTGTCTATGTATTTAAAATTTTTATTTTCTTTTTTAATGACTTCAAAGTAAATTAGGAAATGTCAGTCTTTTAAAATCAATTCAAATAGAATGTCAAACAAGCAGGTTTCATTCAGGGCACTGGGAGCCTGTTCAGTTGTTTCCTCTCACCCTCACTCTTTAAAATCCTCAATCACTGCCATTTCTGGTCTCAGATTTCACAATACTTTACAGGCAGTTGAATGAAAGGGCAGGAGCTTCCTCTGAAACTCCAGTTATTTCAGCTCTAAAATCAGCTGAAAAGGATGCTCTCCCTAGAGACACGAATGCATTCTCTCCATCATGAACCCACAATCCCCTCAGGTTGTGACCAGGGAGGAGTTTAGCACTTGAACCTGGAAAAAGCTATTTTTTTTAATCAAAGCGTACCAATCTTGTTCCATATGGCCTGTGGCACAATTTATTTAAAACAGTATGGTGCATCAGAGAAAGTAAACAACAATAATAATAATACAGATACAGCAATTTGCCCATAAATAATACAGGAAGCCACATTGGCCCCAGCACCTTCATGAAACGGGACTCCAACATATGTATTTCTTATACAGCTTTATGCATGACTTCATTTCTATAGTTTTCACTTCACTGCTCTGTTGTGTCACTCTACCACAAAAACTATACATCATAAGAACTGAAATTTGTTTGCAGTCCCCTTTCTTGAAGAAAAAATGAGCAGTATTGTTTAGAAGAATGAGCATTAATCCACAAGTCTGAAAGGTAGAACCTGAATCCCAGCCCTGCCACTTTCTGGCTCCCAGATGTTGGTTGAGTTGCATATCCCCTCTGAAATTCAGTTTTCAGATGATTGGGATAGGTTTGTTTACCTCCTAGAGTTCGTGTAGTGACTAAATAAGCTAATGCATGAGAAATTTGTTTGAAAAAATACTGTGCTACACAGGATTCTGTTTGGAAGTGAGAAACTCAGCACTTCACATAAATGTACATACTTTTAAATTTTTAGTTTCCAGTTTAGAAGTTTTCACTTCTCCTGAATTTACTTACCTAATTAGACTCATTACTGGCTGACATTTTTTTTTGTGGTTTCTTGCTATTTAAAGTACCATGTTTATCTGAAAATTCTTCAGATTCCTAGAATTTCCTTAGATTTTTATTTTAGAGACTGAAAAAAAGCTTAATGACTTCATTTTTCTTCAAAGAATTGTAATTTCACTTTTAAATACTCTGAAATTTTTAATGTCAAAAAATTAGCAAAATTAAAATGGAAAAGAATATTAACTTATATTGGTAGTGTTTAATTACATTATATCCCATCTGTTTGAATTTAAATGTCTATCTAATTTAGAAAATCATTATCTAACCTGTTCTATTTGACCAGTAATTTTGGCTTTAAATATTTTCGACTTTGTGCATTTTCTGGTAAGCTTTGTGATCTAGGCCCATGTAATTGTGTTAACCTTATTGAAGTCATAGTACATCTTTGAAATTTTTAAAAAGGGCATTTAATTCTTTTAGGACTTATTTTTTCAATATATTTTTCTATAACTTCAGGGCTATACAAAAGCATACAAAATCTGTACAGAATGTTAAGAACTTAAGTATTTTCTCAGCTCACAGAATCCACATGCCACATTATAGTTGTAAATTAAGGTCTAGCGTGGAGCAGAAACCAGCCTTCCATATCACAGTTTTCCTCCCTGAGTGAGGCAAGAGTCAGCCAGTAAATATATGTGGTCAACCTCAGATTTGCCTCACTGGGAGTTCACATGTATTTTTAACTGCCTTCAATTGTTAATGTATTCCTCAAATGAGATGCATCACCTTGAAGAATGACTTTTTGCCCTCTGGGAATAGGCCAAACAAGTATTTCATTCGCTATGATAATCAGTTCTACCTTCAGCAACATATAAACCCAAATTTAATAGGCGCTGGTGATTAGGTTTTAAGTCAGAGAGGCATCACTGTCTGCTGTGAAAAATAATAAGAAAAAATACAAATTATAACGAATTTGCCTTCAGGAGGCCTTGTTAGACATAATGGGATCATAACTATTGCAGGAGATGGTGAATAAATGTTTTTCCTTCTCATTATAGACATTTCTGAGTCACCAATTTTCAGTGATAAGAAAGATTGCCTTTAACTTGTGCTAAAGATATCTTAAGTCATTTGTTTTGTCCACTTAGTTTATAAGTCTTGAAGGAAAAAAAGGACCACTTACCATAAAACACTTATTTAAATCTTTTAAAATGCTTAAAACCACATAGAACCATTCAAAGCTATAGATAAATATAATTTTATCCAAATCTTCCTCTCTCAAAATTATCTAAGGCTTTTCTCCATCTTAAACTTGCATAGAAATAAGAAACGATTGTTCAGAACTTTATGGAAAATAACAAATCAACCCTTAAATCAGCAGCTTAGGTTGTAGACAGTAAATGATACAGTGGTTCCACTTTCTTGGAACTGAGTAGCAGAAGAAAATGAAGAAAGATACTACTGACAGGGCAAGGATGATGGGAGCAGGCTCGCATTATGAATGATATGTTAAGTGATTGGCTCCGATGGAATCATGGGATTGCTGCTGCCTTCTGCAGAAGCTGATTTTCATTCTCATTGTTCACCTCATAAGCCTCCAACATATGGAGGGGGCAGGAGAAGCCATGTGTACATGTATTCCCTATAAATACATATATTTAGAAATATTCTGAATATTTCTCCCAGCTACACAGAGTGGTAGGGAAAAATACCTAATGCCAAATATATATCTTGTCAGCTAAATTTATTAGTTTTAATATTCATGTGTGCTCTCTCCCCTCTTCCCTGTGAAGTGAAGTGCCATATTCTTCTTTATTTAATAATCCCAGGGATATATATTCCTAACTCTAAAATAAGTGAAATAATAATTCAATTCTCTATTATAATATATTGAAGATAATAACAAAGATGTGTCATAGGCTGTTTTGATGTGCTTAGAGATCCATTCTATATATTTCTTTCTTCAAACCAGTAGACACTACTTGACTCATTTGGTTGGCCTGGTGTGTGTGTGTGTGTGTGTGTGTGTGTGTGTGTGTGTGTGTGTGCATTGGCAGAGTGAAGGGAAGTGGCGGATGGACCAGTAGTCAAAGGAAATGATTGTTACATGATGCAATATATTAGAAACACATGAATAAAATTAAGCATAATACTGGTGTCAAAGTGTTCATTTGTTAAGATTTTCTTTAAACTAATTTTCATCCCTACATAAAAGTGATTAACAGAGAGAGAAAATGTATTTAGATACTAATTATTTTGTGCACCAATGCTTAAATTTATAGCATGACTAATGCTGTATCTTATTATTGTGAATTTCTCAGTATAAAATAATAATCAGTTTTTCAAGTAATTCATTTTATTTTCACATGTTTTAAATCCAAATTACTAGCCTTTGTATATAAGAATTTTTAGAAGGCAAATATGGTAAGCTTCACTAATCTAAAAAAAATCAGAGTAATTTAGGGCATGAACTTATAGTCTTACCAATTGCTGTTTAGATTTGGATAAATATATATGCATAACAATGCTAAATAGGGAAAGAAAAGTATTGATTATACTTAATGATAAATTCTTTTACCATATTTTTGGCAGCAAACCATGTTGTTTTAAATACTTATCTCAAAATGGGACATGACTAATTTTTGTAAGCAACAAATAAAAATATAAACCTAAAAACTAATTTGTACTTGAGTGTGGAGAAAATTCTACTTATTAAAATGCCCTGAAAATTTGGGTAGAAAGCAAGAACAGTGACATTTAAGGGAGATGAGAAACTGAGCAGTGGGGCAATCAGCAGACAACTATAATCACTGTCCCTTCTAAATTGATGATACAGTTATACACTTGTTAGTATTAGGAGACCTACAGATTCTATTTTCTAGGGCACAGCCTAGCAGGCATGTTCAGTGAATCCCCCTGTACCAATCAGCTCACCCCCTGAGGGGAAATGCCACGTGCATTCAAATCAAATGTTTTCCTATCAAGTTCTGAACTAATGGCTTTCCTAGGAGACCCAAGACTGCCACTCACCTACTACCTATTTAGACATGTTAAAACAGAATTTGTTGTTTATATGTATTTCATTGAAGTGAGTCTATTTTCTCATATTGGATTTGTATCCAAACCTCAGGTTGTCAATACTGCTTAGCTAAGGTTTCTGTGTGTTTTGTTTTTCTCTGCATGTAATCCAGAAAAATAGTACTGTTCATGCCAATTTCAACCTTTCTGTAAATGTGTAAGTAATGTATTAATTAATTGTGTAAAGGTACTAGTGCTAAGGTCAGGACCTAAAAATGCATTTCTTTTATTCAAAGCTGTTTTGTAATATTCAAAAATTATTATACTACAGCCATAGCTCAGCCTAAATTTTCATATGGAAAAATAAGGATTAAAAAAAGATGTCCATCTTCAATAAAAAGGTGAGAGTACCACTTTAATTTAATTATTTTCTGTGTGATTGAAAGTGTATCTGTTCTCCTTAGAGAAAAGCTTAGTGATATAAAGCCACAAACCTGACGAGCCTGTGATTTTCTTCTCAATGTAAAAATCACCCCCATACACATTCCTGTGCTTACAAGCTCTAAGTTAGTTACCTGTGTTTAAGACTAAATGTATGTATTAAACATTCTCCCAAAACAAGAACTGTTATGTTTGATATGCACTTCAAAAGCCTAAAAGGCCAAAGAAAACCCTTCCTTAATTATTGAAGAAGTGTCTGCAAAGGAAACATGAGCAAATAGCATTCATGCTTTCATCCCCAGTAACCTTTTATTGTCCTTTTCTTCAGATGGCCAAGTCAGTATATTTAATAAAGGCAGCAGCAACCATCAAAGAAGGCAGGGCTCTAATAAATGGTCCTGATTAAAGGCCCTGACAGGGTATGAACTTTGCATAAATTTTCTTATGGTGTCAGGCTAGGATACTGATTGAAAACTCATTAACATAATCACACATTTAGAGGAAATGCTGTAATGTATCAAAAACATTTCCCTTAGTGTAATAATTTTAAGAGCATTAAAATGCAAATGATAATAAGGAGCCATGTTTAGTGATGTTCTAAAAGCCTGATTATTCAAATATTTAGTATAAAGTATGGAATTGTATTCAGTAATGCATCTATATGAATTCAAAAATTTAATCTCTACATGGTCTCAAAACTCTTCATTGATCTTACCAACTATTTTTTCAATTCACAGACCACAAAATTACAGAATAACTGTTGGCTTGAATTTTATAGAGAAATAGTAAAAAATAATAATAATTTAAGCTTCTACATTTAAGAAAATAAATTCAAGCCTCTAGCATCATGTTCCTTCAATGCTTAAAAAGTTCTGAAAAAATAGTTAACATGTTTGTTTTGGGATGATTTTGCTTTGAAAATATGCTGAAGTATTTTGAGCATCCTTTTTCTTGCTTTTATTAGAGTGGGTATAAAGCAGTAGAGAACATGGCAGGTCACAGCAGTGCTGTCCCTTAATGCTAATTCTTAACAATAAAAGAAACACTGCCCTCCCCCACACAAATAGCCGTAATTATGTAAAGAATGACTGCTCCAGACTGATGACTTTCAATATGCTCAAGTCTAGCATACTGGTATAAGAGGCCAGAAAGGTCAACAGTAATTCATAACTGCTATAAAATTGTGTAGCATCCCAGGCCTTCTGCAGGATGCTGACATTATCATGAGTCTTCTGCTGGTTTGTATATGTAAATTTGTGATAGGAAGTGCACTGCTTTTACCGTATCACATGCAGAGCATCAATCAGGCAGTGGAATACATCAGAGTATTTTCATTATGCCTAGTTATTTACTGCATCAGAAGAAATTACCCTGGCAAGCCAAGCGGTCTTCTCTGGGTAGCATGATATGACCAACCAGGCTTCAGCTCAGGAGTCTTGTAAACATTACAGGATTAATCTCACAATCACAATCATCAATCTTTCCTAGTCTTGCCTGGGTGCAACTGTGGAGATTGGTAACCAAGCCATGTGGATTTAAATTTAACCCTGAACATCAAAAACTAGATGTCAGACCTAAACTGCATATTGCAAAACACCTGTGCTTTTTTTTTTTCTATTTGGGTTGAAGACAATAGATGGAAATATAAACGGAAAGACTTTAAAATCATATTTAATTTGTCAATTTCATTCTAGAAACATGTTTCAGAAATTAGAAGTTTTTTATTTTAGGCACTTTTATTTTTTAACATCATGGGAAGTGAGAGAACACTCACTCCCCACATAAACAGATTTTCTGTGTTGTAATGTGGACCGCATAGGCAGGTAGGCAGAGCTGAGGGATGAGGACCACCGGCTGGGGTTTGGGATCAACTTTAACCCTGAGGTTAAAGCCCCGGGGAATTACAGAGTTAGTCCCAAACAAAGGACCACTAAATGTGTCTTGCTAACTCATAAGATGACACTGGCATTGATTGCTGAGCCAAGTGTTTGCTTGCCTGCTTGCCAAAGGGAAAAGGCTGTCTCCCTTTTCTTTCCTTCCAGCAGAATGAGGGGGAGAAAACATGGGTAAGACAGACAGTCCAAATGAACATTCCATCATTTTAAGTTTAGTAACTGGATGGAACATAGCCTATTCTATTTAGATAATGCAAAAGATAATGTGCATTCATTTTTGAAAGTCAGGTGAAAACCATGATGATAATGATCATTTTTCCATAGTCAAGAAACAATAAATATATAATGAGCAGGCCATGGATAGACTGCCTGGCAGTTTAATTTCAACTGTGACCTTTTATTATTTTTTGTCCACAGCACTTTTTACTGAACACGTAGCATAGAGTTAATTCTTTCTTCCTTTCTCAATATCTCACAAGCTCCCATCTTTGAATTAAAAAATGTACCAACCATAAAAGTATGCCTTTCCCTTTTATCCAATAAGATTTTCAAATCTAGGCATTTATATTCATTCTATATACAAAATGTACACATTCCTCCTATATGCTTTAACCCTTTGTTGATTTACTCATCACTGTAGGTACTTACCTGCTCAAATTGTACAACTACAGTAAAAAAAATCTCATGTATATTCAGAATTCCATACGAGCTATTCATCTCTACTCAAGTGATGATTTCTGTATGACTTTCTTGCTCACACAAAGGTTAGCTTTAAAAAATACTGAAGAGCTTTATAAATATTTTTTCCAAATAAGTCATCTGACAATAAAAGAAAAATCTATCTAAAGGAGATTATAATGACCGAAAGTTTCAGTGTTCTTGTTCCCTTGTTTGTCTTGTTGTGTGGTCTTGTTTTATTTTTTCATTTTGTTGTCCTTCACAGTAATGAGATTTTTTCATAGTATACCCTCCTCTAGATAACCAGTTTTAAATTAGCTAAAATATTGATGCTGTACTTTTGCTTATAGCATTTTGGCTTTTCAACTCCTGAAGGTTTTGGCTTTTAAATATGGCACTCCAGGTACAAGGATATAACAAATATTTAGCTTTTCACAAAATAGGAAATAACACTCATGTTTTTGACACTTGCACCAGTATAGCTAAATAAAATTGCACTCTTAGTATTTCAGGGCATAATATAGTACATGAAAGTGATTGTTCTTTAAAATTAACATCTATGATGGACTGCTGTTGTTTGAAATAGTGAGGCTGGAGATAACAATTTGTTTGCATCACTATGGTGTAAGTTTGAGCAACTTACTATGCTACTTATTTTTTTTAAAATTTTATCCTACCTGATACTATGTTTTGCTAATGATTTGAAACAACAAATAGCTACTAGACATTCATGTTGTTTGAAATAGTGAGGCTGGAGATAACAATTTGTTTGCATCACTATGGTGTAAGTTTGAGCAACTTACTATGCTATATATTTTTTTTAAAATTTTATTCATTAAGTTTATTGGTACATTTTAGGTATACAATGATGACATTTATCATTGGAAATTTGTACCTTTACATGCTATATCTTGGTTCTTATTTTTTCTCTATTCCTCTGCCCTCCCTTTACCCCCTCCACCCCACCCTATTTTCAAAGACTTTGCTTCCATTTTTTCATTTTCTCATATTTTTTCCTTTCCCTTCCTTCCTTTCCCCTACTCCTCCCACTTCACCTTCCTCTTTAGACATTTTCTTCCTGTTTTACATTATCTATTATACATTTTGATCCTTATTTACACTTTCAGTTTCTCACACCAGAGAAACTATTTGGTATTTACACATACGTGTCCTATTTATTTCAC
>NW_004624744.1:14716626-14739300 GCF_000247695.1 Heterocephalus glaber | reverse complement strand
ATGCATTATATAAAGGTACAATTCCCAATGAGAAATGTAATTGTGTTGTATACCTACAATGTACCAATAAAAGAATTTAATACAAAAAAAAAAGAGAGAAGCTGCTTGAAATACATCTATTTCCATTTTACTCTCTAAATCAGCTCTTAAAATTTTGGATTAATGAATTCTTTAATTCCTCAGATTTTGTTATCATTCACAAATACTTGTATTTCTCAAAGTAGTAATATTTCCCTTAGGTATATTAAGCCCTTTTTTTCCCTTCCTATTTATCCCTGGCCTTCAATTCTGCCTCATTTCTTTTCCTCTGTCTCCTCTTCAATAGTATTTATTTCCTTCCCCCAGCTTGTATGTACATGTAGGATATAACTATACAATGCTTATGCTTTATTCTATATTCAATAAAATTACAATTTTCTACCAAAGATCAGATTTCAAGACTCAAAACATAATTCAATGATGACACACTTTTTAATAGCACATGTGGAGCTTCTGTTGGATTTCCTTTGGAGAATTTAGTTTGGCTAACACGAAATGTAGTATTAATTCATGGTCAAATCCTCATAGTTGGCTCATAACTCAATGACTCAGATCCCAATAATTCATTTCAAATCTCTTTGTTTCCCCAACCAGTAATTTTCCGAAATCATCTATCATCAATAGTCTTTGATAAATTTTACTAGAGAAGGAGATACATTTTTAAAAGACTTCTAAATTTAGGGATAATATTAGAATAAGACTATGTTATCCAAGAAATCTGTTCTCCAATGGACAGCATGACTGTTGATGTGCTAGCATAATACTCATAAGTTTTACATATACGTATTTTGACTACATGTCTAATGCATATGCATGGACATATTTATATCTCAATACACATGTACATGGAGAAAATAATTTTCTGTAAAGGTTAGGAAGTATAAACTTGATTGTCACATATTTTCATGTTATCAATCTGTTAACTAAAAATAGAGAAGTCCGTTTAGCTAAGGATGCCTATTTCCCTTTTGCTTTTTGAATATCGCCAGGCATAAGACCCAGTACTGTCACACTCATTTAGTGACTCAGGAAAGACATCTTTTCCTGGTCGTATAATTTAACCCTCCCCCAAGGAATTCACTCATCATTTCATCATTTGTTGTGCCAAAACTTCAAGAATACCTAGTGATGTTTGGCACTCTAAGTGAAGGAAATGAGATTATGAAAATATTTTCGGATATATCATAACCATGATTTCTTGAAGCCTTATTATGGATTTACACATTCATCTTGCTGTGAGTTTTCATGTTAACCAAAATTATTTAGCAGAAAACACAACATTCTTTTTTAACATTGAGCAATACTTACAAAACAAATACCAATCACAGACTATAAAATTCAGGTTTTCAAACTCATTATATACATAAGAATATTCTTCGTAGAGACCGAATAATCTCTCACATTTTTGAAATAGTTTTGAAATATATTATGACACAAATATTCTAGTTTGTCAAAATATGAAATATAAAAAACAAGATCAATTGTACAATGCTTTCATAAATTCAATATAAAATGCACTGTATTTACACAGAGCTTTCAGTAATCTTTAAAAGTTGCCTCTATTTTTCATCTTTTACATTTATCAATGTAATATATGAACACAATTAAAAATCAAGTTAAAAGCTCATAATGGAAAATAGTGATTCCTTATTGTTACTCTCTATTCATAGGACAAGACTTTGCTTATTTTTTATTTTAACTGCTTCTTTTGCTAATTATAATGAATTTTTAAATAATACGTTACTACTACCTGCTTCCTGATTTATTATTGTACTTATTATCCTCAAAACCCCCTTCCTTCTTATATTTTAAATAAGTAATCAGGATTTGAATTATAATTTTGTAAATATTATTTACTACTGATCCAAGTACTATACTATCATTATATCTCCTTCTTAGTATAATATCTTGCTATTTCTAGAATAAATAGATGATCTGCTGTTTGCAAACTCCAGTACATGTCACTTCCTTCTTGTGATGTAGAAAAATCTTCAGCCTTGAAATTAGTGAGCTAGCATTCAGCGGTAGTTGTGTTATTTCTTGGGCCCTTTAGTAGATTATTTAGATTGCTGAGCCTCAGTTATCATTTCTGAATAACAAATGTGCAAGTCAATAACTTCCTTGCTCACAATCTGTGAGAAATAAAAAGAAATAACATGTCCATTCATCCACGTCTAGCCCATCCACTTAGTTACTCACATCAAAACCATAAGGAGGGTGAGACTGGAACTATTAACACGGGAGATATTACCTTAGGGAAGAATTAAGGCCCAAGAATACCGAGGAGTTCATACAAAGTTGCCTAGCAGAGAAGGGCTCAAATCCAAACTTTCAAATTCAAAGTCAAGGGCTTGATTCAGCTGAATCACCAATATATTACTAGCAACAAATTTAATCCCTAAAATTAAAGTTTTCAAAATGTTTTTTCTTTGAATTAATTTTAATTTCTAGTGGAGCAATCTGAAATATCATTTTCTCTGTTTTCTAATCTCTGTGGGAAGACTCTGAAAGAGACAGTCAATGTAAAAAACAAATAAATAAAAGATCAACACAGAAAATTGCATATTATTATTACTTAAGGTTTCCAGAGAGACATAGACTGGCTGTTGGTTTTGTTACCATCTTCTATATATTTAAAGTCTCCCTTGTGGTTATGAAATTAAAGACATGACCATGCTGTTACCCTAGGTTTTGTACTTTTCATCTTTTTTTTTTGGTACTGGGGATCGAACTCGGGTCTTTGCTCCTACATAGCAGGTGGCAAAACCACTGAGCTAAATCCCCAGCCCCTGTACTTTTCATCTTATAAACAGTCATAAAACCAATACATTCCCAGGCTAGCTATCTTAAGTTCCAAAAAACTTTTACAGTCAATGGGAATACTAAAAGAGCATGTTATTTGTACAGTAGATAATAGAATTATTATTTTGGACATTTTAGATCTCATCTTTAATAATTATATATATACGGAATATCAAAACATTTACAAACTTTTAGTAATTATTTGGACTTTCTTATGCCATTGTGAGCATGTGATATGGAATACTCCCTTTTTTAAACTACTCACACGCTTATATAAAATTTAATAACTTTTGTGGCTTACTTTCTCCAAAACAATTTAGTTTCATTAACCAAGCAGTTTTCCTCCTGTTACATTTGTCTAAACTAGGATGAAGGAACTAATAAAGCACAGACCTGTCCAGGCATGCTGGGACATGCCTATAATTTGTAGGACTCTGGGAGGCTGAGGCAGGGGGATCTCAAGATAATTTAATAAACTGGCTAATTTATTTAAATTCATTATCACAAACCTCAACTGGATGTTCAGTTCTTCTCCATTGTATTCTCGAGGAGGCTAGCTTTTCTATTCGCCATTCAATGACCTGATCTTTTCCCAAACCTCACACAAATTCTTTCATTCTTTCAGACTGATGTATTTTTATTAGACAAAACAGAAAGTGCCTAGCTGACATCCAAAGCGGAAATCCAAGGATTGCTTGTACTCTTTATCTCTTCCTGAGTTGCATCTAACAGTATTAGGATTTTGATCTTGCAGTTATCACAACTTTCTCTGGTTCTATTGGATTCAGGTATTCATATAATCATGCTTTAGGATACTTCATTAAATATTAACACCACTCTGGACCCCACATCTCTGTCCAGCTACCATCCAATGTATTGTTGGTTCCTTTGCAGAAACTTCTAAAATTATAAGTGCAATTTCTCCATTTCTTTACTTTCTATTTTCCCTTCTATCTATTCTCACCTGCCTATGTAACTTACTGCTTCATGTGTCAAGATCTCCAATCACTTCTAAATTGCCAAATCTAATATCCTTTAGATTCTCATCCTATTCTTTCTGAAAAAGCTGTTCTTTTCCTAACTTAAAAACACTTCCCTTCCTTGACTTCCTTAATGACCTCTTTTTCATCATTCTTACTGGACACACTTTGGTGCCTTTTACCAGTTCTTTCTCTTACCAACCCCTAAACACTGAATTCCTACCAACTCAAGGCTAAATCCCCTCTAATACCCTTGTGTCTTCTGTCTGTTGTCCCTTCTGACTTGGTCTCCTTTATTCACATGGCTCAAAATACCATCCTGGTGCTTTTGGCTTTCATATCAATGTCTCTAACTCAGACTTTTCCTCTTGTAAATTCAATTGGTTTTCTTGTACCTTAACTGAAATATCTCATAGCCACCTTTAATTTAAGGTATATTATGAAGAAATTGACCAATAACAAAGGCTGGCAAGGCTGCAGGGAAAAATGAATGTGTCTTCATTGCTGGTGGGAGTGTAAACTGGTACAACCACTATGGAAATTAGTATGGAGATTCCTCAAAAAAAGTAAAAGTAGAAATTCCATTTCACCCTGCTACTCCCCTTCTAAATATCTTGCCCTGAAAATTAGAAAAATCATACCACAGTGGTGTACGCATAGTCATATTTATAGCAGCACAATTCATAATCACTAAATCTTGGAGGCAGCCTATATGTCTATTAACAGATGAATGAATAAAGAAATTGTGTAATTTATATACAATGGAGCACTACTTTGCCATAAAAAACATAAACTTGAATCATTTGTAGGAAAATGGATGCACCTTGAGACCGTACTGTTAAGCAAAGTAAATCAGACCAGACACACAATCTTAAGTATCACATGGTTTCTCTTATGTAAGAAACTCAATATGAAAATAAAGTGCAATATAAAAGGCAAACAGTATGAAAAAAAGAGTGAGAAAAAAGTTATTGTAAACCAGCTGGGACTATGTATCTAAGAGTGTATCTTGATAAAAGAGTGTATCTTTAGTATAACTATTTTATGTGTTTTATATTTATTTGGGCCTATTAACCTGGTTGTTAATCTGTATGTATAAAAATTTATAATATAAATGTATTACAACAATTTATAAGATAAATTAGCAAATCTCATGCTGACAAAAATGGTGGGGTTGGAGGGAAAGGGGAAAAATAAACAATTGAGATGTGTTGTGTACATGTACCAATTCCCTATAATGAATGTAATTATTAGGCACTGCAAAAATGCACAAATAAAAAAATTTTCAAATGTAAGATGAGAAGTACATATATCTTGACGCTTTTCTAAATCTTTTTCAACCCTATATTTGCTCAGACTAGAAATTTGTGGGTCTTAATTTTTTTTCTGTTCCTTTCTTTTTACTTTTCATGTATAATCCATTGGTAGATTTTGTTTACTCCACCTACAAATATATTTTGAATGGCCTCTTTCCTCTACCTCTGTTACTATATTAATTCAGGGTGCAGTGATGATTCATCTTCTTACTATCATAGCCCATCAGCCTCTTCCATCCTCAACTGTGTCATTGCTCAATTTTCTCTTCCTGTACCTCCACGTTCCACCCATACTGGCCTGTTACCTGTTTCTGACTACACGAGGCTCTTTGCTGCTGTAAGAACTTTGCATTTGTTATCAACTCTACATGAACAATTCTTCCTGTGACTCCATGTGGTTAGCTTCTTCTGTTTACTCCAATATTAGTTTAAATTCAACATGCTCCAAACAAAGAGGACTTCCTTGGCCATCTTATGGAAAATACTCCCTCCACATTGAGCTTTCTCTGAAAGTCCTCAATTTTCCTCTTTTTAGCATTTTAAAATGATTGTTTTTCATATGTTATAAATTATGGTTAACTTTTTGTCTCAGCAACTAGAATATAAGCTTCATGAAATAGGAAATATGCTTAACTTCTTTATCTTTTCATCTTTAGCACTAGCACAGTGCCTGCATATAATAAATGCTTAACAAACATTTGTTGAATGAATTTAATCTGCACATAATACTTCTAATCTCCACTAAACTACCTTGTTCCCCTTTATTTATAATAGTACAGGTTTTTTAATGCAAGATAACATATCTAAAATCATCAAATTTTATCCCATTTATTTAGTAAGTCAAAATACTAACAGTGTCCAAAAAAGGCATGGGCTACTTTTCCTAATATGTGGCCAGAATGTCATAATTCTCTATTTTCAATTTTTAACATATTTTTGAACTGAGAAGGCACAAGAAAAACAGCCTTTAAAACAAATCTGCCTATTTAAAAACTTACCTCAGATGTGTCAACATAAAGTTTAGACCCCTTAGCTTTTACACCGAGGTTCCTTCAGACACTTTGTCAGCTAGCTCATGTTGCCGTGGTGCATCCTTTTTGTGTCCTCAGAGGAGCTACCTTGTTCTTAATGAATGTGTATTAGGTGGTTGTCTTAATTATTTTTCTCCTTGCTGACACAAAATACCCCACACTGAAAGTTAAAGGGGGAAAGGTTTATTTGGCTTACAGTTCACAGAAGTTTCAGCCCATACATAGTTGGCTGGTTTCAAGGCAGCATGGCATGGCAGAGGGCCATCACAGTTCATGGCAGGCAGAAGATAGCAAAAGCAAGCAATTGCTCCACAAACCACCATAGCAGCTTCTGTTTGCCCCTTTTATACCCTACCTAGCCTACCAGGATTAGAGCACGTGCCAAACTAATCAGTGAACTAATTTAGTAATCACACACCCTTAATCCCATTGCCCTGAATCCTGGCTTTGGGGGGACATCTAGACACAAGCCATAACAGTGTTACTTGTCACAACTTTTTATGTTTGCAGTAAACCAATGGCATTTTACTAATCTTTTCGTATTTTTGCCAAAATGAACATCAAAGTAACTGTTCACTGGAATCTACCTTTCCGTTTCTCAAAACTCAGTCATTCAGTGGGAAAACTAAAGTTAGATCAGAGATAATTTCACACTGTAATCAGATAATAAATTTGGTATTAGCAATATTTTTTAGGGGGTATCATACTGAAAGTTCAGGTAACATAAGCAAAAATTAAAATGTGGGACCTGTATTAGACTAAAAAGCTGCACAGCAAAGGAAACAAGTAACAAAATGAAAAATCACCCTACAGGGTGGTAAAAGATAAAAGAAACTCATATAGTTCAATAGGAAAATAAATAATAAGTAAACCAATTTCAAAACTGGCAAAGAACTTAAATAGACATTTTTCCAAATAAGGTGTATAAAAGATCAAGAGGTATATGAAAAAGTTCTCAGCATCATTAAACATTAGGTAAATAATCATATTTAAATTTAGATATTATCTCACATAATAAAAAGATAAATGATAGGGCTAGGGATTTAGCTCAGTGGTGCCGCCACCTGCCTCGCAAGCACAAGGTCCTGAGTTCAATCCTCGGTACAAAAAACAACAACGAAAAAGATAAACAATAAAAGTTCTGACAAACGTATGGTGAAAAAGGAGCTTTCATATACTACTATGGGAATATGCATTAGTACAGTCCTCATAGAATACAATATACAAGTTTTTGCAAAAATAAGCTCAGTAGCATGGTGCCTGCCTCTCAAGTGCAAGGTCCTGAGTTCAATCCCTGGTACAAAAAAAAAAAAAAAATAGAACTGTCAAATCCCCAGCAATCCCTCAACTGGATTGAAATAAGCACCCAGAGGAAATAAATTATGCACCAAGTATCTCTGCTCCCATATTCAACACAGGCTTATTCACAGTAAGCAAAATATTGACCCACCTAAATATACTAAGATAAGTAAAGGAAAATATGTACTTATGATGGAATGATATTTTGTTTTAAAACAGGAGATCTTGTCATTGCAACAACATGGATGAACCAGGAGGGCATTATGCTAAGAGAAATAATCCAAACACTTAGAGAAAATTCTTGCTTGATCTCATTTATGGAAGTTTTTGAAACAGTTGAATATGTGGAGTCAGAGAATAGGATGGTAGTTACTAGAGCAGAGACTGGAGAGAATTAGGAAGATGTAGGCAAATAGTACAAAGTTGAAGTAAAACAGAATAAGTGAGTCTAAAAACTAAATATGGCATAATGAGTATAGTTAATAATATTATATTGCTAGTTAGAAATTTTCTAAGAAAGTATAGTTTAGGTGCATTTACCACAAAGGTAACTATGTGAGTTAATGGATATGTTGATTTGCTTGACTGTAATATGCACTGCAAACAGTGTATGTACATCAAAACATCATATTTTACAACTTAAATAGTTACAAAAAGTGACAAACTAATATAAAATGAAGAAACTGCTGAGATCACCTATGCAACATACAGCCTCAAATACCAGGTAGGTTAATAAATATTTAAGTGTAATTTTTGGAAAATTGCAGTCTTCCTTTGGAATTGAATTTAATTCTTAATAAACTTCTCAGTTAGAAACTCTACTTCATATCAAGTTCAACTTCCTCATGCTGAAACAAACTATAAATCCAATTTTACTTCTTTTTCCCCTGTCATAATACACTGCACAGTGGTTTAAATAAACTAAAGTATAGCTTAAATTTAAAGCAGCAGAATGATTCCAAATGACTAAATATTTCTGTGCTTCGTGTCTTGGTTAGGTCAGGCTGCTGCAACAGAGTACCATGAACTGGATGGCTTATACAACATTTACTTTTCACAGTTCTGCAGATTGGAAAGCCAAGATCAGGGCGCTAGCATGGTCAGATTATTGGTGTGAGTGTTCTTCCTAGTTTAGAAATAGCTGTCTTCTTGCCATCTCTCATATGAGGATTCCCTTTGACCTATTTATCTTTAAAGGGTCTAGCTCCAAATAGCATCACACTAGGATTAGAGCTTCAACACATAGATTTGGGGAACCGAATCTCTCAGTCCATTGCATTTAGCAAGTATTATTACTATTATTATTATTATTTACTATGTTATCTGGTTAAATAATCCCACTTGCTAACTTTTGTCATTACCTGTATTTTATTTCACCTTTGACTCAATCTTTCATCGTCAGTTCATCAGGAATCCCTGTTCACAGGAAGGCTAAACTAGAAATAAATTAATATTAGGACTTTTAAATCAAATTAAGAACTACCAATTATAAAACTCACAATTGTTACTATTCTTTCTAAGTCCTTACATCACAACAGTGAAGTAACAACTTTCTCCCTTTTCCAGCCAAGTGACAATTATTACTCTATAAACCAAAAGCACTGACCCTACACAGTTTTCTCTAACCTAGAACTACTTGAACAGCTTTGACGAAGTTGTGGAAACAAATGAGCTTTGAAGTCTCCCTTATGCATTATGTTGATAGTCTTAACACTTCTTTCAAACCATCTAGATATCTTACTGATAGGCACTATGGAAATACTTAGACATATTTGCCAGGTGTCATGGAAACATTCAAGAAATTACCAATAACTGTAGTGTCAGTGGCAAGAGAAAAAAAAACACTGTGGTTTTTAATAATAATGTTTTTAAAGGATCACATTACATGTATGAAAAACAGAATTGTGTCTACAAATGGATTCCAGAACTTAAGGGTTTATTAGACAGGATCATCCAAAAGCACATAGACATTAGTATTTATGTAGAGAACTGGTTATTTGCATTTGACACATCTTCTATAACGCATTGTGGATCATGGAACAATTTTTGTAACATTATTTGATTAAGATAATATAACCGGATGTAAGACAATTTTATTTTTAATAATAATTTAGTTAAACTAGGAGCATTAGCTGTTTACATTTAGGATCTATTGCTTGAGATGGATAACTGATGTAAGAAATATTTCAAATTTTAATTTTTGTATTTTCCTGTTTCCAGTTTCCATAATCAGAAAGGCCATAGTGAGAAAAAAAATTTTCAGACATTGTACAGTTTTCCCCACAGAGCTGTGCTACAGCCTAACGGAGAAAATGAAATGTCTGCTAATAAGATATCTGAGATTTTAGCACTTATTTTACAGCATACATATGTGTATGTGTGAGTATGCACATGTGTGTAAGATTGATGCACAAATCAGTAGTAGTTGGATGCATTTTGGAAAGAAAATTTATACTGGAGATTTGTTTTAGAGCTAATAATAAAACATGTGCACAGATAGTATTTAAACTTAGCTCTGCATTTGTTCTTTGTAGTACCTTTTCTTGATAGAAGGTTTGACAAAACTAAGTTAATAATTGTAATCAAGATACCTGAAGCTTGTATTACTGCTATGAAATATTTGGTAAGGCATAATATGTGGAATTCATTGTCAGCAATTGATCACTTTGTTGAAATAAGTAGTTTATTATTTTAAAGGCATTTTATCAATTAACAGATATCTGTTAGCTACTCATACTTATGCTACTCACTCAGTAATAAAATAAAACTGAGTGTATTACTACAGTGTTATTGACAAGCTCTCTCAGTTTTCTGGAGTTATGGTGATATAGATGCAGTAAGAGTAACCATTGTTTATTGAACAACTAATATGTGTCACCCATTTATCTCTATTTAATCCTTACAAAAATACTGTAAATAACAGTTGTATTCACATAAATTTTAGAGGAGGAAATTGAGTTTCTGAGGGTTTTGCTAATATGAATAAGTTGGCATAATAGTAAATTTCAGAGCCAGCATGTGGACACAGGTCATTTGGATAGTGAAGCCTGTATGCATAAGAATTGTGCCTAGCAGTCTTCTTTTAAAGGAGAATGAAGGACTCTTCTCCACCTTACTTTTGAAAGAAAGTCTTATATGCAGTACACTTTTATATCTTTAGTGCTAAGCAGAGAGACCAGCCCATAAGAGATGGTTCTAAGCAAATAACAGAGTGCTTGTGTGTAAAAAAATGAAGACACCAAGTACATGAACATCAAAAAATAGACTTTATTCCCCTTCTTGGTTCCTAAGGAGATGGTTTTGTGTCAGCATACATCAAAAGTGAGCCTCACTCTTCTTTTTTTCTACATTCTTCCTGCAAGTCAGGAAATTTAGGCTTATGTTCTTTGCAATGGCCAGTCTATTACTATGAATATTGAGATATGAACAGCACTAATCTGGATGATTTTCAGCTCTGTCATTCCATATACACAATAAACTTTTATAATCTGTGTAAGCAGTTGCTTAATTCTTGAAAACCCAAGGAGGACAACCTTATAACCTGCAAAAGGAATAATATCTGAAATTTTAAAAATGCATGTAAAACCATTTATAAGGTTAGGACTCAAAATCTTTACAGATTTCAATCAGTTGTCAAATTTGGAACTCAGAATGAGTTTTGCCTAAAAGAGCAAAGCTCTGGATGAAAAAATTCTCTGTATGAGTTAAACATCTTCCTTTTTGCCAGAAAGAAAAGATTACCAAAGACTTAGATCCACACTATTTGTTATTTACATAACTGCACAAATACAGTAACATCATGATCAAAATTGGGCAAAGTCCAGAGCTCATAGCTAAAGGAAAAGCAGTTATGTCAAAGCAATTTCTTGAATTAAATTTTAATTAATTCACTACACACTTGGTCTTGCTATCTGGATGTAAGACTTAAATGTTCCATCAAAAAGTGATGGAATACATTGTTTTAATTACTTTATAATGCTTTTTGGGAATTTTTCTGTAACAAGATGCTACTAAATTATCTCAAGTCTTCAACAACTCAGAAAAAATAAATGTTTATATCCTTATTTTACAGACAAAAAATTTTAACTCTGTAAAATGTTGCTTCCTTTTAGAATCACCTGGTCAAAATCAGGAATAATTCATCCCTATCTACAAAGTCCATGATTTTAAGAATTTTAACTAGATCTCAAAGGATTCTGGGTCTGAAAATATTATCAAAACTATTTCTTTTCATTTTGTTTTATTGCCGCTTGTGGGACAGATAAATAACTCTGTCACGCCAAATTTTGCAAAGGAATTTCTCAGTTACCACATACCCAACGCTATGATTTTAGCTAGGATTCAGGAAAATGTACCAAAAGGGGTAAAGCTACATTGTGAAAATTGAGAATAAATTTTTTATGGTGAGAGCAAAAGAAAGAATCCAAAAACAATAATGTAGACTTATATGCAAAGATTAGAAATTCTTACAGCAGCAGGGACAACGAGTGCTATGTGTTTAAGTGTATGTGTTCTTCCACAATTCACATATTGAAACTTAAACCCAAAATGATGTTATTGGAATATGGGGTGTTTAGGTCTTGAGCTTTCCACCTCTATGAGTGAGATTTTTGCCTGCTGGAAGGACTGGAGGAAACTTGCTAGACCTTCTGATCTCCCATCTTCTGCTACGTGAGGACAAAGAAACAAAGCGCCACTTTGGAAGCAGAATTTGCTAGTGCTTCTATGTTGGATTTCCCAGTTTCTAAAATACTAAGGAATAAATTTTTGGTCTCATAAACTATCCATCCTTGGGTATTTTGTTTTAGCAGCAGGAATGGGCTAAGAAAACCATAACAGAATCAAAAATGATAAATTAAGACTAGAAATAAGAACATTCAGACTGGTGCAATGATACACATCTGTAATTCCAGCATTCAGTGAGCAGAGGCAGAAACTCATACACACATATAAAAAGAACATTCAGTAGCACAATGTTGCAAAAGGTGCAAAGAAAGCAATGCATACAATGAAGAAATGTACTGGAAAATCAATAGTAATGTTTGTAAGAATTTCTAGAAAAGCTAGTGAAGCCTTCAGAGAAATATTATGGCACAGATACCCACTTATAATTTTCTAAGCTGCAATATTATAACAAATATAGGCCTTAGCTATTGATTTGTTATTTTCTGATTGGTATGGGAAGAAAATAAGGATAGCCAGCAAAATTAAATTGATACTTCCATAGTTTATTTGTACTCAAATACCATGCCTATTCATCCATGTTTATTAAATTTATTGGCCATAATAACTGCAGTTAGTAGAAGTATTAGGAAAATAAGTTATTAATAAACTCACTAAAACAATTCTTGATTAACAAAGGACTCTACAAATATCACCCCATTGCATTCTCACAACAAAACTTGAATGTTAGCCTCAATCTTTTTAACCTGTCATGCCAATAAATATCATTGAACTTCAAATCCTGTGTTCTATTTATAAACTTATCACCACTCAAAGATAGGTGTTTTACACCTGTTTCAGATCAGACCTAATTTGGGGTAGAAATTTCTTTTACTAGTATAGCTTCTTTACCTTGTTCCCTTACCACCAAATCAACAAAATGCCTTGGGCAACATTCAAGGATTATACAGTATTCTCTAAAGAGTCCATCCTAATATACATCAATGAGATAAAGGTCTCATGCTCAAGCCCACTGTAAATGCATTGATCTACAGTACAAGGTTTATTAGCACAGGACTTGTAGGCCTTGAATTGCAGTGCTTTGCTTTTGTGAGCCCACACTTCAGTTATGGAAGCCCTACCTCCACTGTAATCCACTGTTTGGAATCTTCCTTCATCGTTCCTGGCTTCCACCACTGCTATCTGCTGGCCTGTCCGGTTTCCTTGTGTTTCTCTTAGCAATCCCTCCACAGAACTCTATAACTGACTGTTGGATGGGCCAAGCCCTGTAACTGTTACCCTTGGGACACCATTCTTTTGCCTACCAGCCTGGACTCCTGGTGGCCATCAGTTTCTGAATTAGTTTCCTCAGCATGCAAGCTGATTTAAAATCAGGGATGAAAGGTAAGGTGAGAAGATAAATATGCAAGGTAGTTCTGAGAACCGAAATGTGGGGGAACTGAAGTAGACATGAACAGAGGCTTGGAATGAATATTTGGAAATATATTTTGCTCAGTATAACCTATTGATATTAATGGCACAGTTAGTTTGTTTCTTGATCTCATTTTTAATAGGTCATAATAGTAAATTTGGTCTTGCCAGCATCTAACTGTATGCAAACTTTTAATATGAAACAAATGTAGTTTTTATTTATGTTTTACTGGGGGGCATATGTTTTGTTCACAGAACATTTAAAAATAACAAAGAAATTTGTACTTTTTAAATTTATAAAAAACCTGAGGGACTGTTTTTACTTCATCCTAGTGAGTTTGTCCATGGTTGTCTTGTGAAAGAAAACACTTTTCTGTCTTTGTGAGAGCTGTCCTTTCCAGACAGTACACACTGTAGGGACATAGGAATGTGTAACTCTACTAGCAAAAGATTTATAGAATAGTTAATAAAAAATATTATAAACCAGTGCTTTAATGAAGACTGTAACCAAAAGTTGAGTCATTGTCTACCTGAATAGATTTCGTCATTTTTAACTGTTGTGCTAAATAATCATACCTACTATTGAACAATTATGACTAAGGACTAAAGTGGTCCATAAATTCATTTCTGAAATTTTTCACTGACTTACTAGCTTCTTCCACTCTCCGCTGAGATATTTCTATCCAGTGGTTTTGGTTTACTAGGCTCAAGAGTAAAACTGTGCTAGAGGTAGTCATTTGTCTGTTTTTCCACTTTCAACTTAGAAAAGCATGAGTTTTTCTATTAATCATCAAGAATACTGGTCAAGTCTCCAAATTGTATTTTTGGAGGCAATTTTTTTTTTTAGTTTCACTCACAATTGAATTTATTTCCATTTACTTCCCTTACCAGAGGTAAAATAAAATTGTTTTTCCCACGTAGAAATATATAGTTTTTAATATTTCTCACAAAAAGAACTTTGTAAGATTATCTTTTTATCAATAGTTAAATTGTTATATGTTTAATTGGACTCCAAGTTATACACTATAACTCCAAGAGTTATAGTCTGGCTTCCCAGAATTGCAATGGTGTTGAATTAATTTAAATGGATTCATAGGAACCAGATACAGAAGGCTGTCACCGTCATAATTTAGTTTTATGATTAGATCATGGAAAATATTGTAAAATTCTGAAGGCAGTTTTAACCCTTCTATTTTATAAGAGCTTTCATTCACTTTGTCTATCTCAAAAGATATGTTTTCAGAGAGATTTCTAATCCTGTAAAATTTGATAAAATAAATATTACAAGAGATTAGCACATTAAACACACACCCAATTTGTGATCTAAAAATTATGTAAGCACATACACCCTTGCAGACGCACAGAGACACACAAACACATGTACATATTAAGCTGCATTATAAGCATCAAATTGTAAAACAATGATATTTGGGATCTTTACTATGTGACTTGAGATCTTTGTGCTTCACATATTAAGCAACATGAATATTTTAAATAAAATACTATATCTAAATGTTATAGCTATTTTGCATAATTTTATAGTAAATAATTCTTGCATTTTAGGGACTGTGGTGGGGGAACTGGGGACTGAACCCAGGGCCTTTACACTAAGATTCATCCCAGTTGTTATTTTAATTTTTTTTATATTGAGATATGATCTCAAAAAATTACTAAGTCGCCAAGGTTGGGCTTGAACTTGCAATCCTCCTGTCTCACCCATCCATAGTGATAGCATTGCAGGTGTAAACTACCACACCAAGTTAATATTCTTTTTGAAAATAATTCTCCAGAGAAAAAGAAAAATATTTCTGAGCATGTGACTTCTGAGGAGGCAAAAACTATAATGATAATGAAGGAGTTCTTTTCAATTTTCAAACAAAAACAAGTTCATTAGGTCTATAAAGTGGCATTCACAAATAGAAATGACTTTGTTTATGGATATCATCAAATACCAAATAAAAGGTATATGGGATATTTTGGTACTAGTTCTTAAAATTACCTGTGAATCTATAAATATCTCAAAACCCAAATTTTTTTAAATTGTGTTATAAAATGATAGTATTGTTTTTGCTATCTGTATTTCTATGCTTCAACATGTAGTTTAATATATATATATATATAATTTAAACTTGACAGTAAAATAGATCTTTCCTAATTTAATGATTACACTGGTATTTTTAAAATAATTGGTTTAAAGCAAATCATCATTAATTTTTAACTATAGCGAGTGGAGGTGTTCTTTGTGGCAATAGAGGGCTATTTTACAACATTTGTTAAATTAATTCATGATGGTAGATTTTTTTAACTGTAAGAAAATGGAGGGCAAAAAAACCTTTCTTTATATATATCAGTCACAAAAACTGGGTAAAGAAGAATGCAGCCCTTTTATTTGATGGGATGAGAAAGCTAATAATGTATGACAGTAAAAAGGCAGAGGCTTTTAACAGTTTTTTTAACCTTACAAAAAAGGTCAACTCTGATCTGGAAATGAGAACAGCCAACACATGGGCTAGAAGGGCAAAAAGCCAAGTGGAAAGTGAGAAGGAGCTGGTGCTGAGCGCACACTCAGGCTGGCTGGTTCCAGTCCCTGGCATCTACACCACTAGATTCTAAAAGCACAGGCTAGTTGTCGCTTGTTTAATTTGGTTTGTTTCACAGGGTGAGGAGAGGGACAAACAAAGAACCAACAAAATGACCAAGAAAAGAAGCTTAACTTGATTTAAACAGAGAGGAACAAAGAAAATTTCTGCAACCAGCATTTTAGTTTCCTTTTTGCTAAAGAAAATGTTAGTTTAATATTTCTGCTTCTATTTTACTCAGCAGTTAATGTATTTAGGTTATAAATGCATATAACAATGTTTATTGAATGTCTATTCTGCACCCACCACTGACATAGATGTGAAATTTTATAGATGTGAAGTAAAAAAGGAAAAGAAATTTACTTGGGACAAATTAATCCCTAAGTATTGTATTGGATTTGAATCCAGATCTACTGAATCCAAAGCTCTTGTTCTTTCCACAGTAGAAACCAATCTTAATCACTCTTACTTCTATAAACTGCTTTATCTACTGATACAATGTCAAATATACTTAAAATGAAAAATCAAGTTAACTTTTTTATTACAAAGCTAATAGCTTAGTTAAAAATATATTATTTCTTAGGGTTAGAGCCTCAGTGAAGACATCTAAATGAATCACGGTATTGATGATGGAAGCTATGCTATTTTGCAATTCATTGCAGGGGAAGGATTTCTATGCCTGCCATTTGCTAAATGGTGACCATAGACAAATTGCATAGCCTCTCTGAGCTTTAGCTTCATCATACAACAAAGGCAAATAATAGTTGTTCTCATATGACAGGATTATGATGAAAATTAAATGAGAAAATAAAGTAGTTGACATAGGATTCAACAAATAATGTATGGAATAAATAACCTATAGATTATTACTTTGAATATTAATATAAGTTGATAATATAATGTTGATCAAAAAAGTTTAATCTTCATTGGTTGGTTGTTGCAGGTTTGTGAATATTGCTGAGATATACTTTTTTTTAATTAACTACAAATCCTTTCTATAACTACAAGATCCTTAACCTGTACTATATATTTAGATTTCAAGTTGATAGAAGGAAGTTATTAGCTTTTAATCTAAGTGCATGACTTTTAGGCTATGACACCATTATTTGCTCACAGAAACACTTTTTATTGCAAATAAGCCTTCATACATGCTGTAAGCCCTGCACATTATAGCTCTTCTTCCCCTCACCAAAATCATGCTTTGCTACTCTTCCTGCATTCGCTATCTTTGAAAATTCCAACAGCTGTGAGATAACTGAAAAATAAAGTAGCATGTTGCCTTTCTTCTCACTGATATTTAATATTTCCACTTGTACACTCATGGTCTTTATTTAGAGTATTGGGCTCTTGGCTCTATACATTTAGACAACTATACTATATGTTATACCCACCCAGCCCAATCACCCTATGGTTTCAGAAAACTTTCTCCAAAAAGGTAAATTTGATTTTGCCAGAACCCCTCTGCTTAGGTCTTTTTTTTATCTTTATTGTTTTGAAGAGAAACCCAAATCCCATACAAAAGATCTTTCATGATTCTAAATCTGGTGATGCCTTTAGACCTCATCTTCTGACACCAAATGATTTACGATTTTTTACACTCTCTTTGCTGTCTCCTGCTGTTTCTTAAGCCAGATCTATCTACTTCATTTTTCCAACTATAACTTCAAAGCTCACGTTTATATATGCCTCCACCAGCAAGGCTTTCCCATTTCCCATATGTGAATTAGGCACACATCTTCAATACCTCCATTTATTCTTCTCATTACTTCTGCTCCTGAGTCTCTGTGAAATTATACATGGAGTAACAACTTAAAATTACATCAGAATATAACAATCTCCTCTCTTAAAACCTACAAGTGATTTCAAATCCCAAATAGACTAAATGCCAGAAGCTTGTATGGCCTCCAAAGCCCTATGGGAACTGAGCCCTGGTCCTCTTCCATCACTGAATTACTGTGCTTCAGACCACTGTCCATGAGCACTTCTGGTAAGTACACCTAGATCAACCCTGTACAAAAGTCTCTACTTTGCCATTTTCACTGCCCTGAGAATTCCCATTTAAATATTTGCGTGGTTAACACCTCCTCATCATTCAAATCCTGGTGTAAAAGTCACTTTTCTGGAAGGGCCTCTCTAAACATCTCCCTGGTACTGCTTGCTATTTTTATTCACTGTATTTTTCATAGCACTCATTACTATCTAGGCAGATTATTCTTTTGTATTTTCTTGTTTATTATTAGCCTGCCCACTAGAATATAAGATGTGTCTTTTTTGTTCAAACTGGATTCCAGTACCCAAGGAAGTGTTTGGTACAAAGAAGTTCATCTAATTCACAGTTTTATCCCTAAAGAGAAGTTAAATCATTTAATATGAAAACCAATCAAGATCTTTAACCATGTCAGATCTATTTATTATTTGTTTGTAGAACATATCCATAATAAACATTAAAGAATTGCAAATGACAAAAACCTGACCTAACATAGAAATTTAGTCAGTGAAAATAAACAATTTGCCAAATAAGCCTAAATTCAAAGATGTAGATAGGTGTTACAAAATTATAGCTGTTGTTTCTAATGTGCTCTTTTCTTCCTACTATATGAACAGTTATGACTGAAAAACAGCTGCCTACCAGGAACTATATTATGCATCCCTCTTACAGTGCATCATGGTTATTTTGCATATTTCAAGACCAAATCAAGCAGAGGTCTATTTCCTCTCGCTGAACCACAGCTTTTAAAAAGCAGTTATGTCTCCTATAGTCTCTCTCTTGCTCTAGTAAGAAACAGGTGTGATGAGAACCTAAGTAACAGCAGAAACACTGAAGAAAGGAGCCTAGCCTCTTATTTACCACTTAGAGGACAGCACCTCAGTGGCCATTGCTGCATGAGATATGATATATTTGAAACATTTTTCATCATGCATCCATCTGTTGTAGAACTTTGGCCAATAGTGCTACATTTCATATGTTATGTTTCACAAGGTTTCCCAAGATTTCTTGAAAATTTCCTCTATCCAGCATATCTAGCTACATTGTACATACAACTCACCTGTTAGTCGCTTCATAGCCAATTCAGTATTCAGATCAACTATAGTTTGATCACAGTATTTGCACTGAAGTAAACTTTATTTTACTTAACAATGGCTCCACAGCATGAGAGTACTGGTGCTGGCAATCTGGTTGTACCAGTGAGAAGTTAAAAAGTGTCATTTTAAATGAAAAAGTGAATGTTCTTAAGTTAATGAGGAGATAAAAATGTATTTTGAAATGGCTAAAAGCTAAAGTTAGAACAAATATTTTATTTGGGAAATTGTGAAGAAGGAAAAAGAAATGCATCTTTTATCTGTGAAATTATGAAGAAGGAAAAACAAATTTGTGCTAGTTGCTGTCACAACTAAATCTGGAAAAGTTATGGTCACAGTATGCAATAAGTGCTTGGGTAACATCAAAAAGGCATGAAATTTGTGGATAGAAGACATGAACAAAAATATGTTCCTATTAATGGCAATGTTTTGCACCATAAAGCATTGAGCTCATATGAAGATTTCAGCATGGGATCTTCTGAAATTAGTGACATCATTTACTGCACATAAGGAATGGCTACACAGATTCAGGAAAGGATGTAAACTAAAAGTAACAAAGGCACTGGAAATGCTCCAATCCTGAGATAGAATGCAGCTGTAAAGTCATTCACCTGATCAGAGAGGAATTACAACAGCAGCACGTTGGTGGTGAGTTGAAAAGAAAAGGAGAACAACTTCCAATTACAATGGTTTTTCAAACACTTCAGCATGAACACCTTCCATCTTCAAGGCTTCCTGCACCATCAGTATCATCATGACTTGATAATCCCGCACCACTTGAAATAGATGATCCTCCTTCTGACCCATTGATGGAAGGTCAATAGCACCTTGAAGCTCCATCACAGTGCCTATATCATTCTCTTTCCCTCATTTCATCGCATAGGCATTGTGTCATCTCACATCAGCACAGTAAAAATGGAAATAATGTCAAAGAAGATATTTTGAGAAAGAGCAAAAGTTATATTCACATAACTTTTATTATAACATTGCTAGAAATGTTTTATTTTATTAGTAGTTATTGCTGTTAATCTCTTATTATGCCTAATTTAGACATAAAAGTTTATAATAAATTAGTCTGTAGAGGGGAAACAGGTGCTAGCCACATTTTCAGGCATCTACTGTGGGTCTTTGAACACATGCCCCATGGATAAAAGGACTACTGTACCTAGCTGGGTAGGGGCTGGGACAGATGAGCAAAATGGTGGCAAATAAAATCATAAAAGGAAATTCAGACCACATAGGGATAGAATCTGTATACATTGCTAAGGAGTTTGCCCTTCACAATATGAGCAAAGGGAGTCACTAAATGTGTTCCTAGTTTCAGAAAAAAAATACAATAACTACAGTGACATTGTAGAGAATGAACTGGATGGAAAGCACAGAGAAATAAACCACTTAGGAGGTTGCTCACATCCTTCCCCTATTCAACAAGGGATCATTTCCTGAGTGCTTTCAAGGAACCAGGCCTAAAATGGGGAAAATGGAAATGGTAGGAACACAGAAATAATTGACTGGGGAAAACAGACATAAAAATATGGTCCTAACCTCAAGAAGCTCACCATCTATTGGACCTGGGGTGAGGAAAGGAAAGTAGAACTAACACAATTGGAATATGGTGTGGCATGTGCTTCAACATAACATTGATCAAAATAAGAAACCTAAGTAGGAGATAAAAGAGCAAATGTAAAACAGATTTGGAGAAAAAATATATATTCAGTTTGAGACTTACTACATGTGGAATACCTTACTAGTAGTATTTGGCATCATGGTCTGAAGGTTGGACGAATTTACTGATTTAGAAGTAAGATTTGAATGTTTTCAGTATTTAAGTGATTATTGAAGGTATGGATGTAGATGAGATCACCTTAAGCAATTACAAGTAAATTACAAGTAAATAAAAATGTGACCATTACAATCTTTTTAGGGTGTAAAGTACCCTATATTATAAGATATGTTCAAACTGTTCACTGCTTTTTCCTTCTAGATGCATCTCTACCAAAAGTGCCCTTAACAATCTGTCCTTGAGGGAAAAATTATAGTTTCGGCCTTGCTATGTTCTTGAAGTAAAGCTTGGCCTTGTTATATTCTTTGGCCAGTGAAATATTAGTGAAAAGACCATTAACCACTTCTGAAAAAAACTTTAAAACTCATGACATGGCTCTGCTTTTTCTATTCTTGCTGTACTTCAACACGAGCCATGAGTCCCAGAGTGAAGAGTGCAAGGTGACCTGCAATGAACATGTAACCAGAGTAAAAATATATTGAGGTTTTGGATGTTGGTACAAAAAATACTTTTGTCTGAGAAGATTAGTGATAGAGGACAGATAAAAAGAAAATAAGTATAATAGACCAAATGTTAGTTGTGCTATAGAAAATAAAATTTCGAGACATCCAAGATGTAGATCAGATAGAATTTTGAAATATTTGATGTGTGGGGTTATAATTAAGTGCAAAATGAGTTAGACTCTCAGTCTGATTGTGGAAATGCGATACTGTTTAAGGCAGAAAAGCCCACTACTGCTTTTCTGCCTCAGTACTAGCTAAATACACTTTGGACCTGGAGGAAGAAAAAAACTAAGGATTTAAATGTTGATATTTGGACATATTTGATTTAAGGTGCCTCTGTGTGTTCAGGTGGAAAGGATGTAAGGCAGTGGGTTGTAAAGCCTAGGTGTCTGGATTGGGATCTAGGCAAAATCAGATGACCCAGAGAGACTGAGTCCAGTAAGAAGAGGATTCAGGGTAGAACTCTGAAAAAAACTAATATTTAAGGAAAAAAAATAAAAGAAGATGGAGTAAAATAAACTTGCAGCAGTTAGAGACATAAGAATAAAAAATGAAAAAATGGGGACACACTGCCAAGGTTCTGAGTCACGCGAAACACGGAGAATCAGCCCACGCCTGGGCAACAATCCACTGGACCCCCCCCCGCCCCGCCCGCTCCTCTGTACAGCCACCTGGTTCCACACTACAAAGATGCAGAGGACAACAGACCACCAGACCACAGTACTGAGTCCTGCTGCACCCTGCCCAGAGGTAGGGGCTTATGAGCCGCCATCCCACTGCTCACAGCCCCGAGGAAAGGGCTTTGGGGCCACCTTCTGTCCAGGCACTCCTGGCCCAGAGGAAGGGGCTTCTGGGGCCACCATCCCTCCCACAGCTCTGGGCCAAGAGGTAGGGGCTTCTGAGCTGCCAGACCACTGTTCCTGGACCAGAGGAAGGGGATTCTCAGCCATCATCCCTCCAACTGCTCGTAGCCCACAAGAAAGGGCTTTTGGGCCACCATCCCTACCGCTGCTCCAGCCCCTGTCCCACATCTCCCAGCTCAGAGGAGGTAATCCATGCAGGAGTCAACAGCTCCCGCCCCAGTTGAAATGAGAAAACACATAAATAAGTCTCAAAACCAGACTTCCAGATCACCTACAGCAACCCCAAAGAGAAATGAGATGGAACA
>NW_004624744.1:14694479-14711501 GCF_000247695.1 Heterocephalus glaber | reverse complement strand
AAAATAAGAACCAAGATGCATTATGTAAAGGTACAATTCCCAATGAGAAATGTAATTGTGTTGTATACCTACAATGTACCAATAAAAGAATTTAGGAAAGTGAAAAAAAATGAAAAAATGATATCTTAAAAGCCAAAGGAGAAAAGATAGTCTAAGAAGTAGAATCCAGCTTGTTAGACCACTACTAGGTAATCAAATAAGATGAAAACTTGGCAGAGATTGTTGTTACAATAAAATGATGTGTAGAGGAGAATATTTTGGGAAAAGTTCTAAAATCTGTACCTGAGAACATAATCTTATTTCATCAAATCATTCTTAGAAATCTCTCAAGTTCTCTTTACATGTTTAGAATTGAGGGTGTGAAAATTCAAAAGCTAAGAATTACATTTTTTGGTGGTTCTTTGTTTTTTGGTTTTCTGAATTGGAGCCATGGTGCCTTTTCTAGTTGAAAAGAAAAGGCCAAAACCTGGTTGGACAGGAGAATAGGGTTCATGTTTGGAGGGTACAGATGATGAGATTTTCCTCTCTTCTTTTATCCCGGATGGGATAAATTCCAAAACAGTAGTCACCTTGGCAGGAACTCCATTCTACACATGATTTTGAAAACATAGGCTTCAGCAGTGTTGGGTGAGGAGGGCTGGTTGAAAGAAAGAGGGAAGTAGAAGTGATGGAGTGAAGGAAGAAAGTGCAGAGAAAAAGAGAAAAGGATGACACAGAGTCAAGGTGTGGTGTGAGCATCCTGGTTTCCTACCAAAGGAAGCCAGAAGGAAATGGAGACTGATGACAGCTGAAAGAGAGCATATAATTGGTAGCTAAAGGTCCTATGTGGGATAAAAAGAAACTGTACTAAGAATAAAATTCTTAAAAATAGCACGTCACTAGGAATAGAAGAACAGAATCTCTTCCTCTAGAATCTAAGTAGAAGGGAATGTAAATCATTCATTATGCAAATAAATTCAAAATCAGCCTTAAGAGAAGTTATGTGAGAGTAATTTGCAAACTCTGTAGCACTGAACAAACATCAGTCACTAGTACCATTATTTTATTTCAGTTTGATGAGTTACCAGGAATACAGAGCAGAGTGAGGAAAGAGTCAGAAATGAAATGCTGCATTGAGAAGGCTCTGTAGTGATATCCAAGTAAGTAAGAATGGAAAGAAATCTGAGTAAGAGTGTAGGAAGAAAAGCACAGAACCATGGACAGTGCACTGAGCTTACTCATTTCTGAGAAACTGGTCAGGAACAATGATGCTCTGAAAGAGTCAGTGATCAGGAGAATTTAGTGAAAGCAGACATTAGAATCTGAAAGCAGAGTGTCATCAAAGGGGAAGAAACCTAGGGTCACCATGACTCTAACCGCACCATGGCACAGTATGCACCTACAACAGACAGGCCCAGGTCTCACCTGTTGATGGACGAGGAGAGCAGGCCAGGCTTACAAGGGTGGGATTTATGAAGAGGAAGGCACTGTGAGAAGCCAATCTTCAGTCAGAGAATCTTGCACACTGCTCCTGTTTGAGACACAAACAGTGGAAAAATGCAGCTACCTGGAAGAACATGGGCATCAGAAGTCCTGGTATGAAGAGAGACAAATGAATATTATAGCCGGAAAACAAGCCAAAGTTAAACATCTTATCACAACGGCAGAGTCAGTTCAGGGAAATATTCAAAAAGAATAGGAAAACTTAGAAATCTAAGAATGAAAAGATAGTAATTAGGGGAAATAGCTCCTAAAATACAATTTTTCTTCCTGTGAAATGTAGGTTCTACAAGGTGCCTTCCACTAGACATGTGGCTGAGAATAATTGACCTCACTCATATTTTTTCCTTTTCTTTCTGTTTTGTATTGTCACTGGTTGATGGCATAAAGCAAGTTTGTCTTATGGTTTCTGATTTTCCACTGCTAGAATGTTGAGCTTTTCCTGTTCAGTTTTTTCTAGTTCTATTGCCTCATCAGTCTTACTAGGTTGGAGCTTTATGTACCCTGGGAACATGTGTCCTTTACCAATTCTTCTCCAAATCTTTTACACTCTTTGCAGAACTATTTTTCCTTCTTTTTGCATACAATACTGTTTGAGTTTGCGATATGTGCCAGACCCTGGGCTAAACTCCTTAGGTGAATCTTCTGGGTTTTTCTCCCCACACACAAATTATGACATTTGAATAACCATCCTCTACTTTTCAGATCAAACATTTGAGATAATTTCTCAAATGTCACAGGGCTCCAATGTGAGGAAGCCTAGAAGTGAGCAAGGCAGTCAGAATTTCAAAGTTGTGTCCATACTCATTTTGTTGAAAGTCTTTTCTCACATTTTTTTCCAATGGTCTGGATATCATGATCAAATGTGTGACCACTGCTTACAGGAACACCCTTTCTTTTCCTTTAATTTCATTGCACAAAACAAGCACTTCTCTAACTCTAAGGCAACCTAGTTGCCTATATTCACCATGCCTATTTCCAGGCTGCTAAGTGTTATTGGAGAAAATTAAATAGCTGTGCTGATTGCTTTCATTACATCGTCATGATGTCCAACCTCAGCTGGGCCTTCACAAACACTGGCAATCCCTTTGCTCCTCTCTTGACAGCTAGTTCCCATTTCCCACAGCATCTGTTCCAAATCTGTATAGTTTTCCTCAAGTCTTCTTTAATTAAAAACATTCTTAACATGGCTTACTAGGCTCTCCAAAATTTGACTCCTTCCCATCTTTTTGGGCTCGTCAAGGGCTGTCCTCCCTCTTGTTTCTCTAGACTCTAGCCAAACTGATCCTTATAATTCCCTTCTCTTGTTCCCTTTGGATTTTCTGTTTGCTGTGTTTGTGAAGCCCTTCTCTTGCTCCTCATTTTTAACCCACTATTCATCCTTCAATATTACAGCATCTGATGGGCTTTTCCTGACCTCTTACACTAACTTAGATCACATAATAACATTTCTAATATTTTGCACATTATTAAAGATTTGTCTGAAGACAGTCTTTCTGTTTAGGTGGCTGTGTACATACAATGACAATATTATTTAATTCAACTAATATATCCTCAGTATATAGCACAATGTCTGGACTGCAGGAGGTGCTCAAGACCTACTTTTATATTTAACTGAAGTCATTGTTTTGGAATTAATAATAATATGTATTCTCCTCAAGATTGGGTAAACCTAGGATGCCCCATTTTTGTGGAGTCCATGAAAGCATACAAGATACATACAGTCTGAATTTTTCTCATGTTGGACAATGAATTGAGGAATGAGAGCATCCAAGATTAGATCACAGAACCTGAGAAAATACAGAGCAGAGATGGGTTCTATGTAAATATGGCTGTCTTTATCACTACCCTGAAGGAAATGGGTTGTTTTGTAGAATGGTCTGTAAGATGGTGTTTTATTCAAGATAATTCAACAAGTAAAGAATCAGTTTAACAATAACCCACAACCTTCGGACCAACTAAGAAGTAGAGAATCAAAATACCAAAAGCATATACAAGCCCTTGGGATAATGGTGTTAATATTTAGATGTTGTGTGACTTGGGAACAATTCTTAAAAACAAGCCATTGAAGAATGGAAACTGGGACATTTTCATTCTTACTGTAGTCTTTAAGCTTCCTTTATCATCTTTTCCCGTTGAACATCTCTTGTTTCCTCCCTGGGGGTTGAGGTTTACCCTGGTACTATAAGCCTGGTGACACCATGACTAGGACCCAAAAGTTGTTGCACTTGGGGAAGAATAGGGAAGAAAGTAAAACAAAACAAAATGAATGTAAACTGGGAAGAAGCAACTTACAAAGGCATGACAGGCCAAATTTAGATTCAGACCAACTTTAATGAGAACTGATTCATTCATTCCTTCATTCATTCAGAATAGGGAGAACAGGAAAGAAAATAAACTGTGAAAGTACTGACAAGAAATGGTGGAAATAGCAGCATAAGTCATTTAAATAATTTCACCCCAGAAAATGGCAGAAAAAAGCATTTCTTCATAACTACTGATGATGAGTAAGTTTTCATATACTAGCTGATTTGTCAAAGCGGGACTTATTTTCTTACTATTGAGTTATTTGAGTTCATCTCATAAAAGGGTATGGATACATCTCATCACCTTTCCCTAATATACCTTCTCTAAGATGGTACTGAATCAACTAAAGCATCACAGTAAGCTCTTATATCTGGGCTCTAAGAAATCCACCATCATTGCCCAGTAGTATCCCTGAACCATGCAGGGTCAGAATTCAAACAAAGCAGCAAGTACTATTCTCAAGCCTTTCTTCTTCACAAGAAAGTGTATTGATTTAACAACTACTAACATCACATGTGGTGCTACAGATGGATGGAACTCCAGGGCATGACTCAACCCCAGTTGGCAGTATTTAGCAAAAAGATTTTAGAGTATCTGGGCCTGACTTGAGTGTACTAAGAGTTTATTATTTAGGAGTATTTTGGTTTCAGTAGATATAAACCAAATTCAAACTGACTTAAGCCAATAAAAATATGGAGATCATTTTCTGTTTCACAGAATTGTAAATGTAGAGGAAGTTGGTTGCATGTATGGGAATTGACCAGTGGCACGGATAGATGTATGAGCTCACTTGACATCATTAGCATCTGCCCCATCTCAAAATTTCCACTGATCATTCCGCAGAGAAGTCCCCAGTACCTCCAGCATCATTTTTTCCTTGTGATCAGGAGACCCAACAGAAAGAGCTACATCTGCTCTCAAGTTTCATAAAAGCACTGGATTGGATTCTCAGTGATCCAGATTGGAGATTTTGTTGAACTTGGACAGGTTCATGAAATGTGCTGAATGACTGAGCCCTAGAGCCTTTTCTATGTTCAGCACATTGAGAATAAGGAGGAAGGTAGCTTCCCAAGAAAAAAATGGCACATTCTTATGAAAGAAGAGAAACAAAATTAAAAGGTATCCAGAACTGATGTGTTGTAATACTGCGTAAGTGACAGATGAAAGAAGCCATGATGGTTCTGTGTATTAGTTGAGATGTTTTTTGTTTTCATCATGGTTGTAACAAGAAACTCACCCTAACCAATCAAAAAGGAAAGCATATTGGCTCTGTAGACCAACTATTGGAAGGGTGAAGCTGGCTTTGCACACTGGATCCAAGGGTAAGAATTCTGTTCCTCAGCTTTTTCTTATCTTATTTGTTTATTTTATTTTCTTCTACCAATGATTTTTTTTCACCTCATTGGCTTCCTCGATCTACATTTCCACAGTTTCATCCAAAGTGAATGGGGATTTTATTGTCATTTCTAGCTTGGAATTTTCAGGTAAGCAACCCCAATTTAGCTAGCTTGAATCACTTACTGATCTCTTAATTGATTATGAAAGCAAGGTCTATTCCTAGAAACATAATGGTTTACTGAGTAGAGACAATATCCACAGCACTGGTTCTCACACTTCCTGTATTGCAAACTCATGTGGAAGTCTGAGAGAAACCTAAAAACTCCATCAAAGAATAATTGCTTTAAGTTCATAAAATACAACTTATAAGATTACAAAGGAAAACTATGATATGTAAATGTACTTAACAAAAAGTTTTTAAATAATTCATGATATAGTAAGATGCATGCTTCATTACTAATTTACTAAAAATAAAGATGTCAACAAGCCTAATCTGTACTTCATATAATTTTTAAATAATTACAAAGATAAGTGACATTTGCCATATGTCTAAGGTGATATGAAAATATCTATGATTTATTTTGGTAACATCAATGATACTGCTAATATTAGTATAATTTCTTAAGCTTCATGAAAATAATGTTATAATATTTTCTGTCCAAAGTCCTCAGTCCATCTGAATTGTCTTCAAGGACCCTTTGGGAACCATAGGCTCCAGGTGCTAAATTGGAGGGTCAGTGAGGTAAGAGTTTGAGAAAATCCTAAGAAAAGATAGATTTCAGGAGCTACAGTTTATTTTCACTTGGATAATTTTATACCAGGATCAAAACTGAGATTGTTTTAATTTAAAAATGTAGTTTGGATCTGGAGGTGTACCTCAGTGATGGAGTGTTTGCCTAGCATCTGTGCCATTTTGTTTTACTAGGGAAAAATGCAGTATTTCTGTTGAGAAGAGGTTGTTTCTCAGACCTCAACTTTGGTTCCAATTGAAGAGGTCTATGTGGGTTGATGTTTAGTGCTAAGCCTTGAATACCAGAGCTGAAAGGATCGAAAATACCAGTTCTATTCTAATGTAAATGTGTTCTTTCAATGGACAGCCAGGAGTGAAGAACCCAGGCCAGAGATGCATGGACACTGGACTGTCTTATTTACTTTTCTCATTGCTGAGACAAAATATCCAACACCTACAAATTGAAGGAAGAAAAGTTTATTTTAGCTCACAGTTTGTAGAGGTCTCAGAGTTCATACTTGGCTAGCTCCAAGGCAGAGTGACATGGCAGAGGCACATTGCAGAGGAGAAACAGTTCACATGAAAGCAGGCAAGAGATAGTGAAGCACCAAGCATCCTACCTTCCTCCTCTCCCATTATATTCCACCCAGGCTGTAAGCTATTGGTTGGTGCTACCAACACCAAGGTGGGGCTTCCATTATCCACATCCAGAATTATGCTAATCTAATCAGTGAACCAATTTAGTACCACACACCTTTAATCCCAGTATTGCGCATTCAGCCAGCTGCAAAAAGCCCCACCTGTGAGTGCATGAAGTTTTGGGGGGAATGTCTGTATATAAGCCATAACTCTAGAACTTTGGGGTTAGAGTCTAGGACTGGAGAGATCCTAGCAAAGTTAATTAGGGCAGAATTAGAAATTTTTACTTCAAGAATTCAATGACATTTCTTTTTCAAATTTTGCTAATTTCTCTTTTTTCCTCATAATACTTTAAAATTATTTTAAGACTTTAGCCTTCTTCAGTTGTACTGAGAAGAATCACAGGGATAGTCCTAGTTTGGGACGCAATCTTTAAGACCAATGATGAATATCCCACTGGGTACTGGCATTGATACCCAGACTAATTTATGTGGCATGAATTGTAGAGGAACTAGATTAAGGCAAGCTGCTAGCCATCCCTGATCAAGACACTTTTTGCTTGGCAATCCTTTTTCAGTGTTAAACCTTGGAGCTCTTGGCTGGATTTCAATATGATAGCATTTACCAAAGTATGAGCCAGATTACAGTGAACTCAGGTGCAAGTGGAGCCAAAAAAAATCAAACCCAGCAACGACTGAGTAGTATGAGTCAGGCATCATGAAAGGAATTTTACAGATAGCATCTGATTTAATCTCCTACAAACCTGTGAAATAGCTATAATCTTTTCCATTTTACGAGTGAGAAAGCTGAAGCTCAGAGAAGGTAAGTAATTTATTGAAGGTCGCACAGTAATGAATACAAGATGCCCAGACGCCTAACTGCAAATCTAGTATTTCTTTCAACCATAAATCCTTGCCAAAAGAGCATACTTGCCCACACAGTTACTCCTTGTACCCATTGGCCAGCTTCCCTAGACTCCAGGCAATCTGCCAATAGGAAAACAAATGGCTAGCATGAAAAACTTTCAAGTGGACCTTATGTGACCTCAGGACACATTTGCTTACATTGTTATTCTCAAGGGAGTCAAATTGATTGCAAAAACAAAAGCTTACAATTTGTATATGTTCTTACTTGTGCTGTATCCATGTTTTTTAAGGCTACGATCCTAATCATGGGATTACAGCAAGATCAGAAAAGAATTATCTAGTATATCTTTAATGTCACACTGAGAATCGTAATAGGAAACGTATGTAAAGGTATCAATTTTCACAAAATAAATATTTGTGGACAGGGAGTGGTAGGGAAAAAGAATTTAAACTTTATGTTTGTTGACCCTCACAGGGATAGATTTGCTACACTGAAATGAAGGTAACGATATATCATGATTAGTTATGACATATTGGCACCACTCTCAAATTAATCCAGTCATTTAGACCTTCAAAGCAGGTCACTATATTTTGGACCATGGCAGCAATTAATAAATCAATCTTATCACACAGAGTGATTGATTAGCACTTTTTGCAAAATGTATGGCAAATGGCCATGCTAATCAAGGGAAATGAAACTATTCATAGATCTTCTTTTAATTTGAATTTTGTTCAATTATAAACAGATTTTCCCCCCTCTGGTCATATCTAACTGCAATTACTATTCGATGGATAGCAAAATATTTAAGACTGACAAAATATCCACAGTCAGTAACCTCTATTGGAAAAGGCTTTGATTACAGTAAAATTACACAAAAATGTGTCATTAAAAGGCATTGGACAGACATAAAATCTAACCTTTTGAGCTGAAGAATGCTTAATATTCTCTTCATGATCATATAAGGGGAAAGTCTTTTCTATGCAATAGCTATTTTTCTGTTAAGCAGGCTATTTCATCAATGATTTATCCCTGAGATGTAATAGGTCGTTTAAAATGGTGGTTTAAAAGTTGGGCCTTTTTGTTTAATTTTCTCACAGGCGGTTGGTAATTATCATGGTCCTGCAGTTTCTTTGGAATGTCGTAGAGGGTCAAATGCCAATGGAACCCTGCTTTATAGGGTAATTAAGACAGTCGACATGGTTATTAAATACATCATGCTAAACTAAACTGGAATGCTGTGAAATAAAATCTAAAATCATAAATAAAACTTGAGTCTTCCAGCAAACGTGTATGTGTGAAAAGGTGGAGCTTTATGCTTTTACAATTGCATAAAATAGCTCTTGCCAACTCAGACTTACTAAAATCTGTCTATGGAAAGCCTCTGCTTTTGACTTTTAGAGACTGAAATTAAGATAAATGCAGCACACACTTCCCATATAGGTAAAGTTCTAATTCCTACTATTTCATATTGTCTGATCAATCATTTCTTCTGTTGTTCTTATTGGAAAGATCATGTGCTGAAAAACATAATAAATTACCATATGTAAGTTTGCTATGGATGGCAAATGAATGTTAGGTAAGTTTTTAAAAACACTATCAAGAATCTTTTCCTGTTCAAGATCTTTCCAGTGACTGCTCAGCACTGGATTTGTGCTGCCTTGCAGAATTCATCTGTAACCTTCAGAAGACCACAATATAATGACTCCTTCAAAGAAACCAGTAATAGGCTATGTGAAGGCTTGTTGATGTTGATAATTCTAAACAGTTGTGATAGGTAAATATTGTCATCAGTAGAGCTATAAGCTTTCCAAATACGTGTCTGTCTTGTGGTCATAAGCTTTCAAACTCCAGACCCGAAGGCTTCGGTAATTTAATTTCTTTCCAGAAAATGTGATGAGTATACAAAAATGCTGGCAAAAGGGCTGGACAAAATGAGAACAGAATAAAATACAATCTTTCCAACCTATAATATGCTGCCTACAAGAGATTTTAAATTATTCTTCCCTTGCGTATTGCCTGGAAGTCTTTTTTGCTATATGCATCTTTACAGGCAAATTCATTGGTTTACTAGTCAAAGGAAAAGAACTGGTCTTAAAAGGGGAAATAAATATTTCCAGTTCTAGCTGTAAAACTGGAAGCCAAAATGTGTAGTTGACAGGCACGGAGCCAACTGACTTCAGATCACTAGCCTTTCCTTAAAATCAGTCTTCTTATTTCCACATGGAACACATTTTAAGTTAACAATGTGTAGTTTGGCAAAGGAATTGTTTTTCTTTGGCATGAAATGGTTGTCTCATTTTTTAAAACTGTATTTTCCGCCTGCTTCTATATACAATATATGTAGACATTCTTTTGAACTTTAAAAACTGTTGTTACATCAGGAACCTTTTAGATAATTACTGTTTTATATTTGCCTAAATAAGAAAATGCACATTTAACATATTCAAATGATTGTGATTATGCCTCATATCATCCTGAATATTGTTTAAATGTGCCTTGAAATGCATGTTGAATGGAGACTTAACTCTATCACATACTTTGAGGAAACAGGCCCTTCAGAGAAGTCATTTAAGTTTACTTCAGAGAATACTTTTATAGGGTTTATTGACAATGGACAATCTGAAAATGAATCCAGCCATTTCCTTCTCTTCTCTCCATCAGAGACTTAAAATTGAGTCATTCAATCTACAGTGTATTTATAGCACTGAAAACAGTAGAGAGGAATGCTACCCATTCAAACATTTGCAGTCTATTTCCCTATTCCTGGCTACTGCCATAGAAAACTCAAAAAAGCAGAAATGCAAATTTTGAGACATTGGTTCCACATGAAATGAGACAGACTGCTGCACCCGCTACTGTTGTGAGACCAGATAGGGCCAGTGCTGCCTACACATAAAGAAGGCCATTAAGGAGAAGTTGTTTATTTCTGCTTCTGCAGAAATCATAAACACCCACCCCAAGCCTGACAGCCCAAGCTGTGCTGCAGTAAATTCTAGTACTTTGCTGGCCATTCTAAGCTGCCCAGTAAAAGTTACTGTAGCTAAATCCCATATACATTTCATGAAATAATCCTTCTCAGAAGATGGTATCATATTCATGCACAGCAGGGTGTGCAAAAGCCTATAAATCACATGTAGAATCTGAAATATCTATTTAAAAAAATCTGTGCAAATTTAACCATGACCCTTTGCCAGACAATAGGCCTTCATATGCTCTGCAGCTTAGCAGACACACAGGAATTTTGTTTGGAAGTGATAGCTACTGTCTATGTAATATTTAGGACCTATTCATGAAGCATCTGGCAAAAAATAAAAGGGTTTTCTCCACTAACATACGCTAAAGAAGGATGTGGTCCTGCGCGGGCTCCTCCTCTTCTGATTTTTTGCAAATAGCACAACATAAGAGAGGGTTGTTTCTGGCTGCCCTGCTGCCTGTCATGGCTGTCAGGCGAAATCCCATGAATTATTGCTCTTCCAGATGTAAGAGATTTTCAGGCTGCCTTAAACTGCCTGTGGTTTGTGGTACTGGAGAGGACAGAAACGAGATTAAACTTCATCTCATCAGTGCAATCTGAAAAGATCACACAGAGGACTAATAATCAGGGCTTCTTCATTCCAGAGCCAGACTTGAGAGCTGTGTGTTTTTGTTTCAAGGTGATGTCACATTAAGCTTGTTGGAAGACAGTGATTAAGGTCAAACAATATTTGAGGAAGATCAAAAATAAAAGAAAAAGAGTGTTCAGCCCTCTTCTGAAGCATCTTTATTTCATTTGCTTAGAGGAGAATGGCTGATCATGCTCACTGATGGCAAAGAATGAGAAGTATATCTAGTCTTGTAATTCAAACTTGTCAGCATTTCTTAGCACAAGGTTAATGTGATAAAAATTAGAAATGTTCCCATAAAATTAAAACTCTTACTGTTCATTGTAATTTAGAGAATGCATTCATCACCATCAAAAAAAAATCAAGTGTCACTTTTTGTTTTCTCTAAAGGTCAATTTTGAAGTCTTGATTTTGTGTGTGTGTGTGTGTGTGTGTGTGTGCGCATGTATATGTGTTTCTATGAACATGCCATATGGAGTCTAGAAATATTCATTTAAAAATCAGTGGGTGACAGTAATGCTTTCTGGTCTGGAGATTTTAAAAACACATTTTAGATCACTTTTCCCATTTTAAAAAATGCAGCCCTGAAACCCCCTATAAGTGGTAAATATCAGCCAATTCAATAACCCCAGTTACCAACATTTAACTAAAGATTTTCATAACTGTTTCCAGAATGACTCAGAAAATAAATCACACCATCTCTCATAATATACAGTTTAAGTCCTCAGGGAAAAAAAACTTACAACTCATTACATTTCGATTTCCTTTGATCAAACACCATGTACAGCACCTGGATATTATAATTTTAAATAAGAGTTGTGACACAAACTAGGATAATGCTCAAAAACCTAAGAATCTTAATGTGGTTCCTATTAGTTCTTATCGTTTATGGGATGGAGAAATGGCGGGTGGTTTTGTGGCATTTTGCTAGTGTTCCATTAGCAAAATATTAATTATAGATCAAGAAAACATGTTTTTAAGAAACACCTGGAAGTAATCAACAAATATATGTCTTAGATCAGAACACAATTGCACCAATTCAACCTTTATAACTTTTTCTTTCTTGCTTGCTTGCTTTTTTTCCATTTTTTTTTTAAGATGCAGCCTGGTTAAGTAATGGGGTAGGCTACCAGATGTAAAACCTCGCAGGCCAGCTTTTCTTTCCATTTCAACTTAGGCACCTCACAAAGTTTCTCTAATGTGAGGGATCCCAGTGAAACAGTGATGAAAACCATAGGTACAAGTGCTTACATGAAAGCATTTATTGCTTTTCATGCATTGCATTATAGCATACTGGAAAAAAAGTCCTTCATTGAAAATGCATTAATTATTTGACACTGGTTTGCCTCAAAGTCATTTTTACTATGGGATGCAAGTGAAAGATCACAGCTGAAAAAAAAGATCATCATACTTGAGGTAGCTCACAGAGTCCTTTCTTATGTTCTGTGTGAAGTTGTCTTGAACTGAAACCTATGCTCCTTAAGGATTAAGGGATTGAAAAGCAAAGACTGAAGCTTCTGTAATTTAAACCCAGAGATTCCCTAGCACAAAGGTGCAAAATGGACTAAGCCAATCTGACTCTTTCCTTGTTCAGTAAAGAAATAATTTTCCTTCAGAAAGTTTTACACTATTAACATTCCAATGGTGTTATCATCTTTAAAGCAAGTGGTCTTCTCTCGGCTTTTAAATGCATTTGTAGTGCCTACAGACGCTGAATATGTGGACGTGGCTTCAAATTACAATTTATGAATCTCTAAACCTTTGTATATGAGACATATATAGACATTTTAAAGAAAAAGGCAAAATCATCGTTAGTGACATACATTTTCTTTGTAATTGATATTTTATTCCATTAGATATTTCATGGAGTCTGAGGTTGTATGTTTGCTCTTTTGCTTCATTTTTAGAAAAAAATGCTCATTTTCAAGTCAATGACATTAAAAAGTATTAGTATTATCCTTCAAATAACAACAAATGATTCTGAACAAAGAAAAGCCTGTTAATTTCCTGTGACTTCTTACTGGTGAATTAAGAATAAGAATCAAGAATTCCTTAATTCTTACCTATGAATTAAGTTGAAATGAAAGCTCAAGGAGAGTTTTCTTCATTCGTTGGTTCAGTCTTACCTCAACAGTTATTTGTTTTAATTTTATTTATTTATTATTTGGTACTGGGGATCAAACTCCGGTCCTTGCGCTTTCAAGGCAGGTGGCGGAATGACTGAGCTAAATCCCCGACCCTCAACAGTTATTTTTAAAGTACTTCTGTATCATACAGTTAACCCTTCAGACTCCATAACCCAAAAAGAGACATAATCTTATCTTTGTGTCTACTGAGAGACACATGCACCGTATTAATCATTAAATAAATAGCTACTTAATCTACAGCGGTGATGCAAGCTTAAAGGGTATGCATAGAAAAGGGCCATGGAAATATGGAATTCATACAAATATGATTGTCATAGGTTCTTGACTTGGAATAACTCCGAAACTGGGATGAAGTAGATGTACTCACAAGTAAAGAAACTGAAAGCTTCATTTCTATAGTTTCTAGAAACGAAGAAAAACTAACAAGAAACAAAAGATTTAGGAAGAATGGACATTTTATGTTTTGATGTCAGAATTCTGGTTTCATATTTAAGGTTGCATTTTAAATGGAAAAAATAGTATCAGAAAACAAAATTTTTAGAAAAAATTTAAATGATTCATAATAATATTTTATCTCCCTCTAAGTCATAAGGACAAAATTAATTATTTTAAAGCATATAAAATATAAAAACAAAAAAATCTTTAATCACAAACCTGAATTTTGGCTTTTGATTTTTCTTTACATCAACATTCTCTGATTTATCTCAAATTTCAGCCTACATTTCTAACTTAATCTTTGAAGAAAATTGTAGCATCATCATTTTCTCACCTCCAATTTGGATATTTCATACCTTCATCTCTTCGGTCTCTTGCTCTCTAGGCTTTACTTCCTGCACATCCACACCAGTGTTATTCCTGTTCAGCTAATATTTTCTAGTTCACATTTCAGGTCTTCATTGAAGTGCAATTGAGTAATCATTTGGTTAATTAGATCACTTCAGCCAAACCCAATAATATAATATATACAGATCATTTATGTGTACATTGATCGAATTGGTTTTATTTTCTTTACTTTCAAATCACTTAACTTAATTCTTCTCAAGAATTCCAAGTTCCCAGCCCCTTCCAGCTATTGCCATTAGTACTGAATTTATATTCTTCACCTCTATTGAGTACACTTTCACTCAACATTCAAATCAAATTACTTGCCATATAAAGTTTTCAAGTATTTCTTTTCCAATGTCCCTTAAATACAATGATTTTTGGATTTACAAAAGAATTATATTATTTTTCAAATATGAACTATGTAAGGGTAAAAAAAGGCATGTAATGAGGTACAATTTAAGAAGCATTCTGTGCTTCAGAGGTTACTTTTCTTTAAAAAAAAAAAAAGAAAGGGAAAAAAGAGCTAGGAATATGGCTGAGGGTGCTCAGTGGTGCTGCACTTGCCTAGCATGTATCAGGCCCTAGGTTTGATCCCCAGCATAACAAACAACAAAATAACATTTAAGAATAAAAATTACTACTGTATAGTATTTACAAAATACACGAAAACTTAAAGGAGTATGTTAAAGTATTCTCTAACCCAGTGTTTTTTACCGTGTTACTCTTCAGAGTCATATGTAACATATACTCAAGAAAAAAACATTATTTCTTTCACCTTTGTTCATTTTGATATAATGATATATAGCTAGATATTATAAAGTCCTTAGTAGTATGTAATTGAAAGTTATGATTCAATTCAATTCAATTATAACAGCCATTGTCCTTCTGTCTTGGGAGAAAAATAAAGATCCTCTATCCTGTATCTGCTCAAATGAAAACCAAATGATCCCATCATGTTTAAATTCTGTTAGAAATCATTCAAACTCTCCCTCAACTATTTTCTGTGTAACCGGAATATTTACTGGCTTTTTTTCCAAATGATATGCAAAAATAGTTCGCTCAACCATTGTTCATCGGTTCCTCACAGAGAAGTTAGGGAGCATGTACTGAGCAGTATTAAATTGTATATTTGGAAATCAAAGATATAAGAGACAGCAAACATGCCCTCAAGAAGCTTACTAATTTAACTAATTGCAATACTTATTTTGAAAGTAAATTCATTTTAATGTTAGGTTAAATTAAATTTGAATAAGAAAATGGAAAACTTTCCAGAATTTCACATCAGATATTCCAAAATAAAAAGCAAGGATTATATATTATCCAGTATTTTAGAAAATCTGACACGTACCTTTCTATGTACATTGAATTGGCCTTATCAGTGTTAAATTTCATTGTATACTGTGACTACTACACACAACTGCTGCTCCCTACCACATCCAAGTTATCTTTTTTCCTATCAAGTAATAAAAATATTTTATGAATTGAATTTGAACACATTCCAAATAAAAGCCACAACTATGAATCTTGAAACATATCCCAGTGTCTTAAATTTGCCTGTGATTATGGAAATGAAGGGTGGCTTTCAAATAAGTTTATGGATCTCTATCTGAAGATGTTAGTTTGGCCAATGCTGCCCATTTATAAACATAAAATCCTATCTTAAGGGTTGAGACACCCTCTCCAGGAGCAGAAGTAATTCTTTTTCTATACTCCATGCACCTCCTGAGGCCAGACCTGCCAGTGATGCTTAATTGGGTTGGAAGATAGTGAAGAGTACAGTTTATCATACAGACAACTGACACAAAACTTCTCTCTTATCTGAGGTTGACTCTGTCTAGGTTCAGAGATGAAAGGTCAGTTCTTCATCCACTAAGTCCCTTAGACATTCCAAAATCCCCAGTACATTACAAATTTGAAGAGTTTAAGCTCTCTTAAATAAAGAATCTCTTTTCTGGGTAAAGTATACAGTGTATATAGATACAGTGGAGAAGAAACATGTGAAAGGTCATAACCATGACCTTTTAACATCAATAGTTTTATTTATAGCCAAGCACTTAGTCTGTAGGGCTTAATATAAAAGCAAGAAGAAAGACAAAGGTATCTGGTTAGGTTTATAATAGCTATCCAGTTATATAAATTTGTCTTTTGACTCTTGAGCTGAGAGTAAAAATTATAAATAATTAAAATGACAGCTACTTTAAAGAATAACATTTCTCCATGACTCTTAATTGAGCATATTCCATTTCTCTCATGATATGATCTGAAATAATCTACCAGATTTTGAAGAAATATTTTTATTTCATCACATGTGTGATTCATTTGTAAAAGATAAAATACTAGTATTTTATTTTTATTAAAGCTGCCTGTTTGTCATCTCTTTGGTGGCTTAGTGTTTTTAAAGTTATACAGTACAGAGTTGTAGCTTATTGCTGTCAAAATTCTGCTTCATGGATTGTTAGTAGTTTAGGAAATTTAGCAAACACACATGCATATGTATTTGTTTGTTGTTTTCAAAATAATTCACCAGGACATTTAGGACAATCTCAGAAGTTACCTGGGAGAAATATGAAGAGGTCTGAAAGACACAGGGGAAAGCAAGATGTGAAAGAAGCCTGGAAAGCAGAACATGAAGGGTTTTGGTGGCAAGCCACAGAGGATTACTCTACCTAAAGACGACAAAGCCTGGGAAGGCTGCTGTGCAGATGTGTGGCCTGACCTTAGGTACCTACTCCACTCTGTGGAGACAATTGGGAGCTGCTCCAGATTGTGTTTTCATTCTCTCCAGGGAATACTACCACACTCTCTCTCTTCAACCTTCCTGTTACAGGAGATCATCAGAGACTAAGGAATTATTGGCTTCTCTTTTCAAGAGCTAATTTGCCTCTCTGAAGACCCCTAGCTAAGAAGTGACATTGGGGTATACGTGGCATTTCACTAATATGATATTCTTTGGGTAATTTCTTACATTTTAGTAGTTTAGTTTATGCTAAAGCCATGATGGAAGCTAACAGATAACATGTTTTTGTACTGGAACTCTCAGAGATAATGTCCTTACCAGCTCTCACTAAATTATTAAATTGGTTAGAAT
>NW_004624744.1:14600271-14674225 GCF_000247695.1 Heterocephalus glaber | reverse complement strand
ATGAATTACCAAAGTTGAATGAAGAAGACCTAAAAATTCTAACAACCCAATAACAATCAATGAAATTGAAAACATAATTAAAAACTTACCAACCAAGAAAAGCCCAGGTCCTGATGGCTTCACTGCTGAATTCTACAAGACATTTAGAGAGGAGATGCTGCCGCTGCTGTTTGAACTCTTCAACAAAATTGAAAGAGAAGCAATACTCTCAAAATCATTCTTGGAAGCAAACATCACCTTGATCCCCAAAACAGAGAAAGAGCCAATTGAGAAAGAGAACTATAGGCCAATCTCACTAATGAGCATAGATGAAAAAAACCTCAATAAGATACTGACAAACAGAATGCAGAAGATCATCAAGAAGATCATACACCCTGACCAAGTTGGATTCACCCCAGGGATGCAGGGATGGTTCATCATATGCAAATCAATCAATGTAATACACTAATGAATATTATTGGCAATTTGCAAATTAGTAAACTGAGTGCAAAGGATGTAAGTGACTCATTTATGTACAGAGTTCCAGCAATAAGATACATGATATTAGTCAGCCAGGGCCGCCATAATAAAACATCATAGTCTGAGTGGCTTAAATAGAAATTCATTTCTGACCATTCTGGAAGATGAAAAGTCTGAGATCTAAGTGCCCATCAGTTTGGTTCATGGTGAGGTCTCTTTCTCAGTTTGCAGATGGCCACCTTCTCACTGTGCCCCTACATGTTGGACAGTAAAAATCAGAAATCTTAACACTACAGGGGTAGGGCCCAGCTTAGTCATTTAATTTAACATTATCTCCAAATAGAGCCACTTTGAGAACTAGGGCTTCACATGTGAACTTGGTGGAGGACACAGTCAGCCCCACAGCATGCATTTTCTCCTGCACTGAATCTCACTGCTATGAATAAGGGGTGAATCAATATAAAGAGTTCCCTCTTACAATCCATAATCCAGAAATCCTTGATCCAATTTATTCAGAAGTTTTAGGCATTCTCCTATTGTTCCATATCTTATTATTGGAGTTAATAACTGTTGATAAACAGCAGGTCTATGTCATGCATTGCATATTCAAAGGGAACACTTCTAAGAGACCGACAATTTAAAGCAGGAGACATTCTGGGCTGTGACTGAAAACATCCAGCCCTTAAGATGGTCACTAAGTGATGAGACTGGTAGGAGGAGGAGCTGAAAGAGTAGCTGCAGGGCTACAGTATCTCTGAGGCTGATCGTGTAACAAAAGGCAATGAATCACTGGAATCAGGTAAGCTGGTGCTCCTACCAAGAAGAGGTTTGCTGGGATAGTTAAGTGAATTGGGGGCCATGGAAGAGCAAGAGCAGTGTATTTGAGCCAGATCCATGGACTTTCTCCTCAGCCACCACACTGCCTCCTCAGTTCCTTGAAAAGCACCTCTAGCAACATCAGCAGGAGGCCTCTGAACTGCACTCACATTGACCTACACAATGACTAAAACCGTATGATGGCCCTTGATATAGAAAAGAAAGAAAAACTGCCAGATTGTGTCAGTGGTACTACTAGGGGAAGGTAAAAGAAGGGAAAATTTCTCCAGGAACTAGAAAGCCCCAGCTGAATGGCAGCACCACCACACTAAGGTGAGCCCAAAATATGTATAGAAAGTAAAATAATGAACATTTACTTTTTAAAGATAAGGTTTATAGTTGCCTCATCATTTTTTTGTCTTACTACAAAAAACAGTGTCAGGGCTTGAAGTCCAACACTCTGAGTCCCTCTACAAAGACTCTCAAGCAACTAAGAATTTTGTGTGAATAAGAGTTAAAAATAAGGGCATAATTCCTGCCAATTAAGGAATGCACAAATAAGATATATAATATTCATATGATGAACATTATACATGGGTGAGAATAGACACAGTAAAACGACATGTAACTATGTGTATTTTTTAATTTTTTAAATTTATTTTTATCAGTACATATTTGTGGCATGTAACATTTGCATTCCTCCTGAGGAATGGTATATGTACTTGAAGCATCTTATTTCTTTTTTCATCCCCTTTCCCTCCTCTCACTGTCCCCTCCATTCATATCTTGATCCCCTTCTTACTTTTGCACATGTTTGCAACACATAATGTTTACATTTCTTGTGTGGATTTGATCTTCCAAATACGTTAAAAGCACAGAAGCATAATTTTTAAACTCTAACAAACATGACATTGAGAAAAAAGAACAATACATGTTACATAGTTCCATTTATATGAAGTTCAACTTCAGAAAAGGGTGATCAAAGGGACTAAAAGACACGACTGGCACCCTCAGGGAAGGATAGAGACTGGAAAGGGGGTGGACTCTGTAGTATTTCTAAGTGGGATACTATGGGATGTTTAAATATTTAAAGTAGGTTACCTTGTGGAATGTTTAAATGTTTAAGTTTTCAACATATCTGTTTCCTCAATCACTTCTCACTTCTTTACAATGAATATATTAAAATATTTTCTTCTAGTTTTTTATAAACACAGTACCTTATTGTTATTTATAGTCACCCTATTTTGCAGTAGAATACCTGAACTTATTTCTCTTAGCTAAGTTAGTACCAGTTATCAACTTCCTCATCTCTACCTGCCCCAGTATTCCCCATCTTCTGGTAACTACTACTCCACATTCAACTTCTGTGAAATCAACTTTTTTGATTTCCACATATGAGTGAGCTGATGAGGTATTTGTCTTCCTTTCCCAGGCTTCTTGGACTTAAGTCTTCTACCTCCATTTATATTATCAAAGATAAGAGGATTTCATCATTTTTTTGTGCTGAGTAGTATTTCATGGTATACATGTGCCACATTTTCCTTATCCATTCCTCTGCTGGTAGACACTTAGACTATTTCCACTCTTGGCCATTGCTGTAGTTAGAATCTGGATTTTATCCCAAAGTTCCACATAATAAAGGCTTGATCCCTAGCTCAACACTATACAGAGGTGCTGGAATCTGTAAGAGATGGGCCTAGTGAGAGGATTAGGTTATTGGGCTGTGCTTGTGAAGGGTTTGGATGACCCAGGGCTTGCTCTTCTAGTCTTTTGCTTTCACACTCAGCCATGAGGTGAACGGTTTTTTGGTTTGTTTTATCACGTTTCTTCCACGATGCCCCACCACAGGCTCAAGGCAATGATGTCCATTGGTCATGCACTGAAATCTCTAAATTGGGAGTTAAAATAAACTTTTTCCTTTTATAAGTTGATCATTTAAGGTATGTGTTACAGTAACACATGCTAGCACTTATTGTGAATAGTGCTGCAATAAAAACGGGAGTGCAATGTCTCTTCAGGATACTGACTTCATGCCTTTGGATATATACTCAGTAGTGGGATTGCTGTATCATATAGTTAACTATGTTGTAGTAGCTGTATTGTTAATATTTGAAGGAAGCTTCATACTGTTTTCCATAAGGGCTGTACTAATTTACATTCTCAACAATAGTGTGCAAAGTTTTCCTCTTCTCCAAATCCTTGCCAGTATTTGTTAGACTTTTTTTCTTTGTTAATAACCATCCTACCTGGGATAAGATAATTTTTCACTGTGGTTGTGATTTGTGTTTCCTTGATGCTTAGTGATATTGAGCATTGTTTTCATATGCCCATTATCCATTTGTATTTCCTCTTTTTATGAAGTGTCTATTTTGACCTAGTGTCCTTTCTTACATTGGATTATTTGTGATTTTCTGATTTAGGTATTGGGTTTTTTTATGTGTTGGAATTGGCATGTTGCTATTGAACAGTGTTCCTTATGTATTCTGAATCATAAGTCTTTGCTAGATGTATAATTTTCAAGTATTTTCTCTTGTTCTGTAGGTCTCTCCACTCTGTTGATTATTTTCCTTGCTGAGCAGAACCTTTTTAATTAGACACAGTCCTATTTGTCTATTTTTTCCCTATGTTTTAGAATCTGATCCGTGAGTTTCTATTTTTTGATCTACCTTCTGATTAAATACTTGTGTATATTAAATACTTGTGTATATTAAATACTTGTGTATAACTTATTAAGCTGCACCCATATGACTTGTGCACCATTTGTATGTTACATTAAATAAAAAATTTAAAATCTAAAAATACTACTTCTGGCTCTATATTTAAAAGAGTTGAAAGCAGAGGCTTCAACAAATATTTATACACCCATCTTATTGTGGCATTATTTATGAGAGTTAAAAGTTGGAAACAACCAAAATGCCCAAAGAATTCTGAATGGATTTAAAAGGTAGTATATATGTACAGTGAAATATTTTTCAGCCTTTAAAAGACATAATTCTGATGCATGGCACACTACGGATGAAAATTGAAAATGCTACTCTAAGTGAAATAAGCCAGACAACAAAGGACAAATATTGTATGATTCCATTAATATGAGGTACTTAAAGTAGCCAAATTCAGGGAAATAGAAAGAATACTAATTACCAGGGGCTGAAGGGAGAAGAAAATGGGGGGTTATTAATTAATCGTTATAGAGTTTCCATCTAGAATGCTACAAAAACCCTTCTGGAGATGGATGGGAGAATGGTCGGATAATAATGGAAATATGCTTAATCCTACTAAATCATAGACCTAACAGTAGTTTAAATGTTAAATTCCATGTTACATACATCCTACTATAATAAAAATATTTAAAAACAAGAATAGAGGTATTTTTCTTTCTCTCTTCTTTCACTAGAGCCTTGCCCACCTGTCTATAGGAGCCTTGAGACAAACTTCCGCATGACTCCTCTCTGACCTGTTTCTGTTCAAGAACACCACAGTTTCCATCCACAACATCCATCTTTAGGATTTCTTTCTGTCTTCAGCCATCTTTACCTCCAGGCCACATGTCAAAATTTCTCTTGGCTGACTTTATTTTACCTTTAGGAGTAGATGAGAATATCTTCAGAAGAATCTATGTGTTTAATTTGATCAGGAGATTTGAGTTATTGATCATCATTCACAAACATCTTAGAAATATCACATTATTCCCAGACCAATATTCTAAAATATACTTCTAGGAATAAAAATCTTGGCACTATATAGCTAATTTATCACTCTTCAGTTAGAATACAATCCATTGAGTGAAAATGTCAGGTTTGTTTGTTCCTCCTCATCTGTTTGTAAACAAACTTAAAACTAAAATCAAATGGCCAGGTTCACAAAAGAATAGGAATAATAGACCATATTAAGTCATTTTATTTTCAAACAATACCAAAATATATATTTGACTTGGCTAACTCTTCATTTATTAACTATATAATACCTAAAATTTGATTGACATTTTCACAGAGTTTATTAATATTTTCACTGAATTTCCAGATATTTTCTTTCTCCTATTGATGTCACTATATATCTTTATTTTCCCCATATAGTATGAATAGTTTATTGTTGAGGACAGGCAGGACAGGTATTAAAAATATATGCCATCTCATAAGATATAAAGCTGAGTATCTTTTTTGAGATTATGTAAACTTTTCAGAGCTTTGGGGGAGTATAGATAGTACTTGTATGTGTATGCATGTGTGTATGAATATGTGAGCTTGTATACATTAACAAAACTTCTTTTTTATTAAGATCAAAATCTTGTACCAACTCTTGGTAGAAAACCATAGAAAGCTATGTTTTGTTTTAAATGTATAACTTTCAATTTTATGATGTAATATTTATTAAGTATGCATACATATACATACATATATATGTGTATAATATATTAGCCTGACTCACATATATCCTCTGAGTAATTAGCATAGAACAGTGATTATGAAGACTGAAATTTTTACTCTCTGCTTTGACATTTTCCTTATTTTCCTCACTTTTCTCGTCTGAATTACACAAATAAGAATTGTACCATCCTGGTGGAATGTTGGATGGAAAATATCTATTAAACTGATGTTTATTCAATGCTAAAACTCATACTACCAATCAAAAAATTTGTCTCGAATTGTGAAGTAACTTGCTACATCATTGGTTTTGGGTCATTGGTTCTAATCAAAATCTAATGGAACCTACAATTGGCATTTAATTACTTTTGCTGTAAATGCATGTCATTTTATAGACAGATAATGCTCCATTCAATGCGGATGAAGGAGAAAATGATTAGAATAGAACAAGGAAGGAATAATCTTGTTGGGAGATGTAGCAAGAGAGGGAGGTAGAGACCAGAACCAACAAATTTGTTCTGTTCTCAATTTAGATGGCAAAACTTGGTCTTTGGAAAAATGAGAATCTGATAACATTTTACTAGGATCAGTCTAATATCCTACTATAATATGGCTTCTGTATAATGAAATTTCTGATTTAATTTTGAGAACTCAATAATTTACCAGTTGAGTTAACTCATGGTGAATCGTGCATAATTTTGCTATTGTGGGTGGTTCACTTGATCGACTATCGTTAGCTAGAGCTTTAATAAAAAAAATTCTAGTCTTTAGTTTTATCATCTTAGGAACCAACTGGATATGATGACTTTAAGAGATAAAATGTCATTTCTCAAATGAAATCTTTAAATTCCAGGTTCTTAGTGCCATGTTGACTTCCAGGTCCTTACTTTAGGACTGATAAAATTCCTATCTCTCAGTGGAAACAACTAGTTTTTCTGAGTGTTTCTGGTTACCTAGCTCTGCCCTATTTCCTAGATTAAAAAACTGAGATTCCTCAATAGACATTTGAAAGTAACTTGCCAGAAGCCTGCTTATTGTGTTTCTAATAATTCTCAGACTAACATACAACATGGATTAATACATTTCTCACTGTCCCCAAGCACAGTAAGTTCTATTAATTATACATTTTTTGGAGGAAATAAATTTTTGTCTGTGCTTCATACTTTGCCTAAAGTATTAAATCTCCAGAAAATGCACCTGTTTTTGTGCTTTGTTTTTGGAACATTTTGTTTTATTCATATTTTTCCATGTTTGAACTTTATTTTTCAAATAATTTGAATAAAAATAAAGAACTTATTTTAAATAAACATCCACATTCTCATCTTTATCAACTGAATGTTCAGTTTCTTAGTCTAAGCAATTTCTTTTCTTTCTTTTTCTTTTTTTTTTTTTTTTTTTTTTTTTTTGAGACAGGCTTTCCCTAGGTAGTTCAGACTGACCTTGAACTCATTAAGTAGCCCATGCTGGCCTAGAACTCATGGCAACCCTCCTGCCTCAGCCTCATGAGTGCTGAGATTACAGTCATACGCCACCCTGCCTGGCTAGTGTGGAGAATTTCATTAACTTAGTTATAACCCTAATAATGATCAACTGAAGTTTACAGAAAACCTTCTTTGTAACTTTTAGGTTTTGTGGAGGAAAGAGCACAATTTTATCCCAACTCCCAAATGGAATCTAGTCAGTGGGGTTCTTCCAAGGCAGAGCCTAAACAAGGGCTGCGTACTTCAACAAAGATTCCCTGCCCTAAGCGCACAAGGTAGAAGAGAGAGACGCCAGATTGCCCATTTATTCCAGGCTTCAAAACTAAAATGATCAGGGCTAGGGATTTAGCTCAGTGGTTCTGGTGCCTGCCTCACAAGCACAAGGTCCTGAGTGAGATCCCCAGTACAAAAAAAAACAAAAACAAAAAACTAAAAACTAAAATGATCAGTGTTCTCTGCGATGTACTGAAGATGAGCTCTTCTTCCTACATTTTGAGCAGGAACCAGTGTGAATGGAGCTGGACCCAACGGAGCTGCAAGTAAATGGCCTAGGAAACAAATACAACAGGATCTACAATCAGCTTTAAAAACTAGAAATAACCCTACGCTTCTTGTATATCTGAGATGTCAGCTGGGACATTATTCAGTTATTGACATAGAATTGGTGGGTTCGGTCCATGTTTGTTTTTGTTAACAAATGAAATAATACCAAATCGCCTTTGTTTTTTATATGTTGATTTTCAAGTAATTATGAAGATCTTAACATAGCAGTATATTCTTATTTATGGTTATATGGAATTTCATAGATAGAAATACAATTATTTATTTAGCCACTTTGTAACTGATAACATTAAGGTGGTTCTTGTCCTGTGTTTCTATCTCTAAGAAGGATTCTGAAAATAAAATTGCTGCACCAGAAAGGTTTGAATATTTTAAATTTTATTAATACTGAGAATATACTACCAGTGTATATTATTATCCATTTCTTCTTATTGATTAACATTTTGTATTTTCAGACTTTTAATGTCTTTAAAATATAGTATAAAAAGCTATCTTATTACATTTTTATAAGTATTTACTTGCCACTAATGAGGTTGAGGATCATTGTACGATGTCTTAGTCCTTAATATAATTCTATAGTGCGTTACTGCTCCTTACTTTTTCCTGTTTTTATATTTTTGGTACCCCTAAAAGTAGCACATATTTCAGTATAGGAAAGAGTAACATTTTATCATATATAGACAGATGTATTTTCCTCATACATGACATATTCATATTTTATAATCTTATATTTGATGCATACAGATTTACAAAATAAACACATGGATTACTTCTTGTATATTTGACATCAAATTTTAAATATATTTTTTTCTTAAATATTGTTTATAGGCTCTTTGTAGAGTAGACGTCTCAATTTTGTGTTGAAGGATTAGCCTCTCTACGTTATTATATTTTACCTTCCAAGATCTTGGTAGACTACCCATTTCATCAGGTCTGTATTCTTCAGTAAAAGCTTGTCATTTATTTCATATAAATTTTATTATGTTTTCCTGTATAAAAATAAAACTACAGTTATTTTCTCATTGCATATTTCTGGATTATAGAAAGTTGTTTTCTATAGATCTTGGAACTTTTTAAGCTCTTTCTGTGATATTATAATATCAATTTTCTATAATAATAAACTTGTCTCTTTCTGATATTTGTTTCTTTTCCTTGTCTTCTTGTATTAGTTAAGACCTACAGGCTAATGTTGAATAATAATAATGAAAGCAGATATTTTTACTTACACAAACTTTACCATTTAATAATATCTTATCATTAATTTTTACATTTGTTTTTTACTTTTGATAGATAACCTTCATCAAGTTAGGGAGTTTTTCATCAACACTTAGCTTACATAAAAACAGTAATGTTCACTACTGAGAAATTAATATTATTGAAAATATTCTCAGGAGCTTGAGATAATCATATTTATTTTCTCTTCTTTAGTAAAAGAATAAATTACATTGGTAGATTTCTTAATATAGAATCATAGTTATATTCTTATAATAAATTATATTATAAAATATGACATTTTCAGTGTCACTGTAATCTAATATTTTATCTGGAAATATATCTATTAATGAATTGATGAGTGAGAAATTAAGTTGAGTGCTTTATTTTGTTTTGTCTTGTTGTTTACTTTTATTATTCTCTTCTTGGTTTTACTATTAGCATATTATTTTCAATGAATGGATTTTGATCTCCCTCTTTAACATATTCAAGAAGAGCTTAAGTTACAGAGGAATTCACAATATTGATCAAATTCATATATCTGAGCCTGATGAATGTGTGTGTGTGTGTGTGTCTGTCTGTGTGTCACTTATAGAAAGGACTTACCACTAAAAATGATGGATTTTTAGGCATTTTTTTTCAGTTTAATTTTTAATGAAACTTTATACTTATCATTGAGATATATGTCATAATTTATGTTTTTTAAGAAACAACTCAAGCACATTCTTTCAAAAAATTATTTATTAAAAAAAATTTTAAGGTTTCTATATACATACTTATATTTTTTTAAATATATAAAATGATTCAAAATATATTTGATGATTTAAACTTAATCTGATTCCAGAGCCAAGATCTTTAACTACTGCTTGCCAATGAAAATCAGAGAAATGTCATACATGATATATCTTCGTACGAGGAATAAGCCATACTTTGGGAGATCAGCTGCTTTTACAATTTGGGGAGGGAACCCTCTTTAAAAAGAAAAGTATTTTAAGGTACGAATGAGTCATTCTTTTCAGACTAAATTGTATTATTCCACCATAAGCCCATTCCTGGTCTCCAGGAGAAGAAAGTGATACGTAATGTAGAACATGATCAATTTGTGTCAGTTACTGCTGAAAAGTCAGACAAATAAAGACCTGAACTTGGCAAGATGGAAGTTTTTAATGACTTTTTTTTTCAGAGTTTCACTATGCATTTCAGGCTGGCCTTGAACTTGCAGTTATTCACCTGCCTTGCCCTCCCAAGTGTTGGGATTAGAAATGTGTGCCCCTACATCTGGCTAAATCTTCAATGATCTTGTCAAAAGCCACTTCCAAAGGCTAGTAGAAGTGTAAATCTGACTGGAGAGTTTTGGTTAGAAGGGAAGTAAATAGAGACAACTCTTGATAATTTTTGGTTTTAAAAATGGTGATCAAAGTAGAAGAGAATAAGAGACCTAGAATGGAGACATTTTTCTTAGTTCAGTGCTGTAATAGCAAATGATGTTTATTGCATGAATTTCATAAAATGGATGAGAAATTGGTAAGAGATTGATTGGTAAGAGCAAAGAGATTCAGACTTAAGTAGTAAGAAGAGAAAGAATGAAATGGACAACTAAATAAAAAAATTTCAGCCTTTAAAGAGGGAAAATTTCACCCTTTTATCCAGAATGAGGATATATATGTAGATAAGTGGATAGAATTGGTGGAGGGAAGATAAAGGAGTGGTTTTAACTCCTAGTCTCTCTAATTGTCTTACTGATCTAATTTTCAAATGTAGGATTTTAATTTATCTGAACTTATCATGAGGACTGTTAAAGAGCTAGTGCACTTTTCAGGTGGATTGTCTCTCGTTCCTGCACAGTTCTTTCCTGGTAAGTAAAAATGGCACCCTTGTAATGTAGGATGCTCCCTAATGCTAAGGCTTGTTTCTAAATTCATTATTCTGTTCTTCTAGCCTATTTGTGGCAGATTGCACTGCTTTAATTACTGTAGATTTATAGTAAGTCTTGATAATTGGTAAAACAAAAGCTCCTTTATGATTTCTCTACCAGATTACCATGATTATTCTTATTTTCAATTACCAAATTATTGTCTGCATCTAGGTTGATATTTTTCCCTTTTTATTTATATTTTCTTTTTCCTTGATGAGATTTAATAAAGGACTTTCCAATTGTTTGGTTTTCTTTCTGAGTGTGACTTTTAGTTTGGGGTTTTTTTTGGGGGGGGGGTTGGCTTTTCATTAAAACAGGTTCCAATTTTTTTAAGTCTATTTTTCCCTATTTCATTTCCTCTGCTTTTCATTTTCAAAATTCTTTTTGAAAAGACTTTCCTCTTTAGGAGGAAAAAGTTTGACATAAAATCAAATGACAGAAACCAAAAAATAAAAATAAACATGATTCCATATTACTTCCACACTAATAAAGAAAATACATCATGTCAAGTGCAAATTATTTCAAAATTCTCTTTGTAATTAGTGGACTTTATTACTTCACATCATGTTAGTCAGGAGGTCTGTAATCAGCCTATATGTAGGTTTCCTTAGGATTACAGTGCAACAAAAAGAGTACTTTTCCAGTAATATTTCTTGCAAGTATTTAAACTTTGAATTGCTCCTCATTCCTACGCAAATTAATAACCAAGTATAAGGACATCCCAGGATAATTTCAAATCAAGTATGCTTCATGCCCAGTGTAGTTGCTTTGTTATCAAATAAACACTGCCTTGTCTCGACTCTCCCCTTTTTTAAACATTATTAAATTTTAGTAAATGCAGTCATATTGACGAAAGTGCTTTTTACTTTTTTATTAGTTTTGAGAAAAGTAAAAAATGTTTTCAGTTAACAGAAACCTAGAGATATAAATGATGCAAACTCGTCCCCCCTTGACCCAACTCGTACTCCAACAACTGATATTACACAATCATTTTAAATTTCTCAAAGATTGAAATGTAGGAGGTGAGTCTATTTCATCCTGCCCTTGGAAAATAAGAGAGACCTCAGATGAGATCTAGATTTAACATTTTAATCAAATATGTATGTTTCATTATAAATAGGATATAATAGTTGCCTAAATGCTATCTCTAAATGGCCGGATGTAGTCTGGCAGTCTTTTCAAACAAAGCTGAAATCTAAATGTCAGAGGAGACCTCAAGGTTATTCAGTTCAACCTCCCAGTTGATCCACAAATTCCTCTGAAACTTCCCTATGGCTCTCCGTTTTCTTCCCTGCACTCTCTTGGTAACATAGAATTCAATAGCTCCTGATGCCGAGGTTTTCACCTACGAAATACAGATTCTACTTTTAGACATAGTTTAATTTGGAGCAAAACTGAGTGCCTGAAATGTCTGGCTTACAAGATCATTCGTCTCTTCTGACTCTTTCCCACTCCCGACTTACACATCCCCAATTTCAACAGCCACTCTTTTGGGAACATGTCATATGACCTTTAGTCATACTGACTGCTTTCCCCAGAATAGTTTTTTGTTTGTCTATAAGCTGTAAAGTCTGACACACAGATCCAAACATGCTCCCAGTAATGACCTGACCAGCACAGTGTAGATCTGTGTCATCACCTCCATCTCTATGAAGGCTGTCATTCTAGTGACACAACCAAAACTTTAGTTTAGTCATTCCTTGTCAGCCAACTCAAATAACCTAAGAGTAAGGCCAATTTTTATCTGCCTTGCTTCTTAATCCCCATTTTTTAATACGGTCGTATTCTGATTTTTTTTTATAGTCTAGGAGAATGTCTTAACAGTAAGATAAAAACATGAGCTTCAAAGTTAGAAAGTTTTCCATTTGCAGTCTATATCATTTTGTGTTTACAACCTGAGAGAATGTCACTTGCCATCTCAAGATTCAGTTTTAATGTGTTTTTTGAGAGTATGATGTCTAATTTTTCTTTCGATATTTACATAAAATAATATATGTAAAACTTGTACATAGTGTTCATATATGCATTACTAAGAATTTCCAAAATGTTAAAACAACTTAAATTAAAAAATAAAAAGATTATTAAGGTTGCTGACCAATATGAACTGGGACAAATGAGGTTGGAATTTGGGAGACCAGTAAGTAGCTACTGCAATACAGTAGTCACCAGTATCAATTCAGCTTTACACTCTTCAGTTTCTGTTTGTCAAAGTCAACTATGGTGAAAAATATTAAATGGGAAATTCCAAAATTAAGCAATCTGTGTTTTTAAGTTGCACACCATTTTGAGTAGCATGACGAAATCTCCTACCTTCCCATTATCCAGCAGAAGCACATTATGCACACTACCTGCCTGTTAGTCCCTTAGTAGCCATCTCAGTTATCAGATCAATTACTGTTATATCCCAATGTATGTGTTCAAGTAATTCTTTTTTACTTGATAATGGTGCCAAAGCATGAGAGTAATAATGCTGAAATTAAAATTGCAATGTAAAAAAGTGAAGCCATAAATCACTTCCCTTACATGTAAAGGTAAAAGTTCATGACTTAATAAGGAAAGAACAAATTACATGCTGAATTTGTTAAGATGTATGTTGTAAACAAATATTCCATCCATGAAATGGTGAATAAAAAAGAAATTCATGCTAGTTTTTCTATCAAATGTCAAAATGGAAAAGTTATGTCCACAATAAGTGATAAATGTTTGTTAAGATGGTAAAAGCATCAAAACATAGGAAAGGTTCAGTACTATCTGCAATTTCAGTTACCTACTGATGGTCTTGAACATGTGCCCATGGGTGGGGTTATAGGGGACAGGGAGGACTAACTGTATTCTAGATGAGATGAAAGGCTATTTAGACTAGAGTGAAAATAATGTGGTGTTTTTTGATATTTGAAAATAGAGCCTCAAGATTTGCTAATGGTATTGCATGAGGAATATAAGAGAAAGAGAAATTAAGAATTATTTTGTCCTGGTAACAGGAGGATTAGAGTAGCCCTTTACAAAAGCTGATTTAGAGTTACAACCAGGAGTTTTGTTTTTGCTTTTTCACATCTTTTTGATGCCTTTACATTTATACACCTAGGGATTACAAAGTCTCTGCACTGAGTCTTGAATCAAATTCTGAATACATCTAGACAACAAAAAAATGAGGGTCTAGAGAATAAATGATATTTGAGGCATGAGAGTGCATGAGGTCACCCAGCAAATAAGAGGAGGTAAACTTTTTTAAAGGCTTGAAGGCTGAATCCACAACATTCCCATACAGTCGGGTAGATGAGGAGGATTTATTGATAGAAATTGAGATGAAGTAGCCCATGAGGTAAAGTCAAATTAAAGAAAGCACAACAAATGGTAAAAAGCAATTTCTCAATCCAATCAACAGTAGTTCTTTGATTTTATCAACTAGTGTCCCGAGATTGAAACTCAAAATACTTGAATTTGTTTGTAGTTGGATGCTCTTTTAGAAGTAGGAATCTTGCAATGAGGAACATCCTCATGGAAATGCTACCACAGTACATGTGTCGCCACTGCATTACACTTTGACCCTCTGTCATTTTAAAAGTTCATATTAGCTAAAAATAAGCCCTTATTCCTTATCTCTGCCACCTGTGTATCAGAGCTAGACATGTAATTCCCAGGAGACAAAGCAAAAAAATAAAGATTCCAGTTCATAAATTTATAAACAACCAATTGTCATGTTAAAAGCTAAATACATTTAGATATGTGTGGCCACATTGCTTTATGTTTGTCGATCTCATTTTCTATAACCTAGACCAACAAAACCAAGAAGAGGGGAAACACACAGGTATAAGGTCAGCTCAAGGGTTCAAGAAAGTGCTCAGAATGATAGAATCAGCAGATAACATACTTCACAGGTTGCTAAGATACCTTAATCTGGGGAAAGAATCAGAATTAAGTTTTTGTTAAGAGGTTTATCATTCCTTATCCTGATCTATTGATAGAGATAGTCTATAGGAATCTTAGCTTCACAATTATATGGTTGGAGTAATTGGGGAAAAGTTAGAAAAAGGATTTGAACAAGACAGATAATAGCTTAGGAATTTGAGAAGTCACTTGGGTAGTCATTTTGAAAGTGCTTTAGGCAAGTTTAAGCAGTTGAGATTTTCTCTTTGTGTAGGAAAAACCTTATGCAATAATATTAATCTATCTGGTGTTATACTTGGTCGGCTAGTAAAGATTGAATAAATCAATTATAAAGTTGATTTAATTAAGAAAAAAGGACATTAATAAATCTTATTTTCATTTGTCCTTTGTGAAAAATTTGGTTTTGAGTGTTGTAGATACTGCTATTTAGCTCAGGATATTTACTTTTTACTTGGTAAAGAAAAAGTATCATTTCATTCCTAAATCATTCATGGCAGTGTCATGAGACACAGTGCAAATTTTGAAAAATAATTATGTAAATTTTTGGTTTTACATATAAGCCTGTTGAAAAATTTGTGTAGCAAAAAGCTCTCATATGCCTTTTACTCATATTCACTTATTTATATCTTGCCCCATTTGTTAGTAATTTATTCTCCTCTCAATAGATGAGGATGCAGAGAGTTGTGTGAATTATAGCTGTTTTTTTAATGATAAGCACCCCAACAATTAATAATGTATTTCCTGAGAACAAGGTAAGTTCCATGCTTAATTACAAGACAATCATCAAAATCAAGACACTTAACATTTTTGCAATATTATTACCTAATCCACAGTCCATATAATCATAAAGTTTTTCCAATCTAGGATCCATTTCAGAATGACACATTACTTTCAAATATGATGTTGAAATGTGTTTATGTACATGTACCAGTTCCCTATGGTGAATGTAATCATTATGTACTGCAAACATGGATTTATAAAAGTGAAAAGATAAATAAAATAAATAAAAATAGAATTTAAAAAGATAATCACAGTATCTTACTAGTCTTCTTTAATGTAAAATACTTCCTCAGTCCTTGTTGATTTTTGAAAGAAAACAGGCCATGTTTTTAATAATAATATAGAGACATATAAATACATGAAACATAAATAGATATGTGTGGGGAATCCTGGCTTTATTCACTATGAGGAACTGGAAATAATTATCTCCATTGCCATATGCACGTCTAAAACCCAGATCTTGGTTTCTAAATACCATTTCTTATTAAAAGAAGTGGAGGGCCACAGATTTTGTTCAGTGGTGCCGGCACCTGCCTGGAAAGTGCAAGCAAGGTCCAGAGTTCAGTCCCCAGTACCAAAAAAATAAATAAATAAAATAAAAGAAGTGGAATCCTTAAAGCAATGGTTGATTAATGCTCCAGAGTTTATATTCTATTGGAAGCTAGAAAAATAAATAAGAAATTATTATATTACAAAATGTAACTATAGCTTGTGAGAGTTGTAATAAAATATGAACAGATGAAATGATTTTAAGAGAGCCCAGCTTTTGTTATGGTAGCTATGGAAATGCTCTAAAAAAGTATCATTTAAGGTGAGACCCTAAGAAGAAAAAAAAGAAGAGGAAAAAGCCATGTGAAGAGTGTGGAGAAGGAAAGGCAAAAAAAATTAAAAGGCAAAAGACTTTGATGTCAATAGAGTTAGATTTCTGATGTCAACAAATGACAGAAAGGCACAGTGGCTGCAACATAGACCTGTGTAACACTGCTGCGAGTGCGGCTATGGTCAGGGAGAAAGGGAATGTGTTTCATATGGGACTGGAAAGACAGGCATGAACCAGTAAGCCACACAATTCAGACTTTATTCTAGGTGGAACAGGAAGGCCTCTGGAAGATTTAACGTGGGTACTGACATGATCTGACTTATGCGTTCCAAAGATCATGCTGGCTGCTTCGTGAAAAATAAATTAGAAGAGTGTAAGAACAGAAGCAGGGAGAACAGACAAGAGACTCATGAAAGTTCAGGCAAGAAATAGTGGTGGCCTGCACAAAGGTGGTGTCAGGAGAGATAAAAAATATATGGATGGATTCAGACTACATTTTAAAGTTACAAATACCAGGATTTGTGTTAGATTAAATGTGTGATGTGGCTGAGGAAAGATGAAAGTTAAAGGACAATGTCTAGGTTTCTATCTTGGGATTTATTTGAAAGAAGAAAGTCAACAGCTCCACTGTGGGCATAATATTTTTGATGGGTATTTTGTATATCAGATGGAAATATCAAATAAATAGGAAAACTGACAAAAACTTCTAATATAATTACCTTAATTTACTATTTTTAAGATTAAGATATAATACTTAAATGAGAATGTCTGCATCATTTCATTAAAGATGAAAAGTTGAAGGAAATTAATTATCTTCAGATTTTCTGTAAATTTAAAAGCAAAACAAGTATGTGCTTAGGAAAGAGAAAATATTGAGATTACCTACAATGGTTTAAGTTGGAAATCAGTAAAATTAATTTTCTAAGATAGTATAAAAAACAATTGAATGAAGAGGAATATAATTTAAATATCAGAAATAATTTTATGAGCAAGAGTAATTCAAATCAGAAAGTATTTTAGCTTATAAAAGTTCCTTCAGCTGAAACATTAAAATGAGACTATACAAAGCCTTGGTTAAAAGAAAGAAATGTATATTACAAAGGAGATGGAATAAATGGTCTAATAATGTTTCCAGAAGTGTTATTAGTATTTATAAAGCTAAATCCTGTGAGCTAAATGTGCTACCTCTTTCCAGAGTGCTCTTTGTATAATTTCTTACAATCAGTAGAGGTGAAGTTAAGTGGCTAATGTGATTTTTTAAAGTACCATTTCTGAAAATTTTTATAATACTGAGTAGAAAATATTAGGGGTATGTCTTCTACAAAGCGAGGATGCACCAAACAGAGGCATGAGAAAATTGTATTACTAGTTTCATGAAAAAAGAATGAGACTATTTGCCTCAATTTGAATAATAGGAAAACAGATTTTAGAAGACAATAATATAACATTTTGCTGAAAAGTTGTAAATGAATTTGATCTCACAAAGAATTTTTGCTCTAAAACAACTCTTATAAACCCAGTATACGTAAACATATTTTTAAAACTAACACATTTCTATTTTATAAGGTTAGAGATTGAAATTATATGTATTTATTATTTTCCATTAAGACTTCTACTTTTATTGGGAAATTTTTAGGTAAAAATTATATAGTTGATGTAATCTTTTTAATTGTAAACTTTTTTCTGGTACAGAGGCATTTGAAATATTTTTTCAGTGAAAATTGTTTTACTATACCATACCTCTGAAAACAATGATTTCACTTAAAAATCAGTGTGACATATCAATTTGTTTCCAAAAGATTTAGAAACATACAGCGTTATGAATCTGGGAAGCAAAGCCTGTCTGTAATTATCTAGCATTCCACCTCAGTAAAAGGAGAGATGTGAGAGCTGCTTAAATACCATAAAGGAAAGCATGAGAAAAATCAATGCTGAGTAAGTGAATGATGTTCCTGTGGGCCGAGAAGGTCATCATTCTGCACGACACGACCGTAACAAAATTCCTAGGATTATTCAACCTAATGTACACGGTATCCAGTAAAACTAGACGTTGCATTTGCTTCTTAGATTTACATAGTGCTTTAAAGAATCAGAATATAGTCACGGGCTAACTTGAAGTGGAGGAGGATTGAATAATCAAATAGTAAAATAGTCCGATAACAATGGTCACCTTCGCAAGCTGCAATTATATTTCTTGAGAACCTCAGAAAACTACTTTACCACTGAAAGACCTAGGGCCTTATAAAAGAGAACAAAAACAACAGCCAACACACTGAATAATGACACTTGAAAAATCTTACGGGTTGCATGCTTATAACAAAAAGATCTACATGGAGAATGAAGCAAAGCACCTTGATCTGGCACATAGCAACTGATGCAGCATCCCCGATGAGTATCTTTATTCAGTAAACCTTATATTCTGCAACCAAAACAGATTTTCACTTCAGTCACTGTCTCACTCAAAACCAAGACCAGTTGTTTGTTGCCTCCTTTCTCTGTTATATTGCATCCAGAAAACAAAATGAAGAATATTGTTGGCTACTGTAATTCAGTCCTTTTTAAGTCATATTATGTAGCTATTTTCAAACCACATCTTCTTTGTAATGGATTCTAAAAAAGAAAAGAAAGGTAAAGGTTATACTTAATATTGCTAGTAACACATAGCTGAGAACTCCTCTAAGACAAACTAGCCCATTGATGAATAGTGATAGTGATTAGGAAAACACCATTCTGTGTAGTGTCAAAATGTACATCTCCATAGCCCTTGTCTGCATTCCTACTGCCTGATTACAGGACTAGAGCAGTGGTGGCAAACCTAAGGCACATGTGTTATTTGTTTTGCTTTTAAGCCAGAAGATGTTAATGCATGGGGTTTTTTTTTTTCTAAACTAAAACCTCAGTATTCAGGTTTAATTGCAGTGTTGGCACTTTGCGATAAATAGGTGGGTTTGGGGTTGTAGTTTGGACGCTCATCTCTAAAGGGCTCACCATCACTCCACTAGAGGCTTGCACCTTCACTTTTTCAGTCAAAACAGTTTCACTGCTTTCAACCAATAGAATACTTACCCCAGAACCACAGCCCTTTGGTGTTCTCTCCTGGATATGTTCCAGCCTGTTCCTTACTTTATATACGTACAGGCAAGAATGAAAGTACGTCCCAGTTGTGTTTCCCCAGAATAGCATCTTTTCTCTAAGCGTCTGTACCTTTTAATATTGCATTAACAACAGCAAAAGTCAAGGGAACAGTTGTACCCTATCATCTTATTGTTGATTTATTGAGTTTGCTGCTAACTAAAAAACCTCTAATTTCATTTTATATGGTTCTTTTCTAAGTATATTTCATATAACTCTTCTATATATGCTCCATTTTCAAACCTACATGCTGGCCTTCATGTAAAACCAGTAAATAGTTGTGCTATTTTTTTAACATTAAATTTTCTAAAAATATTAATTCATACACTCTCTTACTCTCACTTACCTGAGTCTGTTTTTATTAAGCAGAAAAGGAGGTCAAAACTTTGCAGCTTGCCATTAGAGACATGCCAGGAGGGTTTGTACACCAAGGTGCTCCAACTTAGTATCAGTAGTATTGGCCAGACGGGTCTTCTTTTCTACAGGGCTAAAAATAAATGCATTGTCAAATAACTGATATATATATATATATATATACATGATTCATTGCTTTGATTCTCTGAAAACTAGTGTGAAGTATATTTCAGAACTTACGTTTTCAGGACCATATTGGTAAGAAGTATTTAATCCATCTTATCCTGACTACACTCAAGTAATGCTAAACAAGCCCAAAATAAATTATTCTGGAGATATGTCCATATCATTGAAATTAGAAATAATGTCCTAAAGTTTTAGTAGTATATGAATTAGATTCTGCACTAAAAATAAATCATAACTTGGATGGGAAAAGCTCTAGAAAGTGTAAGCAAAATCTTTGTCAAATGTTAGAAATATCTTTTAAAAGACAAAGTAAAGTAACTTTTAAAGATCTTTTCAAATTTTGGGAGAAATGTTACCTAGTTGTGAAAATAAATCAACTTTTCTTTGAAATGGATTTGATTTTTGTGTTTGTTTTGGGCTTTTTCACTTATTAGTACATATTTGCAGTCCATAACAATTCCATTCACTGTAAGGAATTGGTACATGTACACAGCACATTTAAATTCTCCATTTTCCCTCACTCCCTTCACCCTTCTTTCATCTTTCCCACATCAGATTCATTTATTTATGTGACCTAATAAAGTTAAGTATCATATACACAGATTGAAAACCAGACTAATAGGCCAAAGAACAAATAAAACATGTAAAGCAATTGTACTAAGTCAAGGTCACTTTTACATAAATTATCCATGCTGGATTATAATACCTTTTATTTCTTTCTCATTTTTCTTATTATCCGTCTTTTATTTCATATTTATGTATATACTGAGTTTTTCACATAAGAGAAATCATGAAATATTTAAGCTCGTGTGTCTGAGTTACTTCACTTAAATCATGGTCTCAAGGTGCATCCATTTTCCTACAAACGACTCAAGTTTATCCTTCTTTATGGCAGAGTAGTACTCCATTATGTATAAATGCTATATGTTTTATCCATTCATCTGTTGATGGACATATAGATTGTTTCCAAGATTTAGCTATTATGATTTATGCTGCTATGAACATGGGTATGCTTACATCACTGTAGTATAATGTCTTTAATTCTTTTAGGAAGATACCTAGAAGGGGAATAGCCATGTCAAATGGAATTTCTATTTTTAGTTCTTCAAAGAAATCTCTGTACTGATTTCCATAGTGGTTGTATGAGTTTACAGTCCTACCAACAATGGAGAAGCATTTCTTTCTCCACACAGATTCACCTGCATTTGTTATTGGTTGATTTCTTGAAATGGATTTGATTGAAGAAGTTTTTTCTAATAATTAATTATAGCTGCCTCCTAGTGTAACCAGCACCCCAAAATGGAACTTTAAATGTAAGATTTTTCCTTTAGAGGCAAGTGACTTCTCTAAACTTCCTCAGGCCTACCACATGAACTACCACCCCACCTGTCTTCAGCCCAGATGAATGGACAGAGGGCAGAATATACAGATACTAGAACTAGGAAGTCCAATCCAGTTTCATTTCCTTAGGCAAGGGAGGGAGTACTCTGTGTCCAGAAAGGGTTGAAACAAACCAAACCGGGGTGTGTCTATTATTTCATTGCATCCATTCTCTCACATTGTTCCTTGCTATAAAACACTCCAACACACCTGCACATGGTGAGACGGTGATTTGAGACAAATGAGCTCCTCTATCTCCTCAGAGCAAGCTCTGAGTAAATCGTTTATCCTTTTTACCAAAAAGAACAGCTTCTTTGATTGGATCAGCATCGAGCTAAAGGACTTGAGCAGATGAACCTACGTGACTGATAACACTAGCATGGAAGACCTTAAAATGGAAATCTAGAAGTCATAATTCTATTTAATATTTAAATATTATTTTCTGCTGGGCTCTGATCAAAAATTAATTAAATCTTAAAAGTTAATTTATCTTGTCATATCTTAAGGTATGTTAGAGTAATTAATGTATGCAGAAAAGATTAGAGCAGAAAAATATTATAGCAGTCATATTTTACTTATTTTGATTATAAATTTAAACCACATATATGCTTTTCTATGGATCATATTTATTTATTTCTGTTACCCACATTTTATAAAATTTTAGAGTACTATTTTTATATTCTAAAGTGTAACTCTTGTTGAAAACACTAAGCAAGTTCAACATTACTAGTATATATGCAAAATAAAATAAATAGTATGCAATCTAAAACAATGTATCATCTGTTATTTGAGCAGTTGTAGTAAAATCACTAGAGAGGAATATGTAGTTGCAACCATCCACTGTTTTTTCAAGATGCTCAGCAACCACGAAATGAATTTCACATCACAGCCATAATGAGAAAAAGACTCCAGAATAATTTTCTACTTCTTGAATTGAATATGAATGAACAGAGAAGGCAGATCATTTCTAAAAACAACATCTCACCCAATGGACTGAATCTTTACAATCGCTGTATTAGGAGTCAACATTTGAAAACTGTTCGCAATCATTTTTAGATGTCCAGGCAATACTTATTTTTAAAATACTATTTCTTTAAGATAACAACTATTTAGTGATGTTCATTTTATAGATTAAATAATAATGACCTTCTCAAATAAGCAATTGAAACCTAACAATTTTCCTGTTATCTCCTTTCCAAAGACATGGTGCGATTTTTATCTTTTCCTTGTTTCAGCAGGTCATGCATAATTATTGTTATTAGCTATGTGACACTTCACAAAGAGCTTCCCTTAGGATAATTCTTCCATCTGTTAAATGAAAAAAAATTACTTCTTTAATTATTTAAAATATTAGTATTGGACTTAATACTTTGTGTTCTTGTTAGATGTAATACAATATGGCATTCTTTCCTGATGTACTGGAATCAGCTTGCTGCGTGCTAAGGCCATGACATTTAACCTCTTTATGTCTCACTTTCTCATTCATAACATGGAAATAATCATTTCACTCACTAAGGATAAAGTAAGTATTGAGTCAAACAATGAAAATAAAATGCTTCTAACAATGTCTGAAATACAGTAAGTACTCAGTGTATATTTGTTATTTATACATGAAAACATTCTACAGTCTAATACACAGCAAAAAATTAACAAACTGAAACTAAAGCCATTCTTATCTTCCTTTTCCCTATTTTCCTTTAGTGTTTATGAATTTGGCACTTAGTAGATGGTGCTTGCTTGTATTGCCTTATATTAGAGCTCTCTTGTGATTCCTCTTCAATAAAAAAAGTTATGAGGTAAAATAAGTTTGAACAAATTTAAATAGTATTCTCAATTTCATTAATACATTAATGAGCATTATAATTCCATTATAGCATCTAGGCAGCATTCCCTATTACCTACTTGATCATATAACCAATTCCCATATGATCTCCTTTTTGTAATAGTTTTTCCAATGTTGCTGTATGATAATTACCCACTTGCTTAAGTTTTAAGTCTTTGAGACATTAGTTTCATATAGATTCATCAAGGGATCTAACTGGTTCTCTGACATTTTTTACATCTTTTCATAATACACCATCTAGAGTTGGTGAGACTAGGAGGATTTTTATCTCTGTACATCAATCTGCTTTACAAATTTAGGGTTGTTCTCCCCTCATTATCCTTTTCCATTCTGCCATCCAGAAGTACATGTTCCCATTAAAATTCTCCATTTGAGGAATGGATTTTGTGAAAGGAAATCTTATTTGGCATAAATCTCATTTGATCTCCTCCAGAAATTCTTAAGTAAATGATCATCAAGTGTGGAATTTTCTGAGTCAAGTCATTGCCTGATCTCTCTATGGGATTTGAGTGGCCCAAAATAATATCAAAACCTAAGTCCTTTGAGGGCTCTTAGAGAATAAGTTTATGAAGAACCTGAGTGAAATCTCCTAGTTAGAAAAAAAAAATCTCTTGAACTACAACTTTACAAATCTATGAAAAAGAATCTTGTATATGAGGAACAATAGTAAATCCATTGACAAAAAATAGTATATGAGATGCATTTAAGAAGATCAATGTATTTATACCTGCTAGAGAGTGTGTCACTATAAAGCAGTCGTTTCATTTTTATTTGGATTGCAATTAATATATGTATTATAATATATATATATGTCTTATCTTTACATGGAACCATTGTAGATATTTAATGAGAAATTTCAAATAAATAACACTGAATCCAAAGATTTTGTTAGCAGTAATTTTTAAAAGGATCAAGTATGTAATAAGGGAAATTAAAATGTCTTTAATAACAACCCTTTTGGGGCCAGGGATTTAGCTCAGTGGTTCTGCCGCCTGCCTCACAAGCGCAAGGACCCGAGTTCAACTCCTGATATCAAAAAAAAAAAACCTTTTTATTAGAAATATAAAAACAGAAATGAATTAGTCTGACTTTCAAACTAAAGAATCCACTTGATCTTCAAATTAAAAATGTGACATTCCTGGGTAAGTAGGAAAAAGTTCATTGCCAATTAACCCTGTGTCTCTCCCATCAGCCTACTTCATCCAGTAAATATTTTACACCTAGACCATGAAAGGCTGCAGGGCTTGATGCTCAACAGTAGGACAGGTCTGAGATGATAACAGCATTTTATTTTGTAGGGTTGACATCATAATTGTAATTGAAGATGAGGTTTCAAGGAGAAGAGTTTCAGTTTTTTTGGTTTTGCTTGGTTTGGTTTTGGGGTTTTTTATTTGTTCATTTGCTTTATAGCTGCTTTTTCACATAATGCTACAGGAATGTGAATATATTGGAGTAAATACCTCATGTTAATATTGCTTTTACCATTTCATTAGTTTTCCATCAAGATAAAAAGCCTTAAACATGTATCTTATAGATTCTTTTAGCTTCTCTACATATAAGGACTTTATCTGTTGCAGAGGCATAGCATCTTCTCTGACTACTAAGCAATGTTGCAGTATTTTAGTTCAAACTAGCAAGAATTGTGCTATTTTTATGAATCATTCTGCTATTTGTATGTGTTTATGCATGTGTGTGTGTGTGTGTGTGTGTGTGAGAGAGAGAGAGAGAGAGAGAGAGAGAGAGACAGAGAGACAGAGAGACAGAGAGAGAGAGAGAGAGAATCTTTTCTCCACAATCCTTTTCCTAAATAGAGCCTGAAAGCCAATGGCAACAATACTTGATTTAGAAGCAGCTTGTCCAGCATGCATATGTTGAAGATATGATACGAATATGCCTCCTAGCCAAGGATCTTGTGTTCTTGGGGCCAAATGAAGCATCATCTACCATGAGCCATGTCAAGCAACATAATAGGTATTGCTTAATTTATTTAAAAGCCAATTACAAGAATGGAAATTAGCTTAGATTTAGCACTTTAAATGTAAATTATGGTTTCTGAGTAGGTGAAATCAACTTTGAAAGGAAATGTGGATTAAATTACACTTCCAAAAAAAAATCCCAAACTCTGTTTTATATCACTTAATAGAGAAATATAGGGTATACATTAAGTCCTCAATAGGAAAAGAATATTAACATTAACTTTTGGGGTTGCTGTGGGAGTGCCTCTTTTCATTTCATACAGGGGCAAGTAGTCTCATAAAGCCTTCATTAATAGCCAGAAAACAAATCAGTCTTTCCCTTAGGCAGCCTTAACTAATGCACTCATCTTTATTAGAGCAGATTTTAATTGAGTCATATTTTAAGAATCAGAACAAGCTTAAATATATTTCTCTTCTGACTTAATCCCAATTTAGTATACAAATCTATCACTATGGTTCATTTAGACCAATATATTATGACTATTTAGACTCAAAATAATTTTTCACACTTTCAAAAGTCTGTTTTCATCTTACTAAACTGCCTTGTAAGGTTCTTTCTTTCACTCTGGAATATATCAGACTATTAGAGAAATTTAAATAATAAGAGTATGTCTATAAACACAATACACAACAAAAGCTGGAAGGAAAAATCATATGTATATAAATATATAATTATAGCATATCATTAATATGTATAATGCTCTACATTAGCTAAATTTAAAGTAAGATATTCTGGTAAACTTATTGTTCAAAGTCATATAGATTTGAAAAGCTTATCCTATTTTTATATTGAAATACTGTAAAACTTAATAATTGCAAGAATTTTACCTGGCACTAGATATTTTCTGTTTATATTATTTGCTCAATCCAGTGTAAATTACCAAGATCTGATCTCACTTAACACACCAGTGGTGCCAGACATATCTCTGACCCCTAACCTCTATGTGCTGAATGCACTGACAACAACCTTGACTCAGCTCTAAGGCAAGCAGAAAGGACCACATTAACTCTTTTCAATATCATTTGAATTGCATTGAGGAATGCCAGTAGTTTCCAAATATGCTCAAGTTGAGGCTTCTGCTTCTAGACAAACTGTGTAATCTCCATTTCAGACATTCTTCTTGTCTTACAAAGTTTGAAAGTAAAGGATTCACATCAGAATTTCATACAGATTACAAGCTCTACATTTTTTTCATGTGAAGCACCATGAAGTTTATGGAGTTTTAAATTTTATGACAAATCTTTTTCTAGTTTTCTTTCACCATCTATAACTGTGACAAACACCTGGGGGGTAGGAGGAAAATATGAGGGAAAATGGAAAAATCTATTTTATCTCCTACAATTGCAGGAAATAAACTCTATGGAATATTCTGCTTCATTGCATTGGATCTGAATTACCAATTGAAAGATGTTCTATCTACCTGGCTTATTCACAGAATATAATTTATTACATTGTTCAGCAAGCTAGAAGGTATTGAGTGAGTCATTCACCCACTTGCCAAGGTTCATTTACTAAAAAGACCTCCTTTGTTGCTTCATTTTGTATGACAGAGGTTTAAAGAAGAAAAACAAAATCTATAGTTATTCTCGGTATTAGTCACAATGCCTCCTTTTGTTGTGCTGCGGAAAGATATTTTCATATAAAATAGAAGGAGCCAGTGCTACCTTAGAGCAAAGTGATTTGCTGAAAGTCCCAGAAATTGAGGCTTAAAGGAGATCAAGATCTCCTGGTTCCCTGTCTGGTGCACAAACCATGGATCACCTTGCTCTCATAAATGCATGTAACTGATAAGATGTGCTCTACTCCCCCATGGCTCATGGAAGTTATGGGTTATGTGCATTTCTGAATGAAAAGGGCTTTTTAAAAAATTGCTGTCCTTTTTTTTTCCTTTTCTCATATTTATTTCTATCCCTTCTTTCCTTCCCCCTATGCCTCCCACTTCACCTTCCCCTTTGGACCATTTCTTCCTATTTCACATTATCTATTATATGTTTTGATCCTTCTTTACACTTTCAGTTTCTCACAGCAGAGAAAATGTTCGGTATTTACACTTGTGTGTCCTATTTATTTCACTTAAGTGTAAGGCCTCAATGTTGTAAATAGGGAGGTGTGGAGGGATTGAAGGGAAGGCAGGGAAATGGGGAAAAAATAAGAACCAAGATACATCATGTAAAGGTACAAATTCCCGATGATGAATGTCACCATATTGTATACCTAAAATGTACCAATAAACTTAATGAATAAAAAAAATTGCACTCTTATGCTATATGGGCATATATAAATGAAGTAAGACACCTTAGTACTCAGAGAATCCTATAAAACAGGGCAGGGGCAGGAAAGGACCACTAACTTTAATATTTGTTCTTGAATAAGAGGATGAAACAGAGTATTCAGCTACTTAGAAACTGTATCCCTAAAGTAAGAAGTGATGTTTGTCCCCAAATAAATTCATATGATAAACACATGTGCTTGTAAAACAGCCCACTCCAAACCACACACTGATGTTAAAAGTGAGTTGAAGATGTATTTTATTTGATGAGTCATATACAAATCTTAGTATATGTTCACAACCTCATTAAATATATGGCAACCACTTTGGAACAAACCAAACATGGTCACAAACTTCCTAAGCCTATTTTGGGAAACAGAACTACAGGGCACATTAAGCTTCAGGCCATAGACCAACCACAACAGCCACAAGTATGGCTGGATGAATAAATTTGGAAACCCATGTTGCAGAGTCTAGGATGAACTTTTGAGGCTGGAGGAAGAACAAAGAGCAATTACTCATGTAATTACTGTATTTGACCATTATGATAAATTTGAAAACTTAAAGCCATAAAATTGCCACTACATCTTCTTCAGTATTCTAAACTCATTTACCATTAAAGACCAATATGTAAAATTCTGTTGGCTAGATAGAAACAACAGATTTCATCTCTGCAGAGGGATAGATAGATAGATAGATAGATAGATAGATAGATAGATAGATAGATATTGCATATTTCTAAATAGCATATTACAACTTAACTTGTACCATTAATGTCCTAGCATTCTAAAAATTTCAGAATAGATTTTCTCCAACTACTATCAGAGGTTCTATGTGAGTAAACGGATGTAGTCCTGGGGATTCAACTAGTTTCACAATTTTTTTCAATGTTAGACTTTTATTACTCTGATAACCTTTAAAAACTTAAGACAGAATATTATGGATCATCTGGAGGATCCCAAACTGCCATTTGACTTGCACTTACAAACAAATGGATGCCACATGGTATTTCTAAAGGGAAAAAAGAGATGTCTTTAATATATAAACCATGCACTTACCACCAAATGAAGGCCAAATGCTGGCACAATTTACTGTACAAAAGAAGTTTTCACAGCAGTTCCCAAAGGGCAAAGTGGGGTGAACTGAATCATCACATAACACATAATGCAGACCTAGCCATCCCTGCATGGGATCTGCAGAGAAGGCAATTCTTTGTCTGGCTTCCACTTCCGTAACACATATGCATAGCATGCATGCAGGGAAGAGGGGATCCAGAGAAGATCACCAGCAGCAGGCATCCTGTAGGCATGCTTTGCAGAAAGTTTTAGTAGAGTATTTTCATGTAAAGTGGGCAAAAAGAGAACTTCACCTTTCAGCACAGTAAAAAAATTATGAAATTTAAAAATTGGGACAGAAATAGCTAAAAACAGAGAAATATTACTAACCGAGGCTTTGTAATGCAAATTAGAGCTCTCAAATTAAAAATCCAATGTGTAGCAATAGACAGAAAGACTGAGAACTTTCTGGAAGCATGTATGTCATTCTACTTCACTCAGCAATCGTTGTGCAAAGGTCAGTGAAACATGGTTTCAAGGGACATTGTGAAGAAACTGAAAGACACCTAAAGAGGTAATTCAGTATAATTTGGGTGCTATAGGAGATAGATAGGAGCAATTTCATAGCCAAATTCAAAGCGTTTAAACTATCGTTAACTAAAGTAATCCCAAGTAAAAATAAATCAAAATGAAAAATAGAAATGGAGTCACAAAATTCAAATGATGAAAGCATTTCCTATCAAAACCCACAAAGATTATCCCAGTGAGAAGGGGTTAGTCCTTCTGTTAAATACTTATATATACTGTGTGGGTATGTTACTTTAGAATATTGTGTATTCTCTGTACATAGTACTGAATCTGAGCTTCATTCTTTTCAACTCATCCTGTTTTCTTCTTAGAAAATCACTAAGTATGTCAGTAACATTTTTAAATTTTGTAACTGAGACAGTTATGAACCGGCATGATTGAATAGTGGTGAGACAGAAGGTTGGGATGAGAAAAAAATAAATTGAGCATAATAAACTATCACCCTTTGTAACATGACATGTTTCAATAGATCCATTGTGAGACCCTGGTAATACCATTAAAGCAGAATGTGTGCATGAAATGAGAAGCTGTTACCAAGAGAAACACCTACCTAAGCTTCAGTTGATCTTACTCAATTTAAAATCACTAATTTTGGAAGTCACACAGATAGACAATATCCCCACTATCCTTGCTGATGGCTAGGTTACGTCCCACTGCCCTGAAGGCCATCTTTTGCTGAGAACACAGACTCTTTACTTGAGTCTGCACATTTCCTGGGCCTGCACAATCTAACTAAAATGGGATAAACTCGGTCTTTACATTGTGTCTGTCCCTTTTGCTATCTTAATCTTCTACTCAGCTCTGTACTAGACATGTTGATGAGTTACACAATGTTTTGTCCATGAATGTGTGATACAGAGTTAACTTGACCTGTTGCCTGTTAGAGATGGTATGTTTCTTTTACCCTATCCTTGTACTGTACTATTTCAACTGCTCAAACAATGATAGACCTTCAGCCCTTTTAGTTACTTTTCTCTTGTTACTGAGACAAAACACCTGGCACTCAAAGTTAAAGGAGGAAAGGTTTATTTGTCTTACAGTTCATAGAAGTTTCAGTCCATACTAAGCTGGCTCCAAGGCAGGGTGGCAGAGGGGCAATAGTTCATGGTGCCGGAAGAGCAAAAACAACAAGAGACCTTAACAGTGTCTTTTTGCTCCTTTTATGGGACTAGGCCGGTGCAAACCAATCACTCACATGTAGTGTAGTGGTTTACTAATCATATGGCCTTAATCCTAGCATCACATACTCTAGATTCACCCATCTACGACTGCATGAGACTTTAGGGGGGGACATCTAGACATAAACGATAACAAGTCCTATCATAAGGCCAGAATGTTTGTCCAAAATGATGACACCAACTATAAGTGTAATTCAACAGTTCCCAAGCAAAGTTAACCACCTGTTTGCCAACCACCACAAGACCAGGATATTTTGTGCAGGATGATGTTACCTGATATATGAAGATGCAATAGCATCTAGGACAAGTTGACCATGACCACTGGTGTACAACTCTGTCACAAGAACAAACATCATTTGAAATCATGTATCTGACCAATGAAAATTCCTATACTTTACCTCACCCCAAGAAATCAATAAAAACCTGTTGCTCTCTTTGTCTGGGAGCAGCACCTTGGTCACTCTCTCTACTAATTTCTTGCTCCTTTCACTTGAAGTCCAAATTTGGCTGAAATTTCTTGTTATGCCTTGTATCTAGATGTCCTCCTAAAGCCTTATGTGGTCACAGGTGGGGCTTTTTGGAGGTGGCTGGATCTAGGATGTGTGATAATGGGGTTAAAAAGGTGTGATAATGAGGTTAAAAAGGCGTGATATTGGGATTAATGGTGTGATACTAGGATTAAATGTGTGTGCTTAATAAATTAGTCCACTGATTGGTTTCACATAATTCTGGATGTGAATAATTGGAAGACCCATCTTGGGTGTGAATGGCATCATCCAAATGCCTGGTAGCCTGGATAGAATAAAAGGAATAGGTAGGCTTGCTGTTGTGGTTTCTGCAGTTTCCCTGCTTGCTGCTGCTGCCTTCTGCCTGACATGCAATAGACAATTTCTCCTCTGTGATGCCCCTCCGCTCTATGCCAGCCAACTATGGACTGAAACTTCTACAAACTATAAGCTGAAATAAATCTTTTCACTTTTAAACTTGTGTGTTGAGGATTCTGTCTCAGTATCAAGAAAATAACTAAGACACCCCCTTTAATCTCTCTCCAATAAAGCTTTGCCTACATAGGAGTGTGTGTGCTTACAATATCTGGGCCAGTCTCATTTCTACTGTCTGTGGGCCAAAAGTTCCTTTGTTAATATTTGTAACAAATAATCATAGTATTCCAGGGTGCTTCTAATTATCTCCAAAACCCTGCAAAATCCTAAACATAATATCTTTATTTTTCAAAATTAAAAATAAGAATAGATATTTCAGTGGAGGAAAGTTGTGTTTAATCCAAAGTATACCTACTCATTATGTCTTTAAAAGGAAGAAAGAGTGGTTCCTTATAAAGTTAGCTTAAGAATCAGAACAATTCAAAATAGAATTTTGTTAAACCTTTGAGAGTTATGTGGCTTGGCTAGCCATTGGCGTGTGCCAGACATATTTCTAAGAAGCCTCATTTGAGGTTTTAATTTTCATTTAAGAGTAATTTGTAAGTAACGAAGGCTATAATATCTTCTGCCTCTGCTGCTTTGAGGTCAAGGCCACAAATCAGTCTGGAAAGTGGGGTCCAGGGAATCCAAACAGCCCAGTGTAGCAGAATGCTTGCAGCCTCTTGCAGTGAGCCTACAGATCCAGAAAACAAAGTTTCAGCACACAACTGAAATATTGAAAGCTTCAAAGTGAGTTCAAAATAATGGGATTTTGAGATGGAAGTACTTTAAGAATATGATGAAGTTTAATAGCTAAGTGTACGACATCAGGTTCGATAAATTCAAACTGTGAATTTAGTAGTCATAGTAACTTTTCTCCCTGGCCCCACCCAGCTTTAAGATTCCACTGTAATTTAGACACAGAATCTTGTAATAGAAATATAAAGAACATGATAAATGTGTAACATAAAAACATCAGCCTTAATTGCAGTTTGTGTTGGTGCTGGGCAAGAATTCTGCCTTCTGGAAGGTTATTCAAACCAAATCTGGGCCCTTGGAGCATGTTCTGCTTTATTTATTGTTCTGCAATATTGCCTGCTTTTTCCCAGTGTTCTTTGTGCTTAGGAAATATCTTGTGCATTTCCTTTTTTTTGCAGCGTAGCATGTTGATTTCAGTGAAAAATGTATGTAAGAGTATTTATTCATGTATATAGTTTTTCTTTTGCATTCTTTTACAATAAGATCTTATAACTTCATCCCCCAGGTAGTGATAGAAGCCATGCAGAAATTATTTACAGAAAAATGAGATTAATATTTCAGTTTGAATGTCAAAAGCAGAGGGAACTTGGGCAGTATGAAAGGATCTTGAATTCACAGGCAATATTATCTGTAATATTTTATCTCCCTAAAGAAGTGAAAAAAATTTAAAATTTATTTTTTAATTTGAAATAAATATGTAGCTTACTATAGAGTAAATTTTTTAGAATAAAATTAAATATTATCCATTAGGTTTTTTACTTTCTTTATTCTTCATTCATCTCACCTCTTTCTTGAAATCTCATTCCATAAGCATCTTTTATTAATGATCTATTAATAAGCATTCCCTTAAAACCATGACTGATTAAAAAGTGGACCTGATTTTAAGTAAGTGTTCGAAAATGTTTCATTTATTGAATTCATTGAGGTTTAAGTTCTCATTTGTATAGCTAGAGGGTAAATTAAAGATACTCATGCTTGTTTTATCATTATAATGAAAGCAGTACTTATATTTGCAACACTAATTAAAATTCTACTCTGACCCATATAACTGTAGCCTCTCCCTAAATAGATTATTTTCAAATCTATATATAAAATTTACTATATATGTGTGTGTGTGATAATGAAAGTATCTATCTTTAGTGTAACATAATCAAGGTTAAGAGAAAGTAAAAATTAAGTTCAGACTTTTTAATACTGCAGGGTACATTTTTAGTACCCTACAGAGAGAATTAGTCACACGACTCCCATTAACTTTAATGGAACCTGTATGGGCAAATTGTATGCTGAAATTTGTAGGAAGTTAATGTCAGTAGAGTTTACTAGCTCCATTTTTTTCTCATTGGAACTTTAGTTTGGGCTACTTTTACTTTCTTACGGTCCAGGGGGAAGACAAGTCAATAAAAATGATTAACATAAATGTTTTGCAAGTTTTATAAGCTTGCATTTTCCATACATGTGCCAAGAATTTTGAAATCTGCAAATAATGCTTGCAACATTTTTATTCAATTTGCAAGTAAATTCAACTAAATAAAGAGCACCATTTTAAATATAAATTTTGTAAATATTCCTTAAATACAAATACTGGAGCACTCTCTTTCTCTAGAGATTATTCCTATCTCATATTTCCATTTGCAAAATAAAAGAGCTGAAAATATTTTGAAAATAATAAATGTTGAAAAATTAATATCTTTGTATTATCATACTTGGTCATTTATATTTAAAATATGATTATGAGTCGACCTTGTCAAAATATTGTATACCACACTTTGACAATGATGAGGAAAAATCAGATAGACAAAAAAAAATTAAAACTTCCTTACAAGGGGGAAAAACAACCTAAAGTATCTTCATTGCTATCAATAAAACTTTCTATAATTGTGAATTTAATCATCTGATAATGTGTTGAAGTTATAATTTGTTAAAAATTCAATTAAGTGCATAGAAATTTACATTTACCACAGGCACAAAAGAAAGATAAATGAAGATTTCTTAAAGAAAGAAACTTCAATGTCAACTTAGAAGAATTTTTGTTTTTATCGGACAGCTAAACAACCAAAACTGGATTTATCAGATAATAAATCATTATTTTAATCAGGAATATGGAGCACACATTAATGATGGCACCAATAATTAACAACATAATAAATTGTATCTTGCACATATATTTCAGAAAAACAAGATTTGTCAAATATAACATTACATAAGAGAAGTTACTATAAAAACATTAGATATCATGTGAAAGCCTCAAAACATGCATGCTATCGATGAATGTTAGTATTGCTAATAATGTTAGCCATTTGGTGTGCTTCATTACTTATTTTAGCCTCCACAAGACTAAGTGGTTATCTTAAGATTGCCTAGTTTCTTAGTAGCAAGGAAAATTAGAATCCAAATCTCCCTCAACTTCTCATTCATTTGTGGGGCAATTTTTATTAAACATCTATAATGACCTTACCCAACTTTATGAAATGGGGTAAAGTGATGAACAAAACATGCAACTTAGGTGCCATCTTGGATCTGAGATTTAATGAAGAATTCAGGACAAAAATATAAGCAAAAGAGACAAGTTCAGACTATGGTACAGAGTAAAGAGAACTTAGTGCAATTTTCACCTACTGAGAATGCAGTTATTTAATATTATTTCTCCTCTTTACCTATTTATCTCTATTTTGCTCCTTGAAGTTAAAAAGAGACATTTATCAATGTGTTGGTTTTTCATTCATCTCATTGGACAATTTCCCTCAAAAGACATCCACATACTCGTGGAATATGTCAATCTTTGCCATACTTTCTGATATCTATATTATGTGTTTGTTAGCTTTTAAAGATGTTCACTTTCAAAGGAAGTTTCTCTATGTCTGACAGTTATAGTTTGAATATGTCACCTCCAAAATCAACTTAATAAATAGATAGCAATATTCAAAGGTGGACCCTTCAGAAGTGATTACATTGTGAAGGTTAAGGTTAGGGCTTAGATGTATGGAACTGGGTATCTTTATGAAAGGACTTTTCAGAATGTGTCTATTGTCTTTACCCTTCAGCTTTTTGTCAAATGGCACCATTTTTGAGGCAGTATGGACCCTCATTGGTCAACAATGCTTCCAACACCTCAATCTTGGACTGCACAGACTGCAAGACTGTGAGAGATAAATTTCTGTTCTTTATAAATTGCCCCATCTAGGGTATTTTATTATAGTAACATACATGGAATTAGTGGTTTTGCAGGTGTTGATTTGGGGCTTGTCTTCATGTCATGGGAGAAGTTCAAAGACCATTTAAAAAATAATAATTTCTGAAAAGAGTTATAGGAGAGAATTTTTCTCCAGAATAAAATACTTGTCACACCATGATTATTTCTCATTCTTTGCGATTTTTCTCTGTAGAGAGCGAAAGAGTTTGAAAGATAAGGTGGTGTGAATTTGGCTGCTTATAATTCTATGAAATTACATTGACTGTCTTGTCTCCAATGTCAGACAGTGAAATTGTTTCCTCTAACTAGCAAAAGAGATGCTCAGTGCTTTTGTCTTTCATTTTTCCTGAATGTATTATTTATGTATGGCCCATTTATTACTAACCATGAAGTATTATACCTGGAAACCTGTTCTCAAAAGAAGAGAACATACAATATCAAATTGAATATTTTCATAAGGATGTTTGCCTAATTTAATTCTTTATTAGAATACTGAATGAAATCCAACATAAATTCTTCAAATATTAAAATAATATCTATAAAATTAAAAGAGTATTTTAACTTTCAATTTCCCTACTTACTGGTAAATCTCAAGGAAAATTAAACATATTGACATATTTTAGAAGAGAAAATATTTCAGTAAACAAAATTTCTCTTAATTCTTTGAAGTTAGAGAATGTTTATTATTTGCTTTTCATATATTTCATTTCCTTTGCTTAACACAGTAACACATTATATTGCAATAATAATAAAATCTATAATAGCTAATAATTATTTAAAAATTAATGTTCATGAAGCAATCTGCTGAACGTTTTGTACATATTATATCTTTTCATCTTTTCAAAAATCTAAGTAAGTACTCATAACTTCACCCACTGAAGAGAGATTAAATATGCCAATGGTCACTCAACTGGTGATAGGAAGAGATGGGATTTGAATTTACCTATCTAACTCTAAGACCCATTCATTAATTCTACCACATTGCTTAAGGCGTACATTTAAAACTACAATTAAATTAAGCTGAAGTCTTTGTAGGGTTAGTCTTTTTGAGACAACTCATTAAAAAAGATTTAAACTTCTGTCAAATGTGTTGGGTAAGAAGTAAAATATTAATTAAATAATTTTATTTTCCATTTATTCTAGGATTTGTAGATGTTTTAAGCAAAGGAATATTTTAGCAGTTATTTTAGTCCAATCTTCTCCATTTTCAGATGTGGACCCAATGCCTTCTGGATCAAGAGAAGTCACCTTCATTATTGATGCTACACAGCTTGCTAATAGCAAAGCAAACTTCCTAATTTCCAAGTAAATTTTCCTTAATCACATCCTATTTTATTTTGGCTTATATATTCATTTCTGGGTATTTGTGTATTTATTTTGTTTATTGTTCATACCTGGATTGTTAGCTTTAGGTAGTATAATGACAATCAGGAATTGTAGGTTTAATTACCTTTGCCTGGAATTACTTCAATACCCTGGCAGAGGAAATTACTGAGCCTCTAGAAGCATACAAGGTAACTTTCACACATATATTACATGCATAACATTAGAGCTCATTGTGTTACTTTATAGTCAACACTATGAAGAACTCATCGGTGTAGCTTTTTAACATCATTTCTGTTTAACTGATTAAAAGACCTGCTTTTGACTACATTCTCCAATTTAGGTATTCTAAACCACACTTGAATGGGCATTTATTTTATTTCTGTTATTCAGGCATTTTAAATGGCCTAGTAAAGAGTCTTCAAAAAGCCTACTAAATATAAAGACACAATATGTGGATTTGAGTGTGCAATGAAAATGCTGACAAAGTTTTAAAATATGGCTCTTTATAAAATTGCAATGCAGTAAGCTATTTTGGACATCATGATTAGTAAAACAGATCTTACTTATATTAAGAAAGTGTAAAATCATAGTTTGCTACATTTTACAAATGAAGATATGAAGAGAGAGCCCAGCTCAAGGAGAAGAAAGTAGTGGCAGAGAGCATTAGAAATCTCTTCTGAGTTTAAATTAGTGAATGTAGGCCTTTCATTTCTTGTTCATTTACCCAAGTTTAGTAACCAAAAGAGCCACAAATGTAGGGCATATATACCAGTTTTCTTTTTCAGTCTTATTCTATCAAGACCTAGCTATGAGAAAAACTTGGTTCTACTTATACTTCCATGTTTCTTAATGGGTAATGGATGCCAAACAGTAGTTCATAAAAAGAAGTTTGATGCAATAAATTTCCAAAGGAAAAAAAAAAGAGTCTTAAGAAATCATGTTTGTAAAGAAGTAGGAGTACACCATGTCAATATATTGAATTTCTTCCAAAAAGATATGATAGTTCAGAGTATGACTCAAAAACATTTGATGAATTTAAAAATGAATTGCTATCTTTTGAAAGGAGCTAGTTACCATTCATTTTTCTACCCATATATTAAGAAAGTCAGAATATACTAAATACTGAAATTTGAAAAAATTAAAATGAATCCAAGATCATTGATAACACATGAAAAGGTTCAAAGAGTCCAAAGATTATACATATATTTATATATCAATATATAATCTCTATATGTTATGTGTATTATCTTAAGTGAAAAAATGTGAAAACTATTGTAACTTTATTTTTTAAATTCCAGTCTAGGGCCGGGGATTTAGCTCAGTGGTTTCACTGCCTGCTGCGCAAGTGCAAGGGTCCGAGTTTGATCCCTGGTACCAAAAAAAAAATAAAATAAAATAAATAAATAAATAAATAAATAAATTCCAGTCAAGTATCATCCACCCGTAATGTTTATTTACGTTTAAAATTGACGTTATATGTTTTAGTTTTTATTTATTCCAGAATACAGTATTATATTTTTACCTATTTAGAAACAAAGAGAATAAGTAGATAGAAATTTTAACATAAATCTCTTTCTTAATTTGATTTTCAGAATATAAAAGCAACTGGAAAAAAGAAAATCACATTTTATTGCTACGAACAGAACTCTAAAGGAAGAAACCTGTTTCAGAAGTGTACAATCAGACAACAGTGAAAATTGGAAAGTTTTTAAATTAGATAGCTTGCTAGTTTTTACAAACTTTTATTGGTTGAAGTGTGTGAACTTCCGAGCTCTTTATAGAACTTCATGCTTTTCATATTCAGTATGCTTGCATGCATATATGTGTATAGATAATTGCTATGCCTTGTACTGAGGATTTTAACTGTGTAAAATTACTGTAGGAAGTTGTAAATGATGTATGAAATGAAAAATCTTTGCCCACTGGCAGTACATGGATAGAACAGAGATAGTGATGTGCAATCTCTTCTCTTTCATTTATCATAGTATTCATCTTATAAAAGGCAGAACATAGCAATAAACATGAGTGTCAAACATCCATACGAAACAATTTATTTTATTGCTCTTTTTAAAATTATTCCTTCCTTCTTAGAAACCAGATTACAAAAACCATTGTGCCCAAGGAAAACGTAAATAACTTCTATGTTAATGAGTTCAATTACACATCCAAAAAATTAAATTCAGAAAATTCTAAATACTACTGTATCTATACTTAACTCAGTATTGCTGTTTCTAGACTTGCTATTCAAAATAAACATGTATGTGAGGAAATAGGTAGAGGTTTTGTCTGTAACAATTAGCATACACTTACTTGAAAACGTCTCAGTGTAGAGTGATATTTTCATCTTGCATCTTGATTTTTTTTTGAGGTAGAATTGCATTCAGTCACTATGTTAAACATGCTGGACTTGAACTTGGGATCCTATGCCTTAGCCTCCCAGACTACCAGGATTACAGACTTGCTCCACCATGCTGAGCTGTATCTTGATATTTGAAAGACTTTATCTCACACCTATCATTGCCTGGCACCTTTTTTCTGAGCTAGTTTTAATCTAAAATTCTTATGATTAATTCCTCACTCAATGATCTATCCTCAAATTAAGCATTTGACCAACTAAGGTGGTAATTAAATATATTTAATTCCATTTTATCATGAAATATCCCAGTCCAGAATAACAAATCTGAGAGAGAAAATAAAAAGATAATAGGAATAATCTTCCAGTTTGGAAGTTTGGAAAAAGCTTGCAAATTGCCACTATGTCCTAACAACAAGCAATAATTTGAACAAACTGAAAAATCAATAACCCTTCTCTGATCCATAAGGGAAATAAGATAGCAGCACACACCTCTGCCCCACCCCCCAACTGGAGAGACCTATAAGCAAATACAGAGAATCACAACATACAGGAGCAAAAACTTATGAACTAAAGTTTCTGAGAGGAAAAATGGTGAGGTACAGGGTAGGAAAACCTGCACTGTAATAGAGGAACTGCTGAAGATTTAGTCAGGAATACTCTGAAAGATAAAATTCCAGGATGATCCAGGAAAAGGGAAGTCCCCACATTTTGTTCATTTGTGCCACCTGGGGCTCCATCATGTTTTTGGAGGGAATATCAGAGAAGAATCTCCTTGGGGTTCTCGTGACAGGAGGAGAAAGGAAACATTATTGAATAGACCAGAACACTCTTTTCTCTTCAACAATATCTGCCCTGTAGAGCAATTATTTATGCAGTATTTAAACTACTACAGTTGTAATAGAGCCCAGATGACCTGGTGAAATGAAATAGTCGCTTTCATTTGGCCCTAACCCTCCAAACGGAGGAAGAGAGAATACCCAACTCCAGCTGGCTATAGGCTTCAACATAGTAGAAGTATAACACCCAACTTTAACCTACTCTAGCCATCCAGTCTCAACAAAAAGGGGTAGACAGAACTAAAGAATATGCGTGAAGTTCACAGTCTAGGGGCTCAGGCTTACTGAAAGACCTCATATGACTGCAGACCCCCTCCCCCACAGCCTACCACCACATTACCAAAGGTTTATTTACAGCCGTTTATTTTACCCAATACAGATCTGGCTATGAAGAGAAAAAAAAGCATATGAACCATTAAATCCAAGATAACACAGTATATAGAGATAACACAAGTATCAGAATGAGACCCACACATATCAGGAATATTTGGAACTATCACAACAGGAATTTAAAGCAACTATGGTTAAATATGCTAAGAACTTCAATGTATAAAATATTCAGCATATAGGAACTGATGGATGAGGTTAACAAAGATGAAAATCATAAAAAAGAGCCAAAAATAAATGTTGGCTACCAAAAACTGTATCAGAAATGTCTTTGATGAGCTCATTAGCAGAAAGGACATGATTGAAGAAATAATCTCTGAGTTTGAGAATATCTCCATAAAACTTTTACAACTAAAAAGCAGAAAAAAGTAAAAAGAAAACAGAATATCCAAGAAATGTGCACTAAGTATAAAAATTTAGTAAACACAAAATAGGAATTATAGTCAAAGAAAAAACAAATGAAAGACATATTTGAGAAATAATGTCCAAAACCTTCCCCAAATTTGTGTCAGACATCAAAAGAACAGATTCAGAAAACACACAGAAGACTAAGAATTTTCAAATTACAGAAAATCACACATAAAATAAAAGAAGCCAGAGGTTAAAAAAATCTTACAAATGGAGGAGAAAAGATAAAGAATTACAATGGCTCCTTAGAAAGAGTGCAAGAAAAATAGAGTGAATATTTGAAGTATTGAGAAGAATAAAATTACCCTTCTAAAGTAAAGATAAAGATTTTCTTAGAAAAAAATAAATTTGTTGGCAGTATACTTGTCTTATGAAAACAATTCTAGGTTGTTTAGAGAGATGGAAAGGATATAAGTCAGGTACTTGAGTCTACATAAAGAAACGATGAAAACCAAAAAGGTAAAAGGTGAAGGTAACATAAAACTTTTATTTTCTTTATGCTTCTTGATTTTGTGACCCAATAAATAAAAATTGTAACAATGTGTTCAATTATGTATATGTATGTGTACATATATGCTTATAAATGTGAAATGATTGAGAGTAACGATATAAACGAGAAGAGGAAGGGTTATCATTCTACTCAAAAAGCAGTATAATGTTATTTGAGAGTGAATTTTGATTAGTTCTAAATCAGTTTTAAAACTAGAGCAACTTAAAACAGTAATATATACATACATAAAGGTTGTTACAGTAAGGAATAAGATAAAATTATATAAAATGTTTAATTATATAAAATGTTTAAAGTCAGAAAAAGAGTAAAAGACAAAAGTAGGAACAAAGAACAGAAAAAAATAGAAGAGTAACAAAATATACTATTAATCCAACTATGTTAATAATCACTTTGATGATCTGCAGTCTAAATTTACCAATTAAAAGTCAGAGATTATCTACAAATAACAGGACAAAATGGTTGAATGGGAAGTACCCTGGGAAGAAGGGTAAGGAAGCAAAACAGGACAATAAAGAAGGTGGCTATGATCAAAGTACATACAATATGGAATTGAACTTTAAATGAGTAATAAAGAGCTGTAAATACCAAGATATTCTTCAAATTCACTTCTAAATAAGACCAGAATAAAAAATACACAAATGAGCCAGGGATTTACCTCAGTGGTTCCAGCACCTGCCTCACAAGTGCAAGGTCCCAAGTTTGACCCCTGGTACCAAAGAAAAAAATACACAAATGAAATTTTTTAAAAATTATGAACTAACTTAAAATGAAAAAAAAAAAAAAGTATCAAAAGTTATGGGACACAATGAAAGCAATGCCATGAGAAAATGTGTAACACTGGCTGCTTATATTCTTTTTCTTTTCTTTTCTTTTTAAAATTTATTTAGAATGCATATATTCTAAAAGAAGAAAGATATGTAATCATAGGAAACAACAGGAAACTAGCAAAAGAAGCACAAATTAAATCCAAGAGAAGTAGAAGAAAGAAATAATAAAAAATAGAGTAAAAGTGAATGAAATTGAAAATAGGAAATCAATACAGAAAATCCAAAATACCAAAAGTTACTTCTTTGAAAATATTTATAAAATGTGTAAGTTTCTAACTAGGATAGTAGAGAAAAGACAAAATTTACAAATATCATAAAAGCAGAAGCAATACTACAAAGCTCACGGACACTGAAAAGATAATCAAGTAATACTATGAAAGCTATTTGATAACTTAAATAAAATGAGTCAATTCCTTGAAATCTGTCAAAACTCAGATCAGAAGAAATAGATAATATGCCCAAACCTATTAAAGCACTTTGAGTCTATAACTAATAAAGTTCCAAAGCAGGAAGTACCAGATGCAAATGTGGGCCCTGGTGAATTCTATCAAACATTTCAGGAAAGAATTATACCAATTCTCTCCAACCTTGTTCAGAGTATTAAACAGAGTGAGGCCAGCATTACCATAGTACCAAATGAAGACAGTTATACCAACTAGAAACCCATATGTATCATGAACATACATGCAAAATCCTTCAAAAAATAGTATCGAATTGAACAATGTGTGGAAAGAACGTACACTGTGACCAAGTGGTATTTATACGTTATATAAGACTGGTTGAACCTTCAGAAATGAAGTAGTCCATTATAACAATAGAAGAAAACTTACAGAATTATGTTAATACATTTTTTAAAGAATTTGATAAATTTCATAATTTTATGAAGCACCTCTTAGTAAACCAGGAGCAGAGCTAGAACTTCCTCAACTTGATAAAAAATATCTACAAAAAATACCCTACAGTTAACATCACACTTAATGGTGGGAAATTAGAAGTTTCCTGATGATAAGAACAAGCCAAAGATGCCTTCTCTCACTATGGCTTCTCAGCATAATGGAATTCCTACCTAATTCCAATAAGACAAGAAAAAGGATGGAGACAAATATAAATGGAGAATAAGTCATAAAAGTGGCTTAATTCACTGAGACATGATCTTTTGTGTAAAAACTTCGCAAGAATTAGACAAGAAAGCCAAAAATCAAATTAAAACAAAACATGAACAAAGAACAAACAAATAAAATACCTCATGGAATTAACGAGCAATTGCATGAAATTTTTAATATACGAGACAAATCTACAAAGTTAATCACTTTACTACATACCTAAAATGGGTCAGAGGAATTTCAAAACTTTTTAAAATGTCATTTACATTAGTACATCTCAAAGAGGAAGTACTTATTTATAAATCTTAAAAAGGTCTGTTTAAGGAAAACTATACAACTCAAAGAAATGAAATTACCAAAGGAACTAAATGAATGTAGGGATATTCTGTGCTAGTAGCTAGGAAGTGCTATAGTTTATATCTAGATGTCCCACCCAAGAATCTCATGTGCTCAGAGGAGGAGCTTTGGGAAGGTGATTGGATTATGGGGCTGTATAGCTGGCTGGCTTTTGGGAAGCAGGGTCTGGTAGGAAGAGGTGGGACATTGGGAGCATGACCTAGAAGGATGAATCTCCTCTCCCAGCTCATCCCTTCACTCTTTTTCCTAGCTGCCATGATGTGAGCAGATTTTCCTCTTCCTCTGGAAGATATACTGTGAAGCTACCCATTTTTACCACCTGGATCTGTAATTTCAATGCAATTCCAATTAAATCCCTGCAAATTATTTTGTGGCTAGCAACAAAGTTTATATGGAGAGACAAAATAACTTGAAGACCCAACACAATATTGACAAAGGTAGGGGACAGATAGTACCTGGCTGGACTTCAAAGCCTACTATGCAGTTACAGTAATCAAGGCAGTGTGAGAAAAAGACAAATATATATATGAAACAGAATATAGAGTCCAGAAATAGATCCACATAATTATAATCAACAAATCTTTGACAAAGGAGCAAGGGTAATATAATGGAGTAATATAATGCTTTGTTCAAGTGGTTCAGATGTCTTCAAACAAAAAAAAAGTAGTCACATACCTTACATCATTCACAGAAATCAATTCAAAATGAACGTTAGCTCTAAATACAAAAAAAAAAAAAAAAGACCATTGGTTTGGTGATGAGTGTAGATACACATTGGTTTGGTGATGATTGTAGATACAACACCAAAGGCATGATCCACAAAAGAAATAATTGAGAAACTAAACTAAATTAAAATTTTAAAATACTTCTCCATGAAAGTCTTTGCTAAGAAAATAAAAGAAAAAGGCTACCAAATCAGAGAAAATGTTTGAAAAAACACATCTTATAGAGGATTGTTATAAAAAATCTATATAAAGAGCTCTCAAAACTCATCAATAAGTAGAGACAACCCAGTTAAAAAGGGGCCAAAGATCTGAATGAACAACCTCACAAAGAAGATGTATACATGCTATGTAAATCAAATAAAAGGGAGTTTAACATCATATTCCATTAGAGAACTACAAATTAAATCAAGAATTAGACACTACTTCACACCTAGTAGAATGGACATAATCCAGAATATTAACAGTAAGTCCTGGTGTGAATGTAGAGTAACAGAATATGTCATCCATTGTCAGATGTAAAATATCACCTTGAAAACATAGTTTGAAGGTTTCTCATAAAACTAAAAAACTTTTACCATACTATTCAGCTATCATGCTCCTTGGTATTTACCCAAAGAGTTGAAAACTTATACACACACACACACACACACACACACACACACACACACACACACAGGTGTTTATGGCAGCTTTATTCATAGTAGTCAAAACTTGGAAGCAACCAAGACATCCCTTCCATAGGTGAATGGATAAATCAACTAACGCACATCTAAATGGTGAAATATTATTCATCACTAAATAAGAAATGAATTAGCAAACCATGAGAAGACATGGAGAATTATAAATCTATACTACTAAGTAAAACAAGCTCCTCTTAAATGTCCTACATGTTTCAAATTTTATGGCATTCTGAAAAAAACGAACTATGGAAATAGTAGAGAGATCAGGGGTTTCCAGGGACAGCAAATGGGAGGGATAGGTAGCTAGAATAGAGAAGACTTTTAGGGAAGTAACACTACTCTGTATTATATTATAATGGTGAACATAGGTAATTATAAATTTGTTCAAACCCATGGACTGCACACCAAGAATGAACCATAATGTAAACTGTGGATTTGGGGTGATAGTGATGTGTCAATATAGGTTCATTAATTATAACAAATGTACTACTTTGTTGGAGGATGTTCATAATCAAGACAGAAATGCATGAATGTGGGTAGACTGTATATGGAAAATCTCTTTGTTGTACTTTTTTCTCAGTTTTGCTGTGAACCTAAAGCTATTGTAAAAAATAAATTTAGGGTCAGTGATTTAGCTCAGTGGTGCCAATGCCTGCCTCTCAAGCACAAGGCCCAGTACAAAAAAAAAAGAATAAATCTATTTTATAAAAGAAAAACTTGACAAGTTAGCTTATACTTTTTGATTATAGAATTTGAATTTAGAAATAAAAATAAGCATAGAATACATAAGTCTAGTCTGTGTGTATATAGAAAAATAAGATCAAAATGATCAAGTGAATTCAAAAAAACACATGAAAACATAAACCAAAACATCTTTTTGGTCTTCAAGAGGTTGAAAGCTTACTAATGCAGATCTCAAAATATAAGAAGTGTTGTTTTGCAATGACACCTAAATTTTACTTACGTATAGAGAAGGCAATTTAAATATTCATGAAAATACATCTTTCTTAAATATGAATATGTTCCTTCATATACCAGTTGTGGTTTTGTTAAAAAAATATGCTCTCATATTTGACATTTTTATAATTCGGCATTTATAGATGTTTCAGAATGCATAAAACAAATATTTTCTTACCAACTGAGTTCATCTCTTCTTGGAATCACAACTGATTTTTCTTTTTCTTGATAGTATTGAAACTGAAATATCTGATTCTACTTCCCATCAGTTGACCACATAGATGAATATATTGAGTTTGCACATAAGTTTCATAAAATTGATATTGTGTTTCTGTGAATAAGGTAAAATAAAACATAAGACAAAACATTATGTGCATTTGATTTGCTTTCCACCTATAATGTAAACATGGTTCCATTGCAAACACTTAAACAAGAGAAATAAAGTAAATATCTTCAAAGTAAAAAAAATCCTGTAAAATAATGACCTTATAGTTCCATAATATTTAGAATCTGTACATTTTCACCACCACCTGTAAGGTTAATATACAGAAAGACTTTATGGGGGTCTGTTGCATAGTTTTTCTCTTCCTTCCATTATACTTGATCAATTGTAGTTGATGGTGATTTTGTCACTGGAGTACTACTATCCACTAAATTCCTTATCATTTGTCCTTAGTTTGTTACTCTTATTACCTTACATAAAATTTCTCCGTTCTTTTATTCTCCTCTTTAGGTCAGTCCCTCTATCTGTCTGTGTGTCTGTGTTGAAACTGTGGGACCAGTGTATTTGCAACCGCCTGCTCTATAATTCCTTTTTCATGGTATTTTAATTTTTCATTGTTTATTACTGAAAACATAAAAGCTGGGAAAAGTCTAAGAGTAACAGCTGAGTGGACAGTTAATTAAGGAACACTTGCTTATGCCTGTAGGTCAGATCATTATCCCTGACATCCATAATGGAGACGCTGTCCGAGTGAAGCAAGCACATTATTTTGTTTCCCATGACAGAGAAAACACCTACCCACACTCACACCTGTATTAATTTACGTCAGAAAAAATGGAGAATTCTGTGAAGCTAGAAAAAAAGAGCTCACTTCTGACACTGATCAGTCTGTGGGTTAGAACAATCAGCAAATCACTGAAAATGATTGAATTTACTCCTTTGTAGAGGCTTAATTATTCAAAAAGATTGTGTGAGTTACTTTGGAAATTCTCATTATGTATATGTCAGTGTATTGAAATCTACATAGAACTTGATTCAGTTGATAACATATTCACATGGATGTCCAGATCAGAAATCAGATCTCCCAATTAGGAATCATTTACATAGACTTCAGTTGGCTCAGTCCAGGTGAAGTATGGAATCTAACGTAATGAAGATGATAAAAGTATGAGTCAAAATGCACCATAATTTTTAATCAAAAATTCCAACAACAATAATTATCTCAGTAAAAAATCCTGTTGAAATTTGGTGAACCAGTTACAGAAACATCTGTGTGATCCTTTTGTTCATTAAAGGCATACGTCTATTTTTCTCTCCTGTTCCTGTCCCATTTTCTTCTAGGAGCTCTACTTCTTGCTAATGATTTTTCTGATACCTCAAAGATATTTACTCATTTATTATCTAAACTTGACATCAGAGTGAGTATGCCTCAGGAGAGCTACATTGGCTAAAGGTAGAATATGTGACAATAAAGTTTTCCTCCTACTACTTTTTTTTTTTTTTTTGATACCAGGGATCGAACTCGGGTCCTTGTGCTTGTGCAGCAGGCAGCGAAACCACTGAGCTAAATCCCTGGCCCTCCTACTACTTTTTAAACAATATCCTGTCATATAGAAGAATTTCACTTTCGTTAAATTTACTTATATGTGATTTTTAACATGGGAATGCAGAGCCTTTACTTTTTGTAATTTTCTCCCATTCATGGAAGTTCAGTTTTTGCCAAGCACTATCCCTTTTGGCAGACAATAATCAGAGATTCCATGGCACATTCTTTTGTGATTCACAATTTTTCTTAATCTTCATGTCCAAAGATAATTCAAATGTATTCATGGACACCTTAATTTTGTTATAAGCTTGAAGCTAATCATTCCCAATCTATCAATAAAGTTGCCAACCCAATTTTAAAAAAGATCACATCTGCCATAGAGACATTATGAAGTTTTTCCATGATTTATGAGTACTGATATCATGAAACTAGGGAGAAAAATATGAAATAGCCCTTTCTTAGGCACTTTGGCTGATGGAAAGATTATTTTCACCCTATGAAACGGTAGGATAACATGTTAGGTAACCTAAGTCTTTTGAAACAATAATATCCACTGCAGAGTTAAACTTTTCTTAGTAAAACTGATTAGTAATTAATCGCACGCAAAGTATTTAGGCCAGTAACTCCTGCATGTAAGCACTCAGTAAATGCTCAGTATTAATATTATTCTGAGTTATGTAGAAAGCCTTTCCTGATCCCCCATATCTAACTCTGAATATTGTCCTGAGATGTGAAGAGATGTGAAACAATGTAATTATGAAAATATACACTTCTCTAATTAAGAAAAGTGTTTCATTTTGGAACCATTCTTAAAAGTTGAGCTTCCTTAAGTTATATTTTGCATAATTTTTCTCAAATTTTGAAGAATGTGTATTTGTAAATGGAGATTACACTTTCAAGTGAAGTACACAATAAGAAATTAGGTATCTTATAATTTCAAAATTGAATCATTCTTTACTAGTCTCAATAGCAGGGTTAATATTGTAGTATAGTACAGTATGTCTCCTTCATTTTGTATTGCAGCATTAGTACATTTGCTCTTAAAATATCTCAATTTTCCCATGTTTCTATTGTGATTTCTTCTCACTGCTTTTTACTTAACCTCTGCTTTTCAGCTCTCAAGAAATGAATGCCTTTCCCTAATAACTTCTTCTATTTTTCCTTCTTCAGTTGTAGCATTATAGCCTCAGCCCATAACTTTACTGTTTTGTCTTTGGAATAATTTAGGGGTACAGATTAAATTTTTGTTCATTTAACAAATATTTCTTAAATATTTGTTAAGTATTTTATTAGAAACCACCAACAGATCTAAGAGACAACCTACAATGTGGGAAAAAATTTTTACCAGCTGTTCCTCAGACAAAGGTCTGCTATCTAGAATATATACAGAACTCAAAAAAATCAGACCCCCCCCCAAATATAGAGACCCAATTCAAAAATGGACATCTGAAATGAACAGACATTTCTCAGACAAAGAAGTAAAAGCACCAAATAAACATATGAAAAAATGTTCAACCTCACTGGTCATTCGAGAGATGCAGATGAAAACAACACTGAGATTCCACCTCAACCCAGAAAGAATGGCGCTATCAAGAAATCAACCAATAACAAATGTTGGAGGGGTTGTGGAGAGAAAGCAACCCTTCTCCATTTGTTTGTTTGTTTGTTTGTTTTTTGTTCCAGGAATTGAACTCTGTCCTTGTGCTTTAGAGGCAGGCATGGGAACCACTGAGCTAAATCCCAGGTCCCCCTTCTCCATTGTTGGTGGGCGTGCAGACTGGTGCAACCACTGTGGAAATCAATATGGTGATACCTCAAAGAACTAGGGCTAGAGGTCCCATTTGACCCAGCTATCCCTCTGCTGGGTATCTTCCCAAAAGAATTAAAAGAATCATACCATAGTGATATATGCTCACCCATGTTTATAGTGGCACAGTTTGTAATAGCTAAAACCTGGAAACATCTGAATTGCTCATCAACTGGAGACTGGATAAAGATGTATATTTTTTATAAAATGGAGTACTTCTCAGCCATAAAGAATGAGAAACTAGAGATATTTATACCTAAATGGATGCACATTGAGGCCACTCTCTTAAGTGAAATAAATGGGACACACATGTGTAAATACCAAATAGTTTCTCTGGTTTGAAAAACTAAAAGAGTAAATAAGGATCAAAATATATAATTGATATTGTGTAATAGGAAGAAAAGTTCTAAAGGAGTGGGAGAAGTGGGAGGGGTAGAGGAAAGAAAAGAAGGAAAAAGAAAAAATATGAGAAAAGAAAACAATGGAAACAAAGTCTTTGTAAATAAGGAAAAGTGGAGGGGGTGAAGGGAGGGCAGGGGAAGGGGGAAAAAAATAAGAACCAAGATGCATCACATAAAGGTACAAGATCCCAATGATGAATATAACTGTACTGTATACCTAAAATGTACCAATAAACTTAATGGAAAAAAAAAGAGAAAACTTCCCAATTATAAGAATGAAGCTGAGTATTTGAAAGAAAATAGTATTGCAAATGTCAGAGCAAATTTATTAAGATTTTGACTCTTAAAAAAATGTTAAATCTCCCTGCCTTGCTGAAGCCCCTTCCCCGCCCAATGTTCCCACCAGTGTAATTGGTAAATGAATTGATTTATGGCTTTCTTTTACTCTGAAACTATAAAAGTTCATGTAACTTCCTGCACAGTAGAATATGTGCTTCAGGGTAACTTGAATCCAGGTCATGGTCACCCATATTTAGCTAAGAATAAACTATTTTTTTATTTTCTTAGAAAGATGCTAAATTTTACATTCCATTATGTTGAAGCTACTAGAAACAATCAGATGCTAAGGAATTATGTCATCTTCAGATGTAAAAATAGAAATAAAATGGTATGTGTGTGTTTATCCAAAAAAAAAAAAAAAAGGCACAATTTTCATCCCTCTCATTTCCTAGAAGGCTGGCCTTTAAAATTTGGATCAATGATGCCCTATTCCCCTACCTTTTGATTGGATTTGTCTATTAGTACTGGCATAAAGTAAGAGTTTTCAGTTTCAGTTATTTTATCAAAGCCTGAGCTCCTAGAAGGTAGTCTTCTCCAGAAGGAAGAATTCTTTCTGCACATTTCACTACCCTCTTGATCCCCTTTCTTTTTGTGAACTCTCTTGATAACATCTCTTTCCTTGTTGGTTTGCTAAACACTGTCTATACCTTGTAAAAAATATCTAATAAATCTCACTAATTGATCCTTTGAACTTGTCAGCTATTTTCTGATAGATTGAATCTCCTACTATGTGCCTGAATTCATAACCTTTCTTATCACTTTTATTTAATCATGAGTAATTTGCTAATATGATCCATATTTTATACATAAAAGAACAGAGACTTACAAGGTTTAATAAACCTTGCTCCCACACTCTTCTAATATACAGTACAGCCTAAAATTAAATCATTTTCTCCTGCTCAAAGCGTAGTCCTCTTTTTCCTGTAACTTGAGTATAACATCCATCAATGATTATTTATTGATAGCGTATAGCACATTTTTATGTATTGAAATGTATCCAGGTCAACTCATGGATGTATAGGAGCTACAGATCAGGAACTAAATTGTAATCATTTTGACCAGAATCTTTATCAACACCAGTAAGCCAGCACATTTCTCCACATTAGTATTGACACTGATTTTAAGGAACTGCTTCCAGAACCCTAGCTTCCCGTAACAGTAATTTCTGTGTCTTAGAAAACATAAGAATTAAAATCTTCATCTTCATTCTTGAAAAATATGTTAAAGAAAAATTCTGAATATGTGAGTAAACAAATGGAAAAATAAAAAGATGAAATAACAGACCAGTAGCAGAGCTGTGGGAAGTAAGTGCTGTGGACACCAATTCATTTTCAGTTGCTGACCATGGGAAGCACACAATTTCACCTAAAGCTCACTCTGCTAACCAGTTGGAAGTATCAACAAGTAAAATCTAATGAGGGGCCACAAGTTCTAGAGTTCAACAGCATTGTGGATATCATCCAGACAGTTGTTCATATACAGAGAAACTGCAAGTTTTGATGGATATGTGGAACAACAATCCTAGTAAAAATTAGGTGTGAGTGCAGAATAATATTCACCCTTCAGACATATTCTGAGGAATAAATGAAATAATATTTGTAAAAGATGCAACCTATGCTTGGCACAAAGTATATATGTGGTTCAATGAAGGATGAATGACATGGAGAAAGCCACTAATAGGCATGCCTGTGAGAAAATGCACTAAGACATAGGTTGGGCCTAAGATATAGAGAAGTGGATATCAGACACCTTAACTGTGTTAAAAGGAATACTAGGAATCGAGTCATGAACTGATATCATGGGTCAAATATGAGTGCCTGCTTGACAAATCACATAAGATTGCAACAGGGAAAGCATGTTTGCCAACAACACTCCATAGCTCTCCACAGACACTGACTCTTTGTGATTATTCAGAGTCCTAAATTTATGACTCAAACTAGATATATTTTTTTGACAATTGACCTGTGGCCTAGAATTAATTATTCCTTTCTAGTCAGCATCTTTTCAAAATTGAAATTTCAAGCTTTCAAAATTGAAATCTCAGGTGTTAGGAAATCATGAAGAACAGCTTTTAGGTTTAATGTCTTCCCCCTCAAGGTCCTTGATGATCTAAGGAAGTAATATTTAATTGATTCTTAGCATTTTGGAGAAGAGTCTCGTGGACTATTGAATTACAGAACATTATCTGTAACTATCAAAACACAGGAAAGGTAAGTTTGAGTGTGTTAGTGAGGGGTGTAGCCTTTTACAACCCAATAGGAAAAAAGGAGAATCTAGGACTGTTGGGGATCATGTTTTCCTTAACCCTTTGTGGGAATTATCAAAACATTTTGGTAGGAGTCAGAAAACTCAGTAGAATTTCAAATAAATTATGAGGTTATTCAATTTTTTAAATTAATTTGCATATCTAATATAATTCTAAATGTTAAATATCACCAATGATTTTTTTCTTAAAGCATGACAAAAACTGGTGTAAAGTTAATTTAGAAAAGTAAACAGACAAAAACAGTTTAGAATATATGAAAAGTGGAGTAATGAATATGTACTAACATAAAACATTTCAATTCATTAAGATCAAAGCGATACTAATCTAAAACCTCTGGTATTATAACTAAATATACAAACTCCTAGACAGATGTACACAAATAGTAAGTTCAAGAATAATACTATATTGGGCTGGAGATTTAGCTCAGTGGCACCATGCCTGCCTTGCAAGCACAATGTACTGAGTTCAATCTGCAGTTCTGCCAAAAAAAAAAAATAATAATAATATACACATTACACTATAGAGTTTTATGTATATTGAATATAAAAACTTATCTGTATATATTATATACATACATACAGTTAAAGAAAGCATCAAATAATATGTAAATTATGTTGGAATCACTTATTAGTATTTGAAAAAATATAGACTAATACAATGTCCTATAATAGCTATTCTAAAGGGTTCAATTAAAACTATAGAACACTAACAAAAACACTTGTAAAACTACCAAAAGTAGTTTAATACTTATGGAAGATTGAAAGGCAAATAACTTAAAATTTGAAATTATAAATAGGAGAAGAAAGTAAAATATTGACAAATTTGGTCATTTAAAAACTGCTGAAAGGAAACAATGTAAAATATAAAGAATGTAGCCTAAGGAAGCTATCTGCAGCAAATTCTAAAGCTTTTAAAGAACTCTTGTAAAGAAATGAAAACAATTCATAAATATATATAAAGACACTACATGTAATTCAAACAAAATTAATGCTCTTAGTAATTAGAAATTAAACAAAGAAAACTGTAATGATATAGTCTAATCCAAGAAATGAAAATTAAAATAGCTTATTAAATTAGATAATTTTCTTTTTCCTCTTCATTAGCCTCAATACTATTACTGATATTCTTGGTGCCTATTTGAGTTGGTAAAAATGAGCTAGAGAAGAAAGTAGAAATAGCTTTCAAAACTATAAAAATATTTATTTTCCTTGATCCAAACAAATTTCTTAAAACTTTAGACATATAGCCTGTCAGGTAAAATTTTGGTAAAATTTCCTTCCTTGGCATTTTCTTACACATACAAAACTTTAATTGTTCAGCTCATAAGTGCATATAATACAGTTTTTGCTTTATTTTTCATTTTTTAAACCATTAAAAAGTACCATCATTATTAATTTTAATGGTATACACTCCTCTATTTAAAAAACATTTCATAATTTATTTCTCAATTTCTTTGTAAGTGGACATTGCTGTTATCTTCAAATTTCCAATATTTAAAAATTTCATTCTATAATAGCAAAAGTTTAGAGAAAACTCTAAAAGTTAATAGTATGAATGGTTATAAAAGAATAAATCTAGGCATAAAAATTTAATAAAAACTACAGTTCAATGGAAATAAGCTGAGGATACAATGTCCACCCATCAAATTGGACCTCCTGGTTTAACTCTCGTAAGAAACTTTGCCTGTGTGTTACATTAAGAATATGTTCGCTTTATCCTCATTTACTATGCAGGATTTCCAAGCTTGTCCATGCTCTGTGCCTTCAGTTCCAAAGTCACTTTTTCACGTCCCTCTAGGCACCCAGGACATGTTAGCTATATGCCTGAGTAAAATATGCTAATTAAAAGACTAAGTAAGATTAACAAAACTTTGCTCATATTCTCCTTCTCTTTTTCCTGTCAGGTAGTAGTTCTTCTTTTTCTTGTTAGTACCATGTCAGGATATTCTAGTATTAGTCTGTTTGGGGTTAGTACAAATTATTTCCAAAAGATACGGAAAATATTCCACCTAATTCTGTGATAAGAATTCATACAGAGAACAACCATTTAAAGGAGTTAGCACTACGGATCTGTTCAATTCTTTATTGCTTCACCAGACAGAACATCCAAGTTACGCTAAGGAATAAGTATTTCCATCAGGTGACACCTGTGATAGACAGCAGTCAGGCATGCTTTCATCGTTACTATCAAAGTTTAAAGGATAAAATCCTGTCTAATATGGCTCTTGAAAATAAAATATACTATACATACCTTAAACTATGAAATTGGATTTAATTTTAACAATAATAATCTAGTATGAGAATATCTTTACATCTAGCGGTTAGAAAGTCCTTGGTAATGTTATGCAAGGCATAGTTAGGTTGCAGTGCTAAATTTATTTTTCATCTAATTCTTTCCATTTGCTAACAAATCTGGTGGAAGTTGGGGGCATGCTCATGTGCTCTCCTTTTGTTTGCTTCACCCAAGTGTCCAGCAGGATGGCTATCCCGTGCTCTGTGAAGCCACCCTTTTGCTGCCCAAATCATTCTGAACATCTTGGCTCACAGACAGTGCACACAGTCCTTCAAGGCATCTAAGTATCCTTTGCTTGTAACTGTCAACAGAAAAGGTGCCTTGTGGTCACACACCAGGGCACAAGTCACCCAAGCTACGTGGTAAGAGATGACATATTTGTTATTCCTGTCAGTATTAAAGAGAACGACTTTACTTTTTCTTTTCTAAAATTATATATGGCACTGCCCAGCACACTTGGAAAGAAAGTAGAAAACTTAAAATAAAAGAATGCAGAAAACGTAAGCATTACTTCTTTTGAATAGATTTTGCTATTTATAAACAATTTCTCTGGTTACACGATTGGATTATACAAGCCTAGCCTGTCAATTTATGCATCTATGTAATTGTTCCTTTAGGGAAATAGTAGCTACACTTAAGGGTGAACAAAGAAAGTGCTGCTTCTTTTTCTACAAATAGAAAACGGTATGAGGGGGCCTTTTGTCTCCTTTTCAAAATTCATAATTTTACATATATAGACGAACATACATACATGCACAATAATAGCAAATGCTGAGCTTAATATACACTTAGAGGCACTAAAATCTTCTATAAATTAAGAATGATAGGTAATAGTTTATTGAGACCCTACGCAGTCCCATGCACTGTGCTATTTCACAGAATATTTAAAATCCATCTCTTGAGTTACCTCTGTTCTTGTTACTATAGCACTCATTTTGTACCAAAGAGAAACCAGGCCTGAAAAAGTTGATTACTAGCCTAGTCAACAGCTAATCTAATTATCTATCTGCTAACTCATAACAGGATATCAACTAGAACTAGAAGTCTAAACCTCTTTTCTTTGACTTCTTCATCCCTACTTTTATATACTTTGTTCTCTTTTGCTTAATAGCAGGGTGTAACTCTCATTCTCTATTTCCACAATAATAGGTGCCCCCAAACTGCATTTGCCTACATTCTTATGTACTTGGCTGCCTGGGGTCAGGAGAGAGTTATTTTCAACACCTCTAAATAACCAATGTTGGGGCCAAAGACCTCTAGTACCTTTAAATCAGATTCTCATCCAAGCAGATATTTACTTCTTCATTTAAAATTTATTGAGCACTTACTATTTTAAAAGTATTATCTATACATAAATAAATTGTGTAACACTTTCACTGAAGCAAAATATTTATGGATCGGTTCCACACAGAATATTTGAAGAGTGCAATGGGATTTGATTTGATGGTTGTGACCAATTTTCATATAATCTACAATTATTATTAGTCACTGAAACAAATAATTTTTAATAAAAACTTCTTTTGAGTAAAAGTGAGTACATTACAAATAATAAAGGTAATTATTGGTGAGAGTGCAGAAAACTGAACTCTAACATGTGCACTGAATCTTATTTATTTAAAGTAAAATAAAAATAATAAATTCTCCTCAAGTACCATGGGTTTATACTTACATACAATGGTACATAAATTCAACAACCACAATTAAAGAAAGGATTCTTAGAAAAGATCACACCCTCAATAACTCTTACTCATATTACAGAAATATATACTCCCAAACAGATATTTTCACATGAAATATGTGGTTTTTAATAAATTAGTTTACCTTTTAAAAATCCATAAGAAAATTCATCTACTGAGCATAGTGGAGGTCTAGAGATAATATCAAAAAAGAACCTCAACGATGTCACTTTCTACCTCCGTCATTCTGACATCTCAACTCTGGGCTGTCTTAGATTCATCTTCTTCAGAACCAATTAGTCAGACAAAGTCAGCAGGCTTTGGTCAATGATAGCTTCTCCTTATTTCTTAGCTAGCTGTCTCTCCTCCATTCAGAAGGAGTATGATTTTACCCCCTTGGATTCTAAGAGAAGGACATTTTTTGCTAAGTGACTATTAGGAAAGCAGCATGACAGTGTTCAAATAGAAGCCTAAACTCCATCACTAGTACTTATCTGTTCTATAAACCTGTGCAAGTTACTTAACCTCTCTGTGCCTTAATTTCTTTCATCTGTAAAGTGGGGATAATAACAACACCTTCCTCAGTAGGGAGCTGTGTGGATGGACGTGACAATGTAAGTGAAGCACTCATCACCATGCCTGGCACATGGGGAAGCACTCTGTCAACATTAACTTTGTTTCCTAACAGTCAGCAATGACAAAAACAGTGGCTAACAGCCTTATTGTACTTGTTTCCTATAAGAATTAATCAGTCTTGCTATTTTGACTTTTTGCCCTCAGCTTCCAGTAAATGAGCTATTTTGTTTCATACTAAACCTTCCAATGAACCCCCTGTTCTGTGATCCTCCAAGGAAGAGAAAGATAATGACTAGTCACAGAAAGAAATCCTGTGAACCTGGAGGACATTAAGCCAAATAAAACAAGCCAACACAGAGGGACAAATACTGCATGCTTCTACTTATCAAGGTACCTAAGGAAAGGAGAATGATGGTTGTCAGGGGCTGGAAGAAAGGAGAAATGAGAAGCTGCTCTTCAATGGGTATATTCAGTTATTCAAGATAGAAATGTGCAAGTACGCAATTTAATGCTTACAATAAATAATATTATACAGTACATTTAGACATTCATTAAGAGGGAAAATATCAAGTTAGGTATTTTTACTTAAAGAATGAAAAAAAATGAAGGAAGGAAAGAATCCTGTATTGTGTCTTAGTTACTTCTCTTGTTACTGAGACAAAATATTTGACATTCAATATTAAAGGAAGAAAGGTTTATTGTAGCTCACAGTTTGTAGAGACTTCAGTCGATAGTCATCTGGTTCCAAGTCTGGGTGGCATGGCAGAGGGGCATTGCAGAGGAGAAACAGTCCATAGTATGGTAGAGCAGACAGGCAGCAAGCAGCAAGCAGTAAACAGCAGAAGCAGCAGCAGCAGCAAGTCTTCTTTCTATCCCTTATATTCCATCCAGGCTACCTGCTATAGCACCCCCACCCAGGGTGAGGTACCCTTAATCTCAGCATTGCACCTTTAATCCCAGCATCACATCCTTAATCCCAACATCACACCACTTATATCCAGCCACCTCCAAAAAGTCCCACCCATAACCGTATGAGGCTTTGGAGGAAATCTAGATACAAGGAGAGTAGGCCACTTGTGGAAATATGTGCTTCACTATCTTCCATTTGTTCCTACTAAATCTCTTAAAAAACAGACCTAAAGATATTTTCAAAAGTTACACTAGACTTAAAAGTTATCTGACCCTTTGAGCCACATTCTCCCAATTTGTGAGCTGCTGTCTGTTAGAGAAATTTTATGCCCTGAAGCATTTGGGGCACACAATAATTCATAACTGTGACTTAAGGGAACACCCACTTTATACAATACCAGGATTAAGCATCTAAACTCCTAAACTATAAAATACAAGAATAATCGAACCAATAGAATGAGAATTTTAAAAGGGCTATGGTCTCAGCAATTTCAAAGGTGTGTTATCTAGTTGTCTAATGTCCTCATCTTTCCCCCAAACACTTATTTCTCAGATTAAGTGAAGGAAGGTAAATTGGTATATGGCTTTGGAAAAACAATTTGTGGTCCTAACAGAGAGTAGTGAGTGGCTTCTAGAAAAATGAAGAAGAGGGCAGCAGGAATACTAAGTCACAGGAAATGGAAATGCATAGCAGAATGATCACAAATTTGTGTCATGCATTCTGTCATTTCTGATATTAAGACTTCCCATAGGAAAATGTCCACAAGCATATTTGCTCAGTCCTGAAGTAAGTTAGGGAGTATCTTCACTAGCCTTAAAAATGCAATAGAAACAGCTACATTCTTCAGAGAAGAGAGTATGGAATTAAACACTTGAAAAGAGACATGGGAGTTATGGGTTTTTAAATGACCAGTGAAGACAGTTTTTTAAAGTTTATTTCTTTAGCCTTGATAAAACTATAAATATTTCTGAATAAATTTAAAGACTCTGAAGCTATTCATACATTCATATGTCAATTTATTTTGACTTCTTCAAAATTTTATACTAAAAATGGTCCTAGTTTTGAAGAATTATACAATGTATTTCTTACCATGATGTGGTTATTTTACTGGATATTAATTTTTAAGATATTTAGAAAATATATGTACATAAATAAAAGAATGTTTAATCTAAAAGATGTTAAACAGAATCTTTGGAAATATAACATCAGCATAGTTGATAGGTTTTAAAATAGATATGTACATTTCAGTACCTATCAAACACTTAATAAAAGATGACTCCTCAAGGCAATTTGCAAACTAAGGTTTCATCTAGATATATGTCAGTGTAAATCAGGAACCTTCAGTTCACCATTTTTCTAAACAAGTATGCCATAATCTTTCCTAGCTCTGTTTCTGCAAGGGCATCATAAATCTACCATACCACACCGTCTCCTCAGAATGCAGTCACAGATTCAAATACTTGAAAGTACAGTGAACTGTACATACAGTGAGTCTGTCTTCTACCCAGAAATCTCCGTCACCTGTGGTCATATTTCCTTTTAACAAAATCTTAATAGAAATGCTCCCATCATCTTAAAAGTTACTTCTTTATTATTTTACTTTATTGAAAACCACCTTTCCTGTTAGCCTAGACACATGAGACAGGAATGCATGCTCCTTTTCAAGTATACACATATGTGGTTTAATACAATGGCTGTTAAATTAGCCAGCATGCATTTTAGTGAACTGAATGCAAACCTACATTCAAATGGCATAAAACATTTTTCTCAGTTTGCCACTACCGATATTTAATTTGTTTTGACCTAAATCTAACATTACCCAAGTGAAATGAACAACTAAAATTCATAGTTTAAGATTTATTTCTAATAATGAAGGAGACTGTTTAAAAAAAAGTAAATTAAATGTATGAAAATATGTAATTTTCATTCTTCAGACTTAAAATGGCATGTTGAAATCAGAAAAAAAAAATGGTAAACCTTTCCCTTTTCTGGAATTATACTTTATAGTTTTGTATTTATTGAATGCATTCATAGGCTCCCTTAGGATGTGAAATGTATGGAAATATATGTGCATTACTAAAGAAAGAACTAAATTTATTCTTTCCCCACATCATGCTCTTCTTTGCAGTAGAGGTTTTTAATTCAATACAGAGCTAGAATGAGATGGAGCCAATTTCCTGGTCTATATGTGTGACAAATGCTGAAAGTGGCACAAGATTAACAAATTAGTTGAAGTATAGATCTTAAAAGATTTTTTCTGTGTCTCTAAATCAAAATTCATACTTTATTTGAAATGAAGCCTTCTTTAGAATTCAATAAAAAAGAATCTTTTATTTCTCTTTATTTAAGATGAAAAGATGAAATGTCTGACTGCATACCAGAAATTTTTTAAAGCAAAATTTTTATTTGTAGGAAAGTTTATGAAGATTATATATTTGGCATATAAAGTTACTATGTTTATTATCTAGTGTGTTGAATTAATAATCCTAATATGTGACTGGCTCAAGTTGAAAAATCTTTCAAAATAAATATTCTCAAAATAAAAACATCAAATGAAAAGCAGGCGTAAGATTTATTTAATTTAGTATTTTATAGGTAAAATACATTTAAAAGGTAAGGTCATAAGTGCATATACTTGGTTTGCTAATAATGTTTACTAGCTTACTTTTAAGTAAAAACTATCAGGCTTTGCTCTTTTACCTAACCTTAGACTTACGTGTTTGATATAATCCAGATATCTAACATCAAACAATAAAAACATCTGTGACAATAAAAGCATGGAACAGTTGTGGAATTGTTTAATTTAGGAGAAAATGGCTATGTTTAATCACGTGTGCGTGAATTTATTTCTCCTCCTTGTCTAGAAAACTTATATTTTGCAAGTGGTACCTTTATTTTTTCTAAGGAATTAAATTTTGCTACAAAAGAGCTTTAAAAAAGAGATTCTGAAATACATGTTTTGGAGTGGGTTCACTCATTCAGCTTTAGAACCTTGTCATAGTCCACCTGTTTTCCTTAGGCTTAAATTATATAAAAATAACAGCAGTTTAAAGCAAGCACAGTCTTATGTGTTGTATCCAAACATGATAACATGCTTAAAATTCAAGAAGAGTTCTATGCAGGTTGTACCTCTCAGTCACCCAATCTCCTTTCACATATCTGTTCATGTTGACAGACTATGTCATAATACATCAACAGAAAGATCAGCACACAAGAACAACATTTCATCACCTGACAGCAAGAGGAAAACTGATTTTCAGTATTAAATTAGTAAAAATATACCATTACCTCACTTCCAATAAGTCTGCTATCTTTAAAAATAAGGTGTCTGCTATAATCACAAATGTATGCAAAGGCAGTTAGGTTTGTTTGTGTTTTTAATGTCACCTTTTGACTGACAGCCTGTTTTCATTTTCTCTTTTTTATGTTGTTTTATTTTTTTTATATCCTGGAAGTCATTTAGAGAATTTTTTAAACAGTAATTTCTTAATAAGACATGTAAAAATATATCACCAAAATGTTTTGAAGAGAATCTCTTCTACATCAATCATCAACAGAAATCAACTGACCATTGAAATGCAAAGAAGTATTTAAGCTTCTGGTGAAAGTTAAGTACATTTTTCATAGCAGTTCTTGCTCTTCATTTGGATTTCAGCACAAATTTAACAATACCTGTAATAAATAATGTCTTTTGCTGCCCAGGGCATCATCTGCCACTTAGGTTTTAATTTTGCCCCCCTTTGAACACTGTACAACACATGCACTTCTCTTTTGTCTATTATCCTTGAGTTGTGCTATTCCCAAATATTGACATCATCTCCTTTTATCAGCATTAACTGCTCCGCAGCTTCCCAGGCTCATGCTCAGCTCTATTTCTTCCTATTGATTATCTTCCTCACTCCAGCAGGTAGCTAGCCAGCGAGGCTGTCCTGAGAAATAGCTTCCAATGACTTTATACGCACAATTTACACGGAATTGTTTAAAGAAGATATTAGCCTCAATACAAATCAGTGAACCTCATTTAGTCAATACTGCAGAATTCTGCTGTTGGCACCCTGTCACATGTTAGTCTTTACAGTCAGCTGCTGTACCCAATCTGCACATTAGCCATAGTATTTAGTTTCATATTAAAATGAAGCCGGGGTTTTTTGGCTTTTGCTTTTCTTTTTGAAATCTTTTCAGTATACTTTTTACATCACCTCACTGAGCCATGTGATAGTAATATATTTTGAAATATAAAAACCTGAGATTAAATGTTTGATTTTTGACAGTGTTCTTAAATATAATAAATTCAAAAGGAAATACTGTTAAGTTAAAATGGAGTGTTTTTCATTAAGTCCAATCAAATGGTAGACAACAAAGGATCTTTTATTTGAGAATATGAAGTGAAAATGAAAACCAGAAAACCTTTACTAAGAAAAGGTCCAGCTAAATTATGTTGGAAGGAGGTCTCCAGATTGAGCTTGGGTGTTTCTTTTGCTAAAAGTGAAGTAAACTAAGATATGCTATGAAGAAATATTTTACAAAGAAACAAAACTTAATGCTTTTTGGAGATGAAAATAAGGTCTAAGAGCAGTTGACTTTGAAAATAATTCTAAAGAAAGATCACATATGAAAAACATTGCCTCAGCATGTGATCTTTTCCTATAATCATAACAGGGAAATATTTAGGGTAAAGTAATGCTAGCCCCCTCTTTTTTTCTCTTCTATAGCAATGCTGTAAAATCCTAGGAGTGTTTACATTTCAGGATCACCCCTCCTTAAACTACTGGTTTATGATAGCTAATGAGATGATATCCGAATGTTGAAAACAGGAAAATTCAAATGAAAATCTGAATGTGAAATATAATATAATGAAATAACTAAGCAACATAATACTATCCTGAATGTTTACACAAATATTACAAAATAAACAGCAATACATTAAAATTCTTCAGTGGTTGTGTAATACGTAAGTAAAGGTTTACATATAAAAGCTTGAGCTATCAAATACAAGATCTTTATATCTATCATATTATTCTAAATTTTTACTTGAAAGCATCACTAACATCTTAGAGTGTATTCACAAAAATGGCCATTAAATTCTTGCACATTTCTTTGTAAACTGAAATAAGAAGAATGCCTTCTGATCAAAATAGTCTATTTGGTATAAAATACATCCTATAGCATTAGTGGCCAAGTTGCAGGAGGACTTGGGGAATGTGAATGGTAGAAAGCATAATAATTTTGATTTGAGAAACATTGAAGGGTTTTAGATCTCACTTTGTAATTAAAAAGTAAGAGTTGAATGAAACAGCAATTTTAATAGGGAGTGATAAATAATAGCACTATTTTGAAAATTAATAGAAGAAAGCAATTAAAATAAAATTACATAACAAATTATTATAAATACTGCAAAATTTTTAGTATAAAAGGTTAAAGGTGACTTTTCTTTGACCTTTACTTTCTTTTCTTTCCTCTTTAAATATCACTACTTGGAAGCTGGAGCTCTGCAGCTCAGGTAGAAAAAACACGCTAAAGATGGCCAGTCTATCCTGACCATACATCTCCTCACACATTTATTGCAAACTGACACTCATATAACAGCCTTTTTTTATCACAAAGATTCAACAAAGAACAATTCAGGTACCAAGGGAAAATCATACTCCAGGAAAGAGAAATGCTATAACTGCATATTCAGGCTGCATAAATGCAGGTACGGCAAAGATAATTGCAATATTTATATGTGACAGCATTTTAACATTTAAAGGAAATTAATAACCTAAATATGATAGTACTTAGTATAATTTTGTATATAAGTCCATATATTAGACAGTATATGTAATGCAAAAATATAAATTCCAGCTCAAACTGGATGCAAAAACTGTGGGTTTTATTCATTTTAAGGTGTTCTGTAAGATACATGTATAAAGTAATTTCTACCAACTAAATCATAAAAGTCTCATTGTAATTCATTTATCATGTAATATTTTATATTAAAATTACATACTTTATACTCTGATTTGAAATAGAATGCTCCTTGGTGAAGAAATTGTAATTATAAATAGTAAATATAAATTAAGATAGGTTTTCAAAACTAACAACAATAACAGAGTCAAATATTTCAGGCAAGTAAAGGTGCTAAAATATTTACTAAAAGATTTTCTAAATAAAGAATAATTTTTAAAATCTAAGTGAATTCTTAAAGAATTGAAGCTTCATAGTAACTCTTAAAAGAAAATAATTTTTATTGTTTTATTGTGATTAAATATAATAGAAAATAATTTTTGTTTTCTCAATTAAGACCCATCTAAAGAAGAAAACCATATTCTAAATTATAATTGTTATAAGATGTTCACATTTACTATAAAGATTAATATAAAAGATTTTTCATGATCTATTGCACAGATTACCAAGATGTCAAAAATGCATATCATTTCACTGTTTTAGTTGTAATAGTAAAAATTGAACAATGAGTCCAAAAATTTCAATCAAGTATCTTCCATAAATATTCTGATAAATATAATCTAGTCAAAAAGAATAAATTACACCAAATTTAACTTTAAAAGAGTAATAATTCTGTGAGATATTATCCTTTTTAAAAGTATGAACTTAATGTAAACTAAACACACACACACATACAAGCATATCATTTCGTTGAGACATTCTGCTTTTATTGTTAAACTGAAAATGAACACATTAAGATGATTATTACATTGTCATACATGTTATTTTGTAGCTTCTAAAATGTATAAGCATTTCATTTAATCACTATTTTACATATTCAGCACTGTATTTATTATTGTTAATTTTTAATAAAGTAGGACTATTTAAAAATATCAACTAGTACATATTTATCCAAACTTTTAAGATAATTTTATTTATCTCAGAATATGGAATCAAAGTAGACAGCCAAATAAGATTTGTTTTATGTGCTATCTTTATATTTATAGATAAATATACATAAGCAGAGAATAATAATAAGAAAATTAATATCAGCATCTTATACATAGAGTAACTTTATTCCTCTATCATCACCTGTACAAAATATAAACATATTATATATACATATATTCTTGTGATTCAAAATAAAGTGTGCTTGGGGCCAGGGATTTAGCTCAGTGGTTCTGCCATCTGCCTCACAAGCACAAGGACCTGAGTTCGATCCCCAGTACCAAAAAAAAGCAAAATAAAGTGTGTGTGTGTGTGTAGAAAGAGAGAGAGAGAGATTGTTTGCTTTCCAAGGAGCATTAAGGGTCAAATATTAACAAGTTTAAAAGTGGGTATTAAGGTACTATGCTCTCATACACAGACATGTCATTGATAATTTTATGCCCTCCTCTGTCTCTCTCACTTCTTTTCAGTCTGTATGTGTGTCTGTCTGCACAACCACTAAGAAAGTCAACATGTGAGATGAAAGGAAAACATAAGTACAAGAATACTGAAAATAAAGCACTTTGGTTAAAAGTACTAAACTAAAATTTAAATCCATTTGGGCTTTCTTTTTGAAACTATGAACTAACCTGTTTATAAACAAGCATAAAAATTGCAATGCATTTTGAATACTTTTTATTAAAATTTTTCCAGGGAAGATGTATATCTTGTAGTATTACAAAATATTCCAAACGCCTGTATAAAATATCATGAAATAAATGTGAAAATGTCATCTTTTTTTCTAAGAAATAGTTACTTATCATTTGATTCAAATATAACTGACAAACCTCTAATTAAATTTTTATGTATATCTACCTGGTCTTCAAATTTGCCATGTTTTCAATATTCTAGGACTGAAAAGAAAATAGCATAAGCTTATAGATCAAAAAATTTACATAGCTACCTAATAGTTAATATCATGTCCACTTTTAATACTATATATTTAAATAATTATACCTTCAGCCATGCCAGTACTACAACATTCTACTGATGCTATTAAGTCTCTCCCACAGAAAAGAGTACCTTCTAGCATCATTTACAAATACCTGCTGCCTAGATTCGTGAAATCTTTCATTTAAAACATGTATTCTTGTGGTTAAAAGGAATCCTATTTAGAGTTGGAGGAAAGCAATGCTATTTATTACGAAGTTCTGAAAAAGCAGAAGACAAAAAGTTATCTAAACTCTCAAGTAGACATGTTCATTTCCTAATTCCTAGGTAATTAAGAAGGAAAAGACTATACTCTAACTCACCTCCCTTCAAAATGCTAAACTGATGATTTAATGGAAGCAGAACAAGTTATGGAGGGGGAAGGGATATTGGAGAGAGGAATACCTTTTTCTGGGCTCCACAAAGGGTTGGGGTCCTAATTATTTTTAAGTATAATCCAGCAAACCTCTTCTCATGCTTAACTGCACTGAGTGACACTATTTGTGATGCCCAGTGTGCTGAAACTGAGCAGGTTGCTGTCAGTTTAAAAATGACTATAATAAAAGTGACCATGAAGATGGATCTTGTGATTTTGCGTTTCTAATCAGTCATCTGTGAAGAACACTTTTGCTTTGATTCAGCAGACTGGTGACAGCCATGATTGATAGCACATGAGGATGAAAAAAGGTTATTAACTGTCTTCCTATTAAGCTCAATGTATTACCCCTCTAGGTGAGTCTCATACTTTAAGTTAAGGTACTTACTCAGGTAAGGTCAAGAATGAACTCTATGGAGATGGTATTCATGCTCCTGTAAATAAGCAAGGCATTCTGGCATTGATTTTTTTAAATGTAGCATTTAAACAGTATTTAATCTCATTGTCCTATTCATTAGCTAAAAGGAAGAAATTTCCGCCTTTCAACACCATACATGTTGAACACACTAAACATATAAAAAACATCATTAAAATGCAAAGATTTGAATGTAGAGCTAACTAGCAACATGTTGTGGCATGTAGATGACTATATTTAAACACATGGCCAGATTTGTATAATCTATGAGGATGTTTTCAAAATTAATTAATGGTTTAAAGTAAACATCTGCAAAAATTGTTTTAATTTTTAATCATCTAGAAATGACAAGTTTATAATAAAAAATTAATAGTAATTGCTAAAAAGTTCAAAGGAGCTATTAAAATGCCTAGATATTTGTTTTGGTTTAAAAGGTACTTGTTAACTTCATCCCATTTTAAATGTTTTTAATTAGAAATATTGCATACAGATGGACATTTAATGACAATATGCTTGTCCTTTATTAGCATACTGGTTATAAACACAAATAATATTATAGATCCTGAAGTATTTAAAGTATCCCAGTAACTGAAAACATACTATTAAACAAAAGAATAAATTCTTAAAGTTATTCTATTTCCTGAGTGCACTTATTCTTTCGAAAGCCAAATATATTGAAAATTTTTTGAACATTTCATTCAACTCCTCTTTAAAAACATTTCAATTGTATAGGTTTGATTCTAGGAGATAATAGATTAAACATAAACATTTTAATATAAAATTATAGTATTCTGTTTCCTCATGTTTTCATTACCATGTGTCATATGTAATTGAATTAGCCAAAGATCCCTTAGAATCTCAATAGCTTGCAGTAAGGTAACCACTTAAACTATAGCCAAATTTCAGCTCTGTGTGCTTCGCGGTTCTTCATGGAGCAACTATGCACAGTGGCACAGGAAGTTACTAGAATGTTATTAGAAGGTCAACACAGAGAAAATCGTATTATGTCTAAAAGCTGTCTCTGGTATATCATGGTCTGTTTTCCCATTGTCATTTATTACATGTTTTTGGTCTGCAATGAATTTCACTTTGAAAATATAGTGTTTATCACTGGTATCCATCAACAATGGAATATAGAGAAAGTAAGAAAATGAAGTTCAAAATTTTGTTGAATTTCTCTTTACAGCCCGAAAAATTGGCTCTCTATCCTACTCTGCTTAATATGATGATTGCTGTTTTAGGAAGCCTTTCCAGTTCTCTAGTATTTTATGTATGCCAAGTATAATTTAAATATACACTGAAAGCCTCTTCATAAAAAATGTTGGACTGATATAAAAAATGTTTACTTAATGAATTGTGTTTATGTGGAGTGGACTTAAGTGTAGATGTTGGAATTCATACAAGTTTTCTTCAATAAGACACATTAACATCATTATTAAATGATTTCTCTTTTTGTTCTATCCAATTTCAGCATGCAAACTCAAATTATGAAATTTAGAAATCAATGATAAGATATCAATGAGGAAATATGATCAATGATAGCATTCTACATTCTACATACAAATATTTGTCAAAGTTTTCATGATAAAATTTTAAGTTAATAAGAAATAATATGTTGTGTCTTTCTCAAAAACATTGCTTTTAAAATCAGAAAAGAACAATGCAGTTCCAATCTGTCTCAAGGTAATTAACACAATGCTCTGAAATGTTAATGAAATTCCTTTTTCCTCCTTCTGCCTAATTCAGAGTTTCTTAAGGCAAATGAGGAAATGCAAGGGCCAGGTAGGCCTGAGAGGAACACACACATTTTCTAGACTCCTCTGTTTCTTCTCTTTATGGAATCAAGGTCTAGAACAAACATTACACACCACATACAATTTATGAAAGAACAAGAGACAGTTCCAGGTAAAATTTAGGCCACTTCCAAGACAGTCAATTAGCATAAAGTTGAACCTTATTTTTGCAGAATATACCACTGGCAGACAATATAAATTTAAAATTCTTTATCCCTTTGAAACTCCTGAAAAGAATGAAACATGAGGGCTGGGGCTTTAGCTCAGTGGTTCTGCTGCCTGCAGTGCAAGGACATGAGTTCGATCTCCTCCAGTACCAAAAAAAAAATTACAAAAGAATGAAACATGAATGTTGTTTAAGCAAAGGACAGAACTGGCAAAGAAAACTTACACTTTTGGTTCTCAGGCTATTGAGACATAGTTTCACAGGGGGATGGGGCACTAGGGCATAAGGCATCTTTAGTTTACAGTTTCTAGGGCTTAGATTCCTTTAAATTTGAAAGTTTTCCGCAGTTTTTCCAATCTTATATGCTTCTCCCATTCTCCTCTCCCTCTTCCTCCTTCAGAACTTACTAGGATACATAGGAGCTGAGTGGTGCATGTATGCACAGCCAGACGTGGAGGCCGGCAGCTGCTGTCCACTCCCAGACTGTACCTGAGCTCAGTGGCCACTCTGCTCTCCTGCCCAGCCCACTCCTGCCTGCAGTGTTGCCGCTGTCACGCCAGCCGGTGATTTGATAGGCTTGTCGGGTTGCCATGGTGTTGACTTCTTGCCTCTGAGGAGCTGCCCAATGACTGGAGGTCTGGGATTAAAGCGGGAAGAGGCAGCGGCTACAGCGAATTTCAGCAGCAGCTGCAGCAGCTAGAAAGGAGAACCAAGAGGACGAGGTCTTTAGCCTGAGCTCGCTCCCTTGGTCAGGGCCGCCAGCGAGGGAAGGAGAAGAGAGGGTGGATGGTTGAAATGGTGACCACGGAAGTCAGAAGACCCAAGTGAAGGGTTTGAGAGCCACTAAACTCATAAGCACTTTGCACTCGCTGGGAGGAAAAATCTTCCAGAATTCGTTATTATTCGCACAAGACATTGCCCCGGGTTGAGTGTTGGGACTGAGAGCAAAGAGATCTTAAAAGCTTCCTAAAGTAGCTGATGAATTTCCTCTATACCTCACCCTTCATTTGGGCAATACCCTAATTTGAGAAATAAAGAGGTGTTCTGTTGAGAACTTTAAATCAAGGAAACTAACTTATTCCAAGAAGAGAAAATGTAATTAGGCGGCAACAAAGTGAATGAAAATAGTGGCCAGGGAGGGCGGCGGGCGAGGCGGGGGCTGGGGAAGCCAGAAAATGCATGTGCGACGCACCAGCCCAGACGGAAATTGTAAACTAGGAAATGAAAGGGAAAGAAACAGCTTCTGTTATAAATTAGTAGGTAGGTGAAGGTTACGTAAAGAAGAAAAGGGAAAGTAAAGCTGTTAAAAGAATAGAATAAAACCCTTGGGAGTTCAATTCGAAATTCCCCCTCACTCCCCAATCCAAGGGGGAGGAGGAGGAGGAGAGAAACAGCGCATTCTGGTGTGATGAGAACTCTCTGGAATGTCTGGAGGAGAGGCTAGAAGTGCGAGGGTAAGAAGACCCCGCTGCTGAATAAATGGCAGCAGAGGGGATGGGGGCGGGGAGCGGCAGAAGAGCGGTCCAGGATTCTTCAGGGAACTGGGAGATCCGCAGGAGGGGGATTCCAACAGAAGGCAAAGAACAGAAGTTCAGGCTCTGAGCGTGCGGAGGGGGGAAAAAGACAAAAATCTGTGCGAGGAAAGGAGGGAAAAGGTGTGTGCTGCTGCGGGAGGGCGTGGGAAGAAACCGCAGTCAGCTCCCAGGAGCCCAGAGGGGAGCCACTGGCGGCACCAGGCAGGGAGGACGCGGGCGCGGAGACCGGCCGGGGACGCGCTCCGGGCGGGACAGCGAGCGAGCGGGGCGCCAGGTGCCGCCAGCCCGCGCCCGGGCGCGCAGGGACTTCTCTGGGCGCTAGAAGAGCGGCTCCACCAGCCCGCCGGAGTCACCAAACACACGCCTCACTCACTACTTTACAGCCACTTTCATTGATTTTCGTTAACAAATAAACGTAATATCCATTCCAGCAACACTTCCCCTGGCCGCAGCTAGACTGCCAGAAGCTCTGATGGCCGCTTGCTCTGGACAGCAGTTTTCGCATCTCCAGATCAGTCGTTTCCCTTCCCTTCAGGTTTGGGGTGACTAGTGCTCGCTTCTCTCTATAATTTGGGAGTCACCTTTTAGAATAAGTGGAAGACAGGTCCAGACACAACTTTGTGAACCGAGGAGGGCTCACTCTCACTTCATTTGCATATTAATTTTTGCTAATCAGAAGTAACTCAGTTTGGAAGGAAAATACCAGAGAAGAAACCAACTTTTTTTTTTTTTTTTTGGTATCTGCAGGGAAATTAACACTAGGACCGCAGGCGCATCTACTACTCCCCTTCAGTTGTCTTTAAAAATATCCCTTTCAAAATAAAGAATTTATTTTAAAGTAGCCCCCTTTCAAACGCCGTTTCTGCTCGAGGTTCTTCCATACATGTCAAAGGGTTGTTGAATTATTCATTATTGTAATTACTATCATCATTGTCATTATCCCTTTCCATGTGGAAATAATTTTATTATCGTAATTTGATATCTGAAGAATTTCCTGTTAGTCGTTTGATAATCATTTTTTCTGCTGAAAAGAAAAGTTTTGTTTATAAATGAGAGGGAAAATGTTTTAAATGCTTTGATGTTTGCTATAGATTTCCGTTTATCTAATCGATCGGAATGCCAATAAAATCGATTAAAGGTTTAGTGTTTTACAAACACCCATTTTGTGCTTTTTGATTTTATGTTCAGAATGATTTTAATAAACGCAATGTTTTCCTTTAACATTTTGCCTTTTAAAAATCTAAGCCTTCATTGTTTTTCCTTTTATTACTACAAGTTGCCACTTAAAGTTCTCCTAATAGGAAAATACACCAAAAATATAAGTAATGGCTGAAATGGTTTAAATTTCATTCTCTTGTTGCTCGAGGTATTTATATAAAGCCCTTTAAAATCTTGGAGAATTATATGCGATCATTCAGTGATTGCGGAATATTAAATTAAACTTAGATAAATCCGCATTGAAGGAGGCAGTACCCAATCCTGAATTTATTTCCCATTTTCTCAACAGCATCACCGTGCTCCTCTCTTTGCAATGACAATGTGCCAAATCTGGGCATTTTGAAAACATTTTTCATATGCTTTAAGAGGGGACTGATAGACAAAGAAGAAAAGGCGATGATCTTTTTGCTCTGAGGTATATTTTCTTTAACCTTTTTCTCTTAGACTTTCACTGGTAATCATTTTAAAGCAAAAGTTTGAAAATCATTTTATGTATTGTTTTTGCTTTCACCTTTTTCCCTACTATTTATAATTCATTCCTGAAATGGAGTTTTGGTTATAATTTAATGTAAAGCTGTCATTTATGTACCTTGACAAACAACATTGTCTTTCAAATATTTCATTAATTTAGTTTCTGCTAGTTGTCTTTAAAGGTGTTTAATTACACATTTGTAACTTACATCAGGTAGGCTATTTGTTTATTGTACTATTTAATAGTGCTTTTGTGTCTAATATTTAGGAGCATTGCATACAATGGTGGGGGCTTTTCTTCATCTAGAAATAATCTGCAGATTTGTCTTGGAAATGTGGATGTTTGTATGGATGCAATGTCCTGTTTTAAATGGTTTTATTTGTTGGCTAGCATTTAGTATATTGCCTATGTAGCCTTTTATGGACTATATAGGGATGCTTTTAGGTTTTAAAAGATCACAACTTTATCTCCTCTTCAAGGAAACCAGTTATTTCTTTCTGCCTCTTTCTGTCTTTTTTTCTACTGGTCTATCTTTTCCCATCTGGATGTCTCTTGGAGCTCTTCCCTAGACAGAATGTAAAATTTTCATTGGAGACTCTTGCAGGAAATATCCATGTGTGTTTGAGGAGGGTGTGCTTGTGATCTCAGGTTGGGGTGCTGTGATTGTGTGGTGTGAGGGGAGGATAGTGGTAAGGGGTCCTCCTTAATTTGCATAAGAGCTGCAGAAGTGCTAGAGAAGTTAGTGACCTGCTATTGTTTGAGGAGAGTACTGCCTGATTTTGTTTATAAACACTGGGCAGTTTGCCTGGAGGGAAAAGAGGTCATGGGACTGTCTGAGCTCTGACCTGTCAAAGGCCAGAGGGTGTCTGACTTGTCTTTTTCTCTTTCCCCTTTCTCTTCTCTTCTCCTTTGATTCTTCCTCCTTCACACCCTGAATGATCCCTCCTTTCTTCATCATTCCTTTCTTTACCTGTGTCTAATCTTACATAATGAAGCCCACCTTCAGGAGAAAAGAAAAGAAGAAAAGAAAAAGAAAAAAAGGAGGTCAGGACCTCTAGAGGAAAAAACAAGAGGCTAAAACAAATTAATTCAGAAGAAAAATCCAAAAATGGACTTCAGTAATAGAAAAACATACACGGATAAGGAGGACAGAGACTGTAGACCAGGAGGGGGTATTTTTATGATAAAAGAAAGAAGACTATAAAGCAAATAAGAGTCAGGCTGGAGGAGTGGAGGAAATCAGGGAAGGATTTAACTGCCCACAAATACTACACACATACATACACACTCAAAATACCCCTCTCTTTTGAATTTCATTCCCTTCAGTTCACTCTCACCATCAAAGTGAATGTGCATTCTTCACGTTAAGTCATATTTGACGCCCCCCCCCTTGTTAGTTCTCAAGCAAATACACTTTGTGCATAGTAATGAGATTTGGAACCCACCACACACACAAACACATACTACTATCACTTGAATTATTTTACTGTAAATATAAGGTGTTTGTGACACCTTCTCAAACAAACCCTGCACCTTTCCATTTACTGTCAAGTTCACATCTCCCTTTCACATACACACACACACACACACACACACACACCCTTAAAATGACAGTCATTGGTTTCAAGTTTAAGTGTGTTTTGGAAAGGGTTGCTGAGTTAAACAAAAATGTTAGTTAACATACTCCTTTGTTAAATAGCCCCCGGGTGGAGAAGTACCAACAAAAAGAGGAAAGGAAGAAGCGGGCTGAGGATCTGAAAGTGTCTGTGTTGATAGAAAGGGTTCCTAACGCTGAAATTCTGTAATGCCTTGTTTCAAACTGAGCTCATCTATAGACCCCGGAAGCGCGGTCAAAAGACTGAGATCCCTTTTCCCTCGGGCTGGAGTTGGCCTTGAGCTGTAGGGATGCGGGGGCGAGGGAGGTGGGGTATTTATTAGTGAACTGGTGAGGGTAGAACAGAGGAAGGTGAGGAGAACCCACAGACAGCTAAAGTCTCATTAACTGTAAAGCCCCGAGTCTCCTCCCATAGATTTGGGAAATAAAACGCGGTAAGGAAAAAGTCTAGAAGTGGAAATTACCTTTTGTCTCATTGTTAATTACTGCTTGCCTGCAACATTCAACACCTAACTGCCTGGCATCCGTTTGGTTCTCAACCCAGATGGCACTCAGTGTCAGGGTCCAAGCTCTCTAGAGTGGACTTAACTCGGCTGGGGTTCTTTAGCAAAGTGTAGACGAGGATCTAAAAGTTCTCAGATAGGTAGGGAACTCTATCCTTGTTTCACTTTGAAATCAAAAAGTAGCCAGCTATGGGGGGGGGGGTGCTGCGGCGGGTTCGCGCAGAGTTTAGGGACAGCTGAATGGGGGGGGCGGGGTGTTAGGGTCAAAGGTGGACCGCAAGGGGTCCGCAGAGACCTGTGAGGTCGCTGGGTTTCCTGGATAGAGAGACGGAAAAGGACGGCGCGGGAGGCAGCGGCTCAGCCGGGTAGAGCGGAGCGGATCGCGG
>NW_004624744.1:14574520-14590673 GCF_000247695.1 Heterocephalus glaber | reverse complement strand
TTAAAATAATGTATTCTTGTTCTGAGAATGACTCTACTAATAATCTCTAGTTTCCTAAAGTAAGATAGGAAAAGAAAGGAGATTCTGTTATTAGAATATTAATCCTGTTTTTGACAGAAAGGTAAACTGATATAATTGCTTTTCAGTTGAAGGAATGGGGGTTTATACAAGTGTGAAAGCATCGGAAAAGGATTAGCATTTTTTTGCATAATGAAAAGCTCTGTTGAATAGGGTCCTGAATGGCTGACTGAATGACTAAGATGAAAGGAAGATGAAAATGCAGGCTTCTCTTTCTTTATGCCTATGCTCTGCTCTCTCTAAAGTTATGTTTGTTCAAGACTTGAGAAAACAAGCAGAGGCTCAGATTTCAGCAACTTTATGAGATGCCCTGAGTTTTCATCTTCACTGGGAAGTAATATGTATGACAATAGTGTAGCTAAAGGATGACAACAGAGGTTTGTATTTGGAAGTGTTCAGAAACATGGCAGGCTAGCCAAATATTGACTAATGAGTATTAAGAATTCCCAACACTTTGCTGGCAAAAACAGTTATTTTAGAGTAGGCCAGGGGTATGGGATGAATACTTAGCTAATTTACAGTTGAATATATAGTATACTTTTATTCCTCTATCAACTATAAATAACTATCCCGATTGACAGAATACTTCATTTGGAAAAGACTTATGCATTCTGACGTTTGGCAAAGTTGAGTGTTTTAAGTGGCCTATCAGCTTTCGTGGCTGGGAGGGGGACAGTAAATGACAATACAGAATTATTTTCTTAGAATTTAGTGCATAAAGCTCTGAGTGCAGCCTTCATGTTGCTTAATGTAGGTGTATTGTATATTTTGTTTTTAAATACTTTAAAAATACCTAGATACTGTATGTTCACTCCTAGAAACATATGCGGTAGGGTTTTCTCTTGTCACTTGTTAGGGCTGTAACTGGTTATCAGTTGATAATGTGATCAGGACTCTTAATGATGTTTCTTCAACCATAATTAGGGCAGTTAAAATACCATGAGTGTTAAGACTCTTTCAAAGGTGGGGATTGGTTCTTTTGTATATATGTAAATCAGTTGCAGTGTAGATGATTATTTATCAATATGTATCTTAAACAAGCTCTTTCTGGTTTAAGGTCACCACACATGAGACTTTGAAAGATTTCAGCAGCTATTAAGCCAACTGGTTTGTTGCTGGCTTGTAGAACTTCTACTTGCCTCATCACTTCTGTGGTTCACTTGCTGAGGTACTATTAAGACGGTTATGTGGAAACTTGGGAAATCAGAAGTATTTTCATGTAAATTAAAGTGTAAGGGTTGCCTCTTGAGTGCAGCATATTGTAAAGGAAAACTCTTTGATCTTTGTTACATAGTCACCAAAATTCTTTACTAGAATCCTTTCTAAAATTTGTCAAGAAATTCTGGATTGTCTTAAAAACTTTTATGGTTAACTTTATGATATGCTTGAGAAAAGTCTTAAAAGAACAAAAAAATCCACATGGAGGCTATTCTTTTACTTGAACAAGGGCTTGTTAAGGTATTTCCATAAGAAAAATGTGTTAATTTAAAAAATAAATTCATTTATATTTTAAGACATTGTTAACCAAGCACCATGTGTTGTAACTGGCAGTTTTCCAGCCACCATGGAAGTGGATCACACATGGGTTAATAGTAGCTTATGTGATGTCTGCATTCTTAGGAAATGGGCAAAAGCCCAGGGTATTCTGATATCAGGATTTTAGGAATCAGACAGAAAGCAGAATATATGTTTATATGGGAACAGATGGACACATGTGAGAACTAAAAGTGCACAATTTCTCTTGGCACTTGTTTTAGTTATCCCTGATGATATAACCAAGATCTCAGTGCACTCACAGTCTTTGATGGCTAAGGACAAAATGGGCTTTTAATGAGGCTCAATGACATTATTTTCTTGCATAAGGATTGTGCCCCTTGTGATCTTGCTGGAGTTGATGTTCTGTTAATTCCCTCATTTCAGAGATTCAGCAGTTGCCTTGAAAGTTTGGTATGATTTCACATCTGACATACAATCCTCAGCTCACAAGTGGCTACTTTCTACTACCCTACTCTTTTAAAGGTTTGTGAGTAAAAGAAAATATTCTTGAATATATGCACTCAATTTAAAAATATGCTAAAGTCATATATGGCAAGCTGCATCTCTAATATTATTAGCTACTTTAACATTCTTCAGATAAAAAACCAAAATTTAAAAATTTGAGCAAACTGACTTGGATCTCATAATGCCCTCAGGTCCATGCAAGTCAGGTAGGTGTTTTTGACATCCGGGTTGGTATCCATGGGTAACCATCATATTTTTAGATTATAGACCATTTCTAATGTTTGTTGGTCCTGAGGATACAGTGGTGTTCAGACGATAATTACTGAATGGTACATAGTACAGCACACACCACTAAAGAGGAGGTATATATGTTCCATTGTAAAGCTATAAAAATAAAAAGCAATCTAAAAATATTTATTCATATCTAAATAATTTTAACCAGGGGAAATTAACTTTTGGGTTAAAATGAACATTTTACTACTGTCCATAAAGTTATTTTCCTTCACTGTAAAGAAAGGAAATCTGTACTTGTAACAGTCTTAAAATATAGAACCATGAGCAGATATATGCCACTTGGTTGTATTATTAAAATCAAAACAAAACTTTGTAAGAAGAGACTTTTTAGAGAATCTTAAAATTTGGCTGTTTGGAAGAATAAATTGAAGAAGCCTAGTCATTATTAGATTTATATTTTCCTTTATTAAAAGGACACCTTTATTAAACCTGCAATACCTTACTATCCTGGATTCTTCAGAATCTAGTTTATAGTATGTTAAAAAAAATACATTGAGGAATCATGTAGTTAATACTAGGACATCTTTAACCCACTAATAGAGAATGAGGATAATTCATCTGTTTTGGTTTGTTAGATACAATTGTGTTTCATCTTCCTTAACATTCCTGTATACACACACACACACACACACACCCCTACCTTCTTTCCATGTTAGTTTCTCTCTTTCCTCTTTAGATGCCATTATTTTGGAAGCCTGTGAAATTTTCCTTCCACAGACTAAATTTATTTTATTTTCTAAGAATTGTTCAATAGTCTCAACAGAAAAGATCAGGCAGCAAGGTAAGGCAACTAGAAACTATCAAAATGTTACAGCTTGGGAACTGCCTTAAAGTCATTAGTTCAGTCAGCTCATTTTCAAATGTGGGATATTGAGTAGCTGAAAAATTATCATTAACTTACCAAACAAGGTAGGTGAATGTGAAGGCAAAAACTCAGTATCATTACCCAACAACCAACAGCTTTGTTGCATGAGTGAGTTTGATGGCTGAGGAATGATGAAGAGAAGAAAAGGAAGATGTTCTGTGGTACTCCAACAATGCTACTGTCTGCTCTCACAGAGTGAGTTCTCTGTTCCTAAAAGGAACCAAGTAAAATCTGGATAGCCTCTTCGCACTGTGACTGTTAAACAAAATTTTACATAAATAAGGGTTTAGACTAGGTGCTTTGAAAGGCCAAGAAGAGCCTCTGATTCATAAAAATACTGATGATCTCAGTGACTTAAAATGTATTTTTAATAGTCATGAACATGGTGTGAACATGAACAAAGTTTCCCATTCTATGTTGGGAAAGTAAATGAAGACAAGGCTGAGATGTTTTAGAGGCAGCACAGTGTATAGAATGACAGTTAAAGCCAGACATTTCTTGGAATTTTTTTTTTAAAATTCCTGTTCATTTTTAAATGAGGTTGTTTATTTGAACTTAAATTTCAGATATTTGAAAACTGACTTTTTTTTTTTTTGGCTACTGGATAACCAATAGGAATCATATTAGATCTACAGGACACCTGGGTTAAATTCCTTCTATGGATGACCTTATCCAAGCTACTTAACCTTTCTGAGACTCAGTTTCCTCATCTGTATCCCAAGGTTGCTTTAGAGATTACATAAACTAAAGTGTTCTCAACATTAAAATAAATGAATGGGACAGTATTTGATGCCTGCTCCTATGTTTTGTTTGTTTGTTTTTTCAGTAGCTGCTTGTTTGAATGTAATGCTCGGCTAAAGTACATTAAAGCCAATCTCCATAGAATGTTTTGAGCAGAGTTGACCTTCTTCACAAGAGGAAATAGGAACTAGGCAATGGACGTTTAACTGGTAGGAAAAAGAGGTAGTTAGCTTCTTCTCATGTTGGTTGCTCACTGACAGGTACTTAGATGGCATCTGGGTTGGTAGGTGGTTAGTCTTCCACATCATTACCTTCCACTCCATTATCACAAGTTGGTTTGGTTCTAAGGGCTTCTAGATATTTAATGCATTTTGGGGTCTTTATTTTTCTAAGAAGAAAATTAGGACAGAAATAGTTTTTAAATAATTCAGACTTTAGTCTATCCAAATGAACTCAAGATTCCAGACTGTCCATTAAATACGATAATAGAAGAGACCACAAAGCTTATTTCAGTCTTGCAGTTGACCCAGTCTGCTTGAAAGCCTTTGAATTAAAGGATTTTCCTAAACTGGATTAAATGTCATAGAAATACCTTTCTATGTATTGAGTATTAACATACTTTGATATTGCCATGAAAGGAACAGGCACTGTTACGTGGTACCCTGTTGACAAAAACTTATATCAGCCTAGAGAACAAATCTTACTATTAAACACCCAGTAGTATCTATAGAACTCTTAAATTTTCATGGGGGATTTTTTTATAGCCAAGTTATGATTCTCCGCCTTGCTTAACTGTTTGAAGAGATCATAGTCCTTTATCTCTTTATACTAATGCATTATTAAATAGAGGACTAACTAAGTTGAAAATTGCATTAATTATTAATAAATATATAAACACAATTTTGGGATCATCTAGAAACTTAAATTTGTTATGGTTTTTTAAATCTTTCTATTCTTAATAATTTCCCATTCTGATATATGCAAGCTACATATTTATACACAAAATTGTTTATATTTTATAGTGAATATAAGTATATTCGGATTATAATTTCACAATTTTGTGTTTGATTTTTGCTTAATATTTGTGTATGATTGCTTCATAATTATTTTTTTTTGGTACCAGTAATTGAACTTGGGACCTTGTGCTTGCAAGGCAGGCGCCGGAACCACTGAGCTAAATCCCTGAGCCTGCTTCATAATTCTTGTTAAAGCATTTCTTCTAAGTGTGTGTATGGCCTATATCATGGTCATTATAAGGGGCCCTGGCCTTGACAGTCTATTTGAAGCACATTTTGTTTAGTCTAAGCATTTATTGAATACTAATCAAGGTAATAATACCCTTCACTGCAAGAAAAAATTTAATATCTTAGCATTTTTCATGACTCTTAAGAGTTTCTTCAAATAAGTTGTAACCTCCATGAGGGCAGCATCCAGGTCTGCTTAACCACTGTATCCAGTGAGGGACATGTTATGGGAAAATCCTTGGTACTCAATAAATATCTGTTAAGTGAATGAATTGTAATGAAAAACATTCATAGAAAACTTCAGTTCATTATACCACTAGATTCTGCCTCTTCTCTTGAAATCTAGGTCCTGAAAATAAATATTGAACCTTAAAAATAGCTGGGCCTGTCTTGGAAAATTCCACTGAGAAAAGTACCTTCCAATTCAATCTAAATGGGTTTTATATTAGAGCTGTAGATTGTTGCAGTCAGAAGGAATATGGCACAATCTCCTTGTTTAACAGATAAGGAAACCAACTCTCACTGAAATTCCTGGAAAACATCACATAACTACAGAGCACAGTTGGTGTGTGTGTGCTTTTGTGCGTTTGTGTGTATGTGTGTAAATGCATGTGTCCAAGTCAGTGAATTACTTAAAATTTTTGTAACTTACTTGGCTTAGCTTCTTTCTTATCTAAACATACTTAATATTAATATGAGAATAATTTGTTGTGTAGGTTTTTTTATTGGTGAAATTTTCTCAAGCAAAGGAAATTTTGTAATATGTTCCTATTCCTCTGATGATTGACTGCTCTGAAATTATAAAACTAAGCTATTACAGGTAGAATAGAAATTGCCTAGGAAGTGTAAACTTGCAGGGAAAAATGGGGCTGGTTGATTTGGTTCTTGAAATGAAGCAGGGTACAGATTAGGAATCATTATAGTTTGCCAGAAGTTGCTGGTCCTAGAAGCCTGTTTGAGTGCTCACTGTCAACAAGGAAATCACGGGCAGCACTCAAAGTGGCTCACCTCTGATTTATTCATAAACCTCACACACGAGCACTTGGCTTTGTTCTTGCTCTAGGAAGGGGGACTGATACCAATAAGAACAGGAATAAAGAGCTTCTTGCATGGTCCAAGAGTGAATAGCACTTTATCTAAAAGCCTGACCTCCTTTCTCTGGGTCTGTTATCCCAGAGTTGACTCTTATTGGCTGTGTTTCCTCAGATGAATGGAGAGAAGAGGTTATAACAAGTATCTCCTCTGTAAACTCCATAGTGTACATAACAAGAAGTATACAACTGGAATTTAGGTTCTGATTTAACCTAAAGGTTTTGGTCTTTATACTAAATGGAAAAGCTCTTTTCAAAGAGCTTGAAGAGTTTCACATTTAATAATAGTTGGAAAAGTATTGTTTTTTTTTTTTACAATTGAAGAATACAATAATTTCAGAGTAAAATTGGTTTTGACAAACCCTCCCTCCACTAAAGTGAACTGAGAGAAATTTAATTACGGGGGAATTAAGGGGTAGGGAATAAAATAAGTACTACATGGGTAGAAGCAAAGAAATGAGCTGGCTTGTCAATTGATTAACCATGTTTAACTGAGCAGCTTCATTTGTGTCACTTCACAAATTATGCTTTACTGCAGCAGTCCCTGGTGAGGGGAAGAAGGGGAAAGAGCCTTTCAGAGACAGTCAGCTGGCTGGCTCACACTGGGGCAGAGGTTGGGTGGAGTTACTTAAATCACCAGAGCAACCTTCAGTTAATACCTCCCCCACTCATCCCCTACCACCACTCTGGCTGCACTTTTCTCCTTTGGTGGAGTTGCTTTCTCATTACTTACAGCACATATAGTTACAAAAATGGCTTCGGATTTTTACAACACAGTCCATGAACTCAGAAGAGCCATATTGGGAGATGGTGTTGAGTGTTAATGATATATCTTTAGATAAAGCCATCCTTCTATGCAATCACATCAGAATCATCAGCTTATTTGTCATGGCTGAAGGGAAAATGTCAGGACCAATGAATGTATGTGTGCTGAAGAAGCAAAAGGATTTTGGAGAGAGACATTTTTTTGGGCTGGGAGTTGGCCATGGCTTAGATTTAGCTCCAGGGAAATACTGGGATTAGCCAACACTGTATACAAATCCTTAGCATAACAGAATTCATTGGAAAATGGAGTGGTAGAGGTCACAAGCATGGGCACATTTCTGGAGACATGCTCTAGGCCAGTGATGACGAACCTTTTACAGTTTTTAATGATATAGCTCGCTGCAGCATGTGTGCCTTAGTTTCACCACCAGTGCTAGGCTTTTGTACAGAAACTGTGGGAAAGAATGAGATGATTTGTGAAAATTGTTTTCAGGGCTATGTTGCATGTAGGATCATTGCTTTCAGCAGGATTGAAGTCATAGGCTTGAAAGGCATCAACGGAAAACCTATATAACATGCTAAATATGGCTCATGTTTTAAATTTAGTTGCATTAAAAGCACTTCAAGCTACATTCATCAAAACACTTTTCAGGAAGATAATATTTAAATATACAAAAGTAGCATTCAGGTATAAAGTACTTTTGACAATATAGTCCAGTGAAAGTTAATACTTAATTTAAATGGCAGTAATTATCCTGAAGTACTTGTTACACTGTTGAATATACAAAAAAACCCAGAAGCTGAACTTTCTTTACAGAGTTCATTTGGAAACTTTAATTGAAAAATAACTTATTTTCTTCAGTTACAGAAGTTCTTATCTTTGATAGACCAATACTAGCAGATTTATTTCATTTTGGGCCCAGTTAACTGTTCTCTTTCAGATAATGTACGCATACAACCACTTCTTGTTTAATTCTATTGATTTACAGTGTTAAAGAGAAATAATCTGATACCTGTTTCCTGTCCTCTGAGTATTTGTCCTCAAAGAGGCTGATTAGTTTTCCCCCCAGCTCTTTAGCTGTTTTAAATGTATAATTATCATTGCATGTCATTTGATAGCCGCACTAATTGCTCCCAACTATTGTCTGTTTGCACTTAATGCTGAAACCTGATCAACATCCTGCTTTGGTTGATGTTTGGTGGTAAACTTTAATTAACTCTTATTGCATTGAAGAAGAGTTCAGGCTTGGTGCTAACTAATCATTTACCTTCATTATGTCCTGACAGCTCCACTTGTTCTTGGTCCTAATAGATACACCAGTCAGTAAATAAACCTGCAAACCTCCATGCCTTGTACTTGCTCCATACTGATATTTTGCTGCTTAAAGTATAAGATAATTGGGCCCAGACAATTATTTAGTTAGTTTACTATCTCTAGTTCTGCAGACACTAATCTTAAATTGCTTCTTTCATGCTGGACAATTTAATTTTAATAGAAACTGTAGATTTGAGATAACATTATTCCTTCAACATAGTTCCTCTGAACATGCATCTTTTGAATCAATACAATTAAGCTTGTCTCCTGTTGGAATTCTTGTAATTATTTTTCCTGAAATACTTTTCCTGTAATGATATTGAAGTTAAAGTAATCAGGTTACCAGCAGATCATGTAAAATTCAACTCAAAATTGCTGGCTGCTTGATTTTAATTTGTCTGACATCAAGTTTGTTTGAAAAGGGATAATATGTGGGTAAACCAAGGAGCTTATAATTATGGTTGACGTTTGTTTGTTTATAATGAAATCTAATTAAAGTTCATACATTTAAAACACAAAAGTTAATTACTGAATTGCTCACTTCACTGATGGGCAGCAGTCAAATTAACTTTCAGGCCAAGTGGGGTAAAGAATGTAAGAGACTGGAGAGACAGAGACAGAGACAGATACAGAGACAGAGACAGAGAGAGGAGAATGGGGAGAGAGAGAAAAAACACAAAAGCCCAAACAAAAGACTCTTCATAATAGAAATAAAAGAACCAACTAATCTTAGTGATCAAACATAAGTTTGCCAATATTTCATTGAGAAGAAAACTTGGCATTCCACTTATGTTCTCTATTATATTAGTGCTAATGTGGTTTTTAACATAAAGTAATTTAAAATATTTACATGGAATATAAAAGATTATATTTAGTAGACTCTAAGAATGTTATATAGTAAGCAGCACTTGGTAGTTATTTAAAGAATAATGCATATAACTTTCTTCATTAAAACTATGTGAAACCATCTAAAAGCATTGAAATCATAGCTCAGGGAATAGGAATGTTTGGTGGAATATTTGACCTATGATTAGTTTTATGAAGATAATCATGGCTGATTTTGGCTGCAATGAATGATTTTTTTCTTTAAAAAAACGTATGGACAATATTATACTTTTTGTTACATTGGTTATGAGATCATATTGATACAATAGTAAAATACAAATAATTATACAAGTGTTTTCTCTTAAACATGAAATTGCCAGCAGTACAGTAATCAACTAATCAGTTAAATATATGACTAGAGAAGGAAAATAGAGATATAGATTAGAACACATTGATATCATATAGTGTATGAGATAAATATGTGTGCAATAGTTTTCACTAACTTAGTAAATCTCTTTTTAAAGCCAAATATTCTATGGTTATATATACCTCAATAAAATAAATTAAAATTAATTTGTAAATGTTTCTATATGATGGTTTAAAGCATTATCAACTAAACACTCAGGTTGTGTGTAGGACAGAAAATTATTCCATTACATTTTAAAGATTAGCAATGTAAACATATGAAATACATGGCAACTGTGATTTATAACTTCCAAAAATGATCGATGTGGTACATGTTTTTTTGAGGAAAACTAAACGGTTCCATGTAAAAGCTTCATATTTAGTAATGTCATACACTTGAACTTTCAAATGTGATAGAGATTGAAGAAAACGGGTCTGAGAAGAAAAACATAATACTGTTTACTATTGAGATACTTATAAAATTGAGGGCAATTTATACAAGTTTTAGGGTTTTCAGGGAAAATATATATTTAATATAATACTGGGTTGATTTGTAGATCTACATTTCCTTAGAGAAGAAAATTTAAAAGGAATATGTAGTCATTGAATTCTCATCCTACTTACATAGAGGAGGAAAAGGGAAGATGATTGATACATAGGTACGGCTGTTCTCGAGCATTTGGAAGCACCGTTTTCTTCTTTAGAGGAAGCAAAAAAAAGTCAATAAATTCTCACAGTATTGGCAAACAACAGCTTTCTAGTAATACTTTAGCTGATTAGGACATCCTTATCCTTTAATGAAGCAATCACTACAAAGCCCCAATGTCAGCTGGAATACTAGCAAAATAGAACCAAAGAAAGAATCAGAAAGGGGCACTGAACATAATTCAGTTCGTATCCTTGTCTCACACTAATACAAACTATTCATTTTTAATTAGAATGGATAAGAAAATTAGGAATCCACCTAGATTGGTTAAAAGTACCAAAGTTTTTGATTTTTACAAAGGTAGCTAAAGTATTTGGGTCCTTCTTGTCCACTGTTATGAAATTTTCCTGAAGCAAACACATAACATAGGTCATATAACAGTGTGATTTGGTTAAAGTCAGATTATTGATTCTTCTCTAAGGAAAGTAGCTGGAGTTTGATTAAAGGTATAAAGAAAGTGAAGCAAATTCCTGTTTCCCACAACTAATCAAATTAAGAACTGTTGGACTCTTTGGTACAGTACAGTATACCTTTTCTCTTTAGTTCAGAGACATATATGTTTAATGCTATGTAATTGTCATATAAAGTCCATTTAGATTTAGTGATGTGAAAGAGAATGAGGAGAAATGAGGGTAGGAAGAAAAAGAAAGAGAAAAAATCAAAGAGGGAGAAGATCATACATCAACCACAATCATCTTATTTATAGAGAAGGAAGCAAATCTGTATTGAATAGCTAATTTAAGTTGTAATGAGAAAAATAAGACGGAAAGAGGGGAAAATAACTTAGTTGACTCATACTCATATTTGTCTTTGTAAACTTTCCTTTCTTAAAAATGTGCTTGTTTTAAATGTTGAATATATTTGGTTACATCCTTCTATTCAAACTTAATTACCTTCTCCCCTTTGTCATGACATGGGTGGAAAGTTTTTGCCATGTCAGGAGAGGTCGTCACACATTCTTTTGCAGTTCTCTTCATTAAATCCTTCTTGCAGAAGCATTTTCTCTCGTGCTGGGAAGGTAGAAGGGTGTAACAGAAGAGCCCTGAAACATCAGCAGGAAGCTCTAAGCTGGTTAATGCAGTATAATTGTCTGGACATAGACTGGTCTTTGTTTGTGTGGTTCACTCCGAATCAGCTGTAATTAACTCCAGAGTGTTTCCAGATTGCCAGCAAAGAAAAATTACAGCTTTTCTGTTTTAAATTGTAAAGCTCACAAACATTAACTATGCAGATTGCATTTACTTTGATATATTTCTATCCTGCAAGAAAAAAAAAAAAAGCTTACTTGGCTCCCCATCCCACCTCTAAAAATGTGCTTTGGTTAAGTCATTTGATTTAGTGTCTGTCGGAACATAATAGCTTCTTAATAGTTGGATTTGAAACCTTTTTTTACTTAATATTTTCAGTTCTTTGACATTCTAGTATTTCCCTTCCTTCTTGCTAATGTTTCAAATACTGCAACGGGAAAGAAGTTAGGCAATCTTCTATAAAATACTAAATAAACACCTACTAAAACAAGTAAATTTCAGAGAAAGCTGACTTAAAGAAAACCACTTTAAAAAAGTCGAGATCAAAGATATATTCAGATGTAACTGGTAACTTCCACACAGGTACTTTACCTGTGTTTTGATATATCAAAAGAGAGACTGTGAGAAAAGGATAATTTCCCTACCTTCTCTTCGTCAGCATACCACACCCTTTTAAAAGCTCCTGTACAGTAGTTTGTAATTATGAATTCCAATATAGATAAAAATGAGATAGCAGTGTGAACTAATACAGCCTGGCACACAAAAGATCTGTCAGCAACTGATGAAAAAAAAAAAAATCCAGTCTAAAATCTTTTTTTTTCTTTCTTCTGAATTTAACAATAAGGAATTTAAGCCTCAATGTGGCTTTAGCAACCAAAGAAAAGAAGCTCTTGGTGTCTGCATAATACCACTTTGATGGATTTTTTTCATCAGTTCTCTGTACGTGGCAACAAATAAACAAGTATAATTATACTTGTGAAGGTCTATTCATTGCTTTGTCAGGATTAGATATATGTGCCGTTTTCACACTGCGCCTCTCTTTTGTCTTTGCCTAACTCACTATGACATATTGATAGAGGATTTGGAATGGGGAAAAGGCCACAGCAGAGACAGTGATGACCTTTTGGAAACTTGATATAATTCAAAGATTTTTATTTATTTTCTTCTTCTTCTTCTTCTTTTCTTTTCCTTTTTGATTTGTAACTTGTTACCAAATTCTCTCGTAAGTGGACAACTTTTAACCCATTTAAAATGGAGCAAATAAAGACTCAAAGAGTGTTGTGAGATGGCTCGAGGGCAGATGAGAATAAAAACAACAGGCTAAGGAGTGCACTGGTCTTCTTTCTCAGCCCTTAGCAGAGTGGCCAACCTAGCATTCCTTTCCCATTATTCTGTCCTCTCCATCAGATCACGTTCTTTTTAATCATTTCACAAACACTGTCTCACTGGACCATAGAGGAAGACGGGGACAATCTCAATTAAAAAACAGAGGTAAAACTGGCCTCTCTGATTTTGGGTTCTAATGGGAACTCTGCTTGATGAATGCAAAGGAATTCTTCTATTGTTCAGAAAGCACCCCCTTTCATTAGCCTGGCTCCTAGTAGGTGGGTTTGGTCATTTAACAGAGCAGAGTTTAGGCAGCAGTGACTGCAGAGGAAAGCAAAGCAGAGGGAGCAAACAAAGTTCTTTTCTGAATATTGTCCATTATTTCTATAAAAGGGATTTGACATGATCAAAATCACTGATCTTGTGAATTCCTGAGAATACCAAAAAATGTGTACACATATTATAAGCAGACCAGCAGGTATGTATCGTTCTGAACTTAGCATTAAACTTATATTAGGCTTTTTCTTAGGAATTTCTTGAGGATTTGGGTCATTTTTAAAAATAGAATGTCTGGAAGTGAGTCTAGAAATTGTTGAAGACTAAACAGAAGCCAGCTTAAATAGTGAAGTAATTTTACAATGAGTTAACCTGTTACACAGTCATTTTGGAATGAGTTCTATGGTTTAAGTTAAAATGGTTGGCTTTGTGATCTTTATACTGGAACTTATAAAACTTTAGCATGAATTTCTTAAATGGATCATGTTGATAAAAGAAAAACTTCAACTGACATTGATGGCAATGAAATTACTTAGGATCATATTCAGTGTCACTGTACATACTGATATAAACAACTTTAACTGTACAAAATGATCCTATCAGAATGTACTGATAAACATTGCTGTGGTTATAGTTAGCAGCTCCTGAAAACAATGACTAGTTGTAGCAATTTAAATAGTTTTGTTATTGCTGGTATTAGAATGAAATATGTTTGGTTGTATAGAGGTTTTGTTATTTGACTTAGTTCCTAGTTAATATATAGCTTCTTGAGAAGAAATTGATAGGTGACTGTGTAAAATTATATGGGAATATTACAGCATAATATGGCCTACCACATTGCTATGACCTGGGATGGATTCTTTAACATAGTTTCCTTAATTATTTTCATATAGCAGTAGTGTTACTTTTTTGAAAGGTACTTCTGGCTCTTTTAAAGTAAAATAAAAAGACAATCTACTTTATGTTGAGATACTTTTTGGTCTATTCATCATCCAGCTAAAATTATTAACTGCACATTACATTCAAGTCATTTGAAGTACATTCAGAATATATGTAACAATCCTAGTGTTTTTGTGATCTGAGAACTGTAGTGGGGGTAAAACAAAATGGAATTAAAATAATAATAAAGATAGCTTTGAAAATCTTTTACAAAACCATAAAATGGGAGGCTTTCTCACTATTTCTAGTTAAGGTGAATCTTCTTCCACATATCAGTCATATGCATCAAGCTTAGTTGACTATCTTATAGCTAGGGGTAAATTACCCTGGGTTCTGAAACTTTGTATTTTAATCTAGCATCATTAATTTACTAACTTGCTTTAAGTCCAAGTCTCTAGTCTCTTCCTGCCTTCCTCATTTCTTTCAGTATAGCAGAAGATGATATTTTAGGCACTCTGGCTGCCTTCAGTATGTATACATTGTGCAGAATTGGTAAATGCAAAGGTAAACATTCATGTTTGTGGACTAATGAGAAAATTATTAGATTTCCATGCTTATGGTTATCAGATTATTTCAGAGAGGTTTAAAAGCTGCATGCATGTCATGAGGATAATTAACCTGGAGCTCATCAATGATTAAAATTACACACCAAGCTTTGTGATGTTTGATTCCTGAGCAATTAGAATGTCATATTAACCATCTCAGTTACCAAAATGAATTTTGATTTCATTTTCAATCTATGTAGATCTTTTGATGTATTCTCAACTGATCACTCCCTCTCGATTTAGTTGACTAGATTAAATGTGATTACTGTTAGAGTATTAATAAGCTCTTCTTCATACTTAGTATGCCAGTGACCTTCAATAATGTTTTCCTTCTAAAAGAACTCTTTGAAAAGAATTTCCAAAATGCTTAGTAATGCTGGCAAGCCCAATATTCTGTTTTGTTTTCTTCTTAGCTCTCTGCCGCTGTGAAGACTGTGCCAGGATACAGGGGCAGAAGGAGCATCCAGTCTGAGATAGTGCACATCTATCACAACCAATGTACTATGCAATGTAATATGGCAATATCAACCTTTCTTGTTTCAGAAATTGTCAGAATATGTGAACATGTTGTTTCTTTTTTTTTTTTAATTAAGGCACTCTTGCCCTTGAAGTTATGAGTTACTTTGATTTTAAGATTTGAAAGAATGTTGCTTACCTATTTCATAGAAACTGAGACAGTGGCTATGTCACAGGCTGAAAATAAACACTAAAGATTCAGACCACTCAACTGCTGTGTACAGTGCCATCATTCTGCAAACTGAGAGATCTGCAGGGAATCAGAGAAGCTTAAGTTGTAATCAAGCTGCTATTACAGTATCTGAAGTTTCCAAGCATATACACACATATACACAAAAGAAAGAGAGAGAGAGAGACAGAGAGAGAGACAGAGAGAGAGATGTTTTACTGACATATGCCCAACTTTTCCCTGCTGCCAAAAACTGATATGACTTTTATTGAGTACATCTTGTCTTCAACAAAGGCAGTTTATAGTCGAAGACACCTGTTTGTGAAGACAAAACAAGAAACACACAACAACAACAATAACAAAACTTAAAAAAAAGATTGAAGATTTTCATCGGGTGTGTTTGAGTATGATTTATTAAGCCAGGGGAGACGTTGACTGAGGCTGTGGTTGAGAGATGGGCAACTCACCAGGATTGATAACATCAGAATGGTATTTGAAATGGTGTTCATTACATATTGCAAGGAGAAAAAAACCCTCCCTGAGTGAATGGGATAGGACTGATAGGACTGGTTGCAGTAAATATTAATTTCTGTTCTGTTGCCCATTGAGGTGGCTGAAGTGTGGGGAAGAATTGTGATTGGTGCTTAATCGGGGCCAGCCAGATACCTGCTGAGAGCTTTTGCACAGGGAAGATTTGCAGTAAGCTGATTTACTGGCAAAATGAAAACCAGAGAAGAGTTTGCTCTGTGCTGTCTGTAACTGTAATAGTTCTAATTTTAATGTTCCTTTGTTTGTTGGCTTCCTTCCCATACTCATCCCCTCTTCTAGTCACTACCTGATAAAGAAAAAGTAAATTTTGCAATTACAAGTTATTTTTGTTGTTCTTCTATTTGTGCAGATGGAAACGAAAGTCATTTCCATTTCTACTATGCTAGAGGGGGTTTAAAGCCTTTATGTATTGGAATACCTTTTTTGGAAAACAGCAATAAAAAAGATCAGAATTACTGATATAAATTTCAGATTT
>NW_004624744.1:14512020-14572020 GCF_000247695.1 Heterocephalus glaber | reverse complement strand
AGTGTTTGGCCACTCTGCCCCAGCCCCCAACACGAGCCTCAGTGGCTGCGGAACACCCTCTCCATCCAAACCCAAACAGAAACCCACCTGGCGGTGTGAGGTTTGTGATTATGAAACCAATGTGGCAAGGAACCTCCGGATTCACATGACCAGCGAAAAGCACATGCATAATATGATGCTTTTGCAGCAGAACATGAAGCAGATCCAGCATAACCTGCATTTGGGTCTTGCACCAGCGGAGGCAGAGCTTTATCAGTATTACCTGGCCCAGAACATAGGCCTGACTGGAATGAAGCTGGAAAACCCTGCCGACCCCCAGCTCATGATCAGTCCATTCCAACTGGATCCGGCGACGGCTGCGGCTCTGGCACCTGGACTTGGTCAGTATTCACTGTTCTTCTGTACTGTTATTAGCTTCTAATCACATTGTGACTTGGTGTAGTGCACCCCGAGAAAGTGGTGAATGACAGCAAACTGGGGACAATTCACTAGGCAGGACTTTTTCTCTTTGAGCCGCATAAGCAAACCTTGTATGCCTCTACTTCAAAGCTAAATTGACTCTAGAGAGGAAAGAGTTAAGGGAGCAATGGCAACATGAGAGAAGTCAGCAAACTTTGTGCTCATTTGATGGCTTGATTAACAAATGCTAATTTTCATTAGTCGCTTGCCATCCTTAGCCATACTTCATGAGGTTTGTTGTTTCCATTTTGATTTGATTATTCCTTAAAATATCAAATTTGAGCTTCAAGAGGAATCTACAATTATATTTTTGAAAACTCATTTTAGTGGTTGTGATTGAAGGCACTTAAACTAACGGTAATACCATTACTTTATCCCAGGTACTTGGTAGTAGATTACAGCCACGTGTACAGTATTAGCCAAATCTCATCAAGCTTTAAGACAAATTGGGAAATAACAATTAGTGTGTACGTAAGTTTATCTAGGCTTTTAAATTGCAAACACATGACTGTTCTGTTATGGCATTGATCAACTTTCTTGTCCTCGAAAATACAAATTTCAGAATGACATCATGCCCAGTAGGAGTAATTAAAGCTATCTGATGAGGGAATTTAGAAGTTGAAAGGGATGATTGTAATTGATCCTGATTCAATCCTATTACAGCTTTTTATAGTTTAAGCTCTAGAGAAAGCACATTCCTTGTCAAGACTTTATTTTACAGGTTCCTTTGTGTGTGCTGTGTTTTCTATTCTCTATTTTTCCTTTTAATTTTTTTCCTGTAGTAAATAATGAGCTGCCGCCTGAAATCCGGCTTGCCAGTGGTCAGCTAATGGGTGATGACCTGTCCCTCCTTACTGCAGGAGAGCTGTCACCTTATATCAGTGACCCAGCACTGAAGCTATTCCAGTGTGCTGTTTGCAACAAATTCACCTCTGACAGCCTGGAGGCCCTAAGTGTGCATGTGAGCAGCGAGCGCTCTCTCCCTGAAGAGGAATGGAGGGCTGTAATTGGAGATATCTACCAGTGCAAGCTCTGTAACTACAACACTCAGCTCAAAGCCAACTTCCAGCTCCACTGCAAGACTGATAAACATATGCAGAAATATCAACTGGTGGCCCACATTAAAGAAGGGGGGAAAAGCAATGAGTGGAGGTTGAAGTGCATTGCCATTGGCAACCCTGTTCACCTAAAATGTAACGCTTGTGACTACTATACCAACAGTGTGGATAAATTACGCTTACATACTACCAATCACAGGCACGAGGCAGCCCTGAAACTCTACAAGGTAAGCAGTGACATCCATTTCCGTTGGCACAAGTAGACAAGGGAATTAACTGTTTCAGAGCTTGAAGCACAAATGTGCAAGTTAAAGAAAAATTAGAGAGAAAGAGAAAAAAAAGGGCAAGGTACAAAGTTTCTGATTAGCATTGCTGAAAGTATATTGAAATATATGGAGTGGAGAATTTATTTTAAAGATTTGCTGTATGTCCTAATTACAGTGACATTGACTGCCTGACTGGCTTCCCTGCGCTAAAGGGGCTATTCTGGGGTATTGTCGTAGGTAACGTGATACTTTAAAAATCTCTCTTATTATTTTTTAAAAACAAAAGCATAGCACCACCCTGTCTAATTGTTGATGGTTACTGGGTGCAGAGGACAAAAACGGTATCCTACATCATGAATGCATCAGCTTTAGTTTGGTGAAAACAAGGATGATACAAACATGTTTTTTGTGTGCATGTGCTCAGTGACATTGAATAAACACACTCTCCCTTAGCATCAGTTGAAAGTCTTCAAAAGTAAACTCTGCTGTGGTTTTGCACGACTATTTCCCTAACTAGTAATGCCTTCTCTCAGAGGGGTGTGGTGTACATAAATATGCTTATAAAATGGCAAATATGCTTTTACTTTTTACTAGGAGAAACTATGAAGGTGCAATGCATGTGTGCAAGTGATGAACATCGTGTATTGCACAAGTTATCTTGACATTTTTTCAACTCCAATTACCAATTAATTTATTTTCTGCAGTTTGTTCAATGGATTGTTTTGTCTTGTTTCATGTACAAATGTAACACATTTATTTCTATGATGAATAACTTGGGAACTTATTAAAAACTTCTTTTTGTCTAGAGGATATTAAAATTCAGAAAATATTGCAAACCATTAGTCATTGTAACAAGCTCTAAATATGATTACAAAATCCATTTTGCAAGTGTTATCTATTGATTTATACCAGAAATCATTGATAACTATACTATCAGAAGTCAACCGATTATAATACCTATAGCTTTTCTAATTCTATTTAAAATTAGAAACTCACAACAAAAAGAGTAGATGATGGTTATCTGGATTAGGTATAAGAATTATTTATTTGGGTTGATCTAATACTGTATGTTTAGGTTATTTCTTGAAGTTCATATTTTAGATGGATGTACTCTGCATAAATACCTAAAGATTCAGTGTGAGAATTTGTAGCATAGTTCCTGATATTGGCACTTTGTAGATCAATAATGAAAGCATTATATTTGGGCTACACAGTTTGTGGGGAGTGCAGCCCCTAATGTAAGATGGAACACTTCTAAGTCAACACTATTGATAATATAATATGAAGGATTAATTGTATTATAATTCATAGGTTTTACAGGAACAGTTGACAATTGTTCAATTGTCTGCTATTTTTTGCTGTTGATACCCCACCTATTAAAACTTTTAGAATAACTAGGAGAAGAAACACAAACATTAAGTTTGTATAAATAATAGATTTAGGCCCTTGGAGCTATATAGAATATTCATGAACTGTGATTATATTCACACAGTTCCTCTAACACTTTAAATTAACGTGTTGTGAATAGACAATATAAATGTACAACTTTTCTATTTTATTACTTACACAGAAAAGTAAAGAAAAGAAGAGTGTTGTTTTTTATTTCCTCCGGAAAGTTTATTTAATTAAATTGCTTGATAGTTATTTAAAAGCATATAGAGGTGTGTTATGTGTGTATATGTTCTCTGCATTAGGTTTACCCATTCATTCCCTGAGTGTGGAATGACCGCTTTACTCTCAGCAGCGCAGTATGCTAGTTGCCAGAGTTACCTTGGAAGTTTCTTTGCGGGGACATTTGGATATTGCCTTTGAATTTAGAACAAATAGATGAGATAAAAGCTTGATTCTAAAGAGGGCTTTAAAGCTAGAGTGCTTTGATTCCACAACCAAATGATGTGATCTTACCTTAAAGATCTTATGAATCATATAAAAATTACTGGTTTTTTTAGTTGCATAAATTATCTCTTCAATACCCAAGGGTCCTTGCTTAGTGTAGCATATGGTTAGCAAACAAACAAAAACCTACTTTGCACACACTTAGCTTGAATTAAAAGAAGATTGAAGAATTGTGCTATTGTTTGAAGATTGTGCTATTGAAAACTGGTATTAGATAATCCAACTATATTCTTTTTCATTTCTCTTCAAATGGCATTATTACCAGTAACAACTAGAAAAATACTCCAGAGTAACAGTCTATTGAAGATGCTATTTCCAAGCTGATTTCAGAAACTTTGAATCATAGAGGATTTTCAAGCACAGTAATGAGTATAGTAGCCAACTTGATCGGCTTGCAGTGGCAAAACAAAATTAATTCATAAGTAATATTAATTACATTTAAATGAAACTCTAATAAATTAGGCTAGGCCTGCGAAAAAAGCATGCTTTGTCATATGACTAAAATGTTAAAATTAGACTTAAAACATTTTCTGAGTTAGTGACTAGATAACAATTTCCTATATAACATTTATTTTTATTAAGAGTTTAATTTATATCATTTTGCATTGTGAATTACTTAGATTTTAGAAGGAAGTGACAAGTAGCACTTGTAAGACAAATGCAGATCTTCAAGAAAACAGCTTTTCTCATTATTGATAACATTGATTCGTAACACCCTAAATGTGGTGATGGTCATTTTAATTTGAATAAACCACTCTATCCTTTGTGTTGTCAAACTGAAGCAGTATTACCTAAAAGAAGTGTGTGTCTTTATTCTAGTTTAAGGAGGTTAAAAGTTAAAGGTTAGGGGTTAGCTTAAAAGCATCATCTGCCTAGCTGCTTAACTTTAAACTGATCAATTTAATGAAAATCTGTTTTACAGATGTTGTTTTAATGTATTTGGCAGGATTTAGGCAGCTTTAACATTAGACATATGCTAGTAAAAATTATTTCTTTATTTGACCAGAACAACACCTTTCCTTTTATGTTAAGGTAGATGGTTTGTGAGTTACAATATTTTGGCAAAGAACCCAGAGGTAGAATGTGTTGATGATCTTTCCATATGGACTCAAAAAAAGAATACCTTTATGCCTATTGCTAAGAATGACTTCAAAAACAAACAAAACTGTATTCATTTTTGGCAGTGCTATTTTCCTTAGAACTTTTTGAAGACCAATTTTGTTATTGTTAAGAAAATCTTACTCATTTTTTTCAAGTGAAATTTTCTGAAATGCTAAACATTATTGAATTTTCAGCTCCTTCAGGAATTTTAACGTTGAAGTAAAACTGGCCTAGGAAAAATAAAACAAAAATAAAATTTAAGATTAACTATAATCTTCACTTTTCATGCAATAATGTATACTTGAAGTGAGCTTAAATAAATATTAAATGCCTATATTGTTACATTAGTCTTGCAAGGTAAATCTATCTGTCTGTCTGTCTCTATACACATACACATAAGGGTAGTTTTAAGCTGACCAATTTATTAGATTTAATTCTATTTTTAGCTTCATGCTTTTGCATATTTTACATATTTTAGCCCAATGATTTTCATAATGGGTCCTTAATATTTCTATAATCAGTAATGAACTAAGGAATTAACTGATGAATGTATTAAAGAAACCCCTTTACTTCCAATCTTCATTTTTAAAAAATGCATTGCAATTTGGTCTTCCTTTTAAATGATCCAAACTTTTTCTGAAGAGTCCAGGGAAAGGCTCTGATGAAAACCACTTAGCATTACAAAAACTGAGGGAGAACAAGTAAGACTTTGGCAATATTTCAGCTTTACAGAAGAGTTTATTCTTGGCTTGCGATTGCTAGGACTCTTCTGGCCAGCTGACGGGTGTAGCCACCACCCTCCACAGAGCATACACATGCTCTGGCTGCACTGCACCTGCATCTCAGTTGCTGTCTTACTACTACATGTATTTTTAAGTAAGGTGTTCACAGCTTTGCTGGTTCAGTCAAAAGTAATTGTAGGAGCTTTTCTTCTGCTTGCATCTGCTAGTACTGAGGCAGAGGATTCTGCCTAAATCCTGTAATGCTGTTTTCATATTTGGATTTCAAAGTGGCTGAGAGCAGTGAGTAAATCGATTGTCTCCATGGTAAAGGAGAGGAAAACACATGGAATTTAGTTGTAGATAACTTTTAGTGCAGCATTCCCCCAAAGATGTTTTTGGGGTTTTCTCATTATCCATGTTACAGACAAAAGAACCTGAGTTAACTGAAATTGAGGGATGGGGGAAGGTTGCAAAAGAAGAGTGCAAAGAGGTAAACTGGGAGAAGTATGTGCAAAGAAAACAAAAAAGGAAATAATTAGCTTCACTTATCTTTTTTTCTGTTTTGACTAGTAGGAAATAATAATAACTTGATCAGTTTGGAGTTAACAGTGGAGTCACAAGTATTTCATTTCACTAGAGCTGAGTCCAACTTTGTAATTTAAAATCAAATATACCAGATATGTACCATTTCATTTATTGAACTGTCATTGTGCCCTTGTGATGGTAAAAGAGGTCAGGAGATTGAGTGGTACACATTTGCGTAAAAGTCATCGTATAAAAGGAAATTGGAATATGAGTGTAGCTAAGAAATCCAAACAGGTTTTTAAAATCTTATTCTAGTTATCAGTTTAGGTAAAGAAAGCTGTTTTCAGAGATAAACAAAAGTTATTTTTTTGCTGAACATTAACCTAAGAAAATTTTTACACTTTTTGTATTAGTTTCAGATTTATGTTCATTTCAAGGTTAAAATGCACTGTGAAATTTAATTCCAGTTACAGGATTTCTTTTTAAAAAAGTAATCACATCAAATTATCCTATTGTATTATCATAAAAAGAGAAGCAGAGGTTAACGAAAAACAGTTTCTACAGTAGAACAATTCACGCTTGCCTGATACATATAACTAATAAATACACAGATCAAATAAAGAGGACTTGCTCAGCTAATAGCAACTAATAAATCACTTGTGTTTTTAGATCACAATGTAATAGGCCACCCCTACCAACTTCGTTTACTTCTGTTTTTTCCTGTCACTTGCTGAAACGTGGCCATGTGTTAGAACAGGGATATGGGATACTTCAGTGCAAATATGAACTTTTTTTTTTTACTGCATTCATATGGCAAATAATAATATATTGTTACATTATGAGCTGAAAAGCTTCTTTGTATTCCTTCAGGCAAAAATGCCAAAAACCTATCTACTGAAATAGAGATATGTAGATGAATACATATCAATCCCTAGAAAGAATGATTTACATCAGACATTGGAAACGTACTACATCTATGTCAGAATAGATGAAATAATTTTAGTGTGTGAAATTGTTATCAACCCAGACAGATTTTCAAGAAATGCACTGTGTGTCATTGGAATCTCCCTAGCTTATTTTCTACATTTCTTTCTTTAACCAGTGCTACTGACTCCCTGCATGTGATCATGCTATTTTCTATTTTTTCAAATTCTTACTATTTTATCCCACCCAGATCTTCTCATCATGGAAATACTCCATGTTATGAGATTGCCTAATTCCCCCAAAGAGAAGCATTTTTTTTTAATTAAGAAAAGGAGGACTTTAAAAAATATATAACCAGATTAATGCATCCAAAATTGTAAATGATTTTAAGGTCTTTTTCTGTGTGTATTTTTGTTTAAGGACCTGCTTGATCTTGATGAATTTGTAATATTTTGGGGGCAGAAACATTGCATCAGAAATCAGGGTTAGGTGAGCAGTCCCCTTCCCTCAATACTTCTTTCATTTACTCTTTCTAAACACAGGTACACACACACACACACCACCCAATCACATTTTAGAAACATAGTCAACAATGTGTCACTCCCCGTCCTTCAGGAGCATATCAACTCATACTATATGATTTATGGAACTTTTTGTGTGTAACTTGTATTCACTCTATCTCATGTGAAACGTGGGTATGATTTAACTGAAAGTAGTAAATGGCTCATTTGTCATCAAACCTAAGGTCATTTAGGTAAAGCAGAAAAAAGCATCATCTCATAATTAATATATCACCTTGTGTTTCCTGGGCTGAAGTCTACCTTACTCCTATCAGTGGAGCTTGTGTACAGTTACCAGAGTTCACATGGGTGCCGGGATGGTGAGCAGAAACATAACCAGGCTCATATGTTAGGCAGGCCTCATGCTGCTGAAAGGGTCTTGGCCCGGGGTAGAATGAGGAGGAGCTGGCATGTGTATAATGACCACAGTTCTGCTTCCAGAACATCTGGCCTTCCCAAGTTCTACTGGATATGCTTTACCAAGTTTCCTTTGAGTCTGAGCCTATGCTCAGGCTGAGTTCAATTAGACGTGGAGATTTGTTCATTATTCAGATAATTCAAGCCTTAAAGGAAGGTACTTTTCCCCCAAATTACTAGTGTATTTCAGGAGAACAAAAAAGAATATGAATTATGCAGAAAGGAAAGGGCAATCATGGAGATGTAACTACCTATACAATTGGGAAATGTTTTCACAGGTTCGGTAGCTTAGGAGTGTGGTGATTGGTATTGTTGCAAAGGTCAAAGTTCTGCAGAATCACAAATTTTTTCTTTCAATAAATACAAGAACATTTATTGAGCACCTAGCATGAGCCAGGGTTGGAAATGTCATTGTGTATTGTGGCTGTGTCCTGTGAGCCAGGGTTGGAAATGTCATTGTGTATTGTGGCTGTGTCCCATGAATCTGTTGGGATATAAGCTATCTTCCTACATGCTACTCTTAGAGGATTTTCTAAGATGGTGCTTTATAACTCTGTTCTCAAAATTACAGCTTAGATTTCTGTGATTAGATGTCAGGGATGATGATAAAATTAAGGGTTAAATCCAAATATCTGGTCATCAAAAGTTTCCAGGTTTTTTCGACAGTGATTAAAGGTGTGAGTGTGACCAGTCTCTTGAATTATCAGTAGGTGTAATATAATGCCACTTGCATATCTTGGCTTACTTTTCTTATCTAGTACATAGCACTTTCTTGCTTAGTTTAAGGAAGGGATTATGGTGGAAATTTAACATAGGATAGAGCTTTTCTATTAGTTGGAATATTTATGTTCTTCAAACATGAGGATAATGCTATTAATGCATTGCTTAGAAAATAAAGAAAATCACTTAATAAGAATAACCAGATTGCTAAAGTAGAATGATTTTTGAACAATCTCAGTAAATTCAGCTTACCATATTTTCAGTGAGGGTTATCTAAAGACACACTATTGTAATGACGAGTTATACTGTGTGGCAGCATTTTATTTAACTTGGTTTTATAATTTTTAGTTAATATTCTATTTTTCTTATCTTTAAGGAAGAGCACTTTCATAGTCTTGAATATTATACTTACTTATATTAAATGTGCATATATAAATATAAACATATATGAAGATCAAACTCATGATTTAGATTTTCCCAAAGCATTTCTTTTAGTGGAAGTATTAGCATAGAATACACATTTCCTTCTCATGTTGCTAAAGGAATAAATGCTAAGGCTATATTTACCCATGAAGCAATTTTTAAAGAGTAGTAGAAAGGAAGGTTATGGTTGAAGAATTATATCCTTGTATATCTGCTGCTCGAATTAGTTAATCACAAGGCTGAGGGTGGGAAGGAATGAGCTATTGATACATCCAAATTCATTGGTTAACTCCAGTTTGGAATGAACACTTTTAAACTGCTGATTTTTATCCTGTGATCACGTGTTCTGTGGAAAGAATAGCATCACATCAACTTGGCAATTGATTATTTATATATAGTCAATGGAACACTGGGAAGAACCTTACCAAAGATATTCTTTCTTTTTTTTTTTTTTGGTACCGGGGATCTAACTCAGGTCCTTGCTCTTGCGAGGCAAGCGACGGAACCAACTGAGCTAAATCCCCGGCCCAAGATATTCTTTCTTGTGATGCCATTTTTTCTGTCAAAGGTGTACCCATACAGTAATTGAGTTAGATATTTATTGTCTTTTATAATGGCATTACTTATCAAAGAGGTAAAATTTACAGTCAACTATCATAATCAATTAGATGCTTTATGTACATTATCTCATTAACTATTTTAGTGTTCCTTGTTGGGGCAAAGTACATGACATGTACTACTTGCAGGAGAAGAGGTTTATTTTGGCTAATGTTTTCAGAGGTTTCAGTCTGTAATCAGCTGGCTCCAAGGCAGAAACATCATAGCAAAAAGGGGCTGGCAGAGGATAACCGCTCACCACATGGTAAAAGAAAGTAGAACACAAAGAGCACCAGTGAAAGATAGGGGTGAAGGTGGGGGTGGAGACTCAAAACAGGATGGTTTTTTAACCTTCTAGGTTACAACTACCAGTGACCTACTTCCTCTAATGAGCACACCTCCTAACAGCACATTCAGAACTGAATTTATCAATGGATTAACCCATTGATGAGGTTAGTGCCAACGTGTGTTCTAGTCACATTCCAAAAGCACCACCTTTGAACACATGAGCCCTTTGGGGAACATATTTGTTCCAAATCATAATATTCTTTCTAACACTTAAATGTTGTCATTCCCTTTTAAACATGTGAAAAAATTGAAATTCAGAGAAAAATACCTCACTGAAGTCCTCACAGACATTAAGAGCCTATGCTAGAGTTGCAGCTGTGGCCTTTTCCCAGACATGCTCTGGTCTACATTTGACATTTGGTTAATAAAGAAAACTTCATATTAGATGACAGACAGAATAGGGTGTATGAAAGGAGGAAGAAAGCCTAGGGACTTTAGAGGCAAATGTACAAATTTGTCCAGGACTCCCTCAATTTGGAGCCCACGCTCACACCTACAAAGTAGCAGGTTTCCTTAGCGATGCTGAAGAGACAGTAGAGGCTGACTGGTAGGTTTACACACTTGCACACTATCTGTTGGGAGGATCAACTTACAACCACTGGGTTATCCATGGAGCTGGAAGGAGAAACACCTAGTTAGAGTTGTCACCTGTGTGATATCACAACAGAATATTTTCATTTAAAAAAATTTCCTTTTACTGGCAAGTTTGAGCATGGGTACATTAAGTAGAAAGGACTAATAGAATATTTATTACTTCAAGTGCCTGAGCTCTCTCTGTGTTTGCTAGTTAAACTCCTTTGGAGCCCACATTAATTCATTCAGGTCACCAGGGTACCCCAGCAGTAATGTACTAAATGGTACCCCACTGACCCAAAAAAAGGAATGTGCCTCCCTAAGCATTTAACTTACCATGTAGGAATAAGTAAAGTGCAGTCTACTCCCTGCTCATTACTGCCTGAGTCTCCTTCTTCCTTCTTTCCTCCTTTTTTCTCTTTTCCTTTTCCTGGAATTCTTTTTCCCCTTCTCTACTGGAAATTGAACCCACATGCTAGGCAAACACTACAACTGAGCTACACTTTAATTTTAAAATTTTTGAGAGAGGATCTCATTAAATTGCTCAGACTGGGCTCAATTTTTAATATTCCTGCTTCAGCACCCTGAGTAACTAGGATTACAAGGATGGGCCACCACATCCAGCTTGCTTGCATCCTTGTAATACTAAAAGGCATTCTGATTACTTGCTACTTGTTACATTTTAAAATATCATTATTGAATAATAATTATTGTCTTTCACTTCTAACTTTGATCCATTTTAGCAAAAAGTTTCAGGGATTTCTTTCCAACATATGTTACTCATGAACTCCTTTCTGTTGTTTCTCTCCTCAAAATTTTGCTAATGATTTTTATGGAAAGCCTGAAGTCTTGTTAGAATTCTATGGATTGACTGAATTTAAAGATGTTTGGGGAAACCTTGCCTCTAAAATCTGCAAAATCCTGCAAAAAGTCATTGACATTGCTACACTTAGCTACATTTATTAATGAAATGATATTTTATTGGAAATTTAGAATAGTTTTAATTGTGAAAGGACAGAATTGTTAACAATATATAATCTCTCAATCATTACACCCTGTTGGTGAGTGTAAAGCTCATAATGACATTTTGGTAATTATAATGTACGGTATCTTACAAAGATTTAAAATATGTTTAACTATCCATTTGGCAGGCCTGGGAATAGCACCAGCATATATTCCCTAGGACCTAAAATCATGCATTTTTCAATTGCAGGAAATCAGATAGCAGGTGGAGTTGCTATCACTTCCGATAATCAGTTAACACAGCATCTTCTTCAAACTCAATATATCTGCAGTACTGACCACTGAGTGACTGAGTGGTGACACCAGTAATGGAGGAAAGGAAAAATCATTCTCAACTTTTATACTAAATAAATAATGTTGTTTTTAAGATCCACATGCTAAAATAGGACTTATGCAAATATTGGAATTTATCTTCCAGAATTTATTTTATTTGGTAAATTTATATTATACAGTATTTTGAAAGGTAGAAAACACTTCTTTGTTTACTATTGATGCTAAATGCCACTATATTTGAGCAGAAGTTCCTCAGTATCTTTTGAGAAATAACTGTCTAAAAGCAGGTCCTGCTGTTTTTGGTGTTTTTTTGCTTGATTGTGGATTTTTATCAGAAAATTAAGTAACTAGAAAATCCTATTTGGATGGTAAAGCAGTACCAAATTTTTCCAGAATGAGTATTTCCTAAGAAGTTACTCCTTATTCTCATAAACAAATTCTTCAAAAATAAATGCAAAGGGAATTCACAAATAATTTTTTAGAAGAATACAGTTTTAACTTTCTTAATTCCCTGAATAATAGCAAAACTAAGATGAAGTTTATAAGCAACTATTTAGATTTTACAGCATTTTTCTTAACATACAGTTGTAAGTACTATCTATGTTTTAGTCAAAAATGAGAAGATATCTTCATTATTACCCAGTTGCTTAATTTTGTCAACATTTATTTACATGTATGTTTCAAAATAGACTGAGAACTAATACTTACTTATAAGTTTCTGTACTGGTTACTAGATCACTTTATTTCTTCCTGTGGAATATGATTGCTCTTTCAATTGCAACAAGTTGATAATTTACTGGGAAACCATTGATACAGAAATTCACTTAAATTAGATGCACATACAAACACATTTTTCCAAAGAAATTTAATTCTTTCAATAAATGGAGATGAATGTGGATTTATTTAGATCATGTGTTAGGTGATTAAAAATGCAAAATGCTGGTGCCTCGGTACTATTTTCATCACATATTCATGAAAGTCTCCTTATGTTGCTCAAATCTTGAAACAAATTGTGTGTGAGAAAGAGAGAGAGAAAATATAATATATGAAAATGTATTACAAATGGATGGAGATCATGGGTTAATTATTAAAGTCCCTGGTTTTGCTTTAGAGTAGACCGCAGACATTTCTTCCTGTGTGTCCATACATGTTCTTGGTCCCTAGAGATAATAAACCTTTGATGATGTTGTGCAAGATTCTCTGACAAGCACTGAAATCAGTTCTGTATGTACACATGACTAATCAAAAGTTCAGGGAACAGGATATGACTTGGTAAAGGTGATAGTCTCTCCAAAAAAGTCAATGACCTCACTAATTGTAGGAGAGCATGAAACTTTTTAAACTGAATGAGACAGATCCTGATCACAGACTTGAAATATTTTGTTTTTTGTAAAGATTCTTGCAGTAAGTCTCTTAAGTATTTTAAAATAGAAAGTTCTTCTCAAATTAATGTCTAGCTATTAGAAAGTATTTCATTCTTTCCTTTGGTCTTAAAGTCACAACAGATACTACTAAGTACTTAGAATATTCTTGAAATTCAGGGAATTAGGTAACCTGAATAAATATTTTCTTAATTGGCCACAGTGGGAAAATGATGCAATAAGACAGCAATGCCAATGCTTAAGAATGCAATTATTTGGTAAAATCTGCATAAAATTTCTAAGAAGCTTATTTCTAATTTCTAAATTAAAGTTCTATGCAACAATGACAAAAATCTCCCATGTTGAAGGTTGAACACTTTCTTTCTGCTTTGCTGCTGCTGCTTTGAATATTTCAACAACTTGATTGAGATAACATTCATATACAATGCAGTTTATCTATTTAAAGTAGAATTCATTAGCTTTAGAGTATTCACAGAATTATGCAGACATCATCCTGATTTGTTTTGGAATATCTTCATCATCCTCAAAATTAGTCTTTTTTTTTTTTTTTGGTACTGGAAATCAAACTCAGGACCTTGCACTTGTGAGGCAGGTGTGGTATCACTGAGCTAAATACCCGGCTCTCCCCAAAATAAATCTTATACCATTTTAGTTGTCCACAGATGTCTCCAACCCTCCCTTCCATGACTCTAGGCAATTATTAATTGCTTTTTGTCACTATAGATTTGACTATTTTGAATATTTAATATAGATGCAATCATAAAATATGGAGTGCTTCTTAAGTATCTTCTCTCACTTAATTTAATGTTTCCAGGTTCATCTATGCAGTAACGTGTATCAGCACTTCATGTTTACACATTACCAAATTTCCATTGCATGAGTATGCTACATCCTATTTATCACCCATCATTTGGACATTTGTGTTATTTCCCCTTTTTGGTCATTATAAAGTATATTATGAACATTTATGTACAAGGCTTTGTGCGTGCATAGATTTTCATTGCTCTTGGATATGTACCTAGCAATAGAATTGCATAATTGACAAGCATAAATATTAATTGGATTCTCATTATCACTAGTCAATTTTTGTCTTGCATAGGTTGAGTTCCTTTTTCTTTGTCTTTAAATAGACCAGATTTTTATCATTTTTTTCAGTCTTCTCTATTCATCTTCTACTTCCCTGTGGACAATAAGTTCAGTGAGAAAGATGATACCAGCATTTATTGAGCACTTACTTGGTGATGGCAAGAGAAATGTCTTAAGTTCTTTAGACATATTAATTTATTCATTTATTCTTACCAGAAACCTTTTTATCATGACCATTTTGAAAATGAAGAAACTAAGGCAATAAAACCTAATGTCTTGTCCAAGGTCACAGGGCTGTTATTGGTGATGACTGAGTCAGGATTTGAAGTCAGTCTGGTTCCAGCATCCGCAGTATTAAATAGGATGCTTAATCACAGAGAAGACACAATACTGAGAGGTGGCACTCAGAAAGAAAAGCCCTGTGTGACAGAAGGAGATGGACATAGGGTGAAACATAATCATTGATATTTTAGAAGAATATGTATCCCCTGAAAAGTAAAGAAAGAAGCAACAATGAAATAGAGATTTAGAGATAGTGAATTACAATAATCACAGCAATATGTAAATTTTAGCTGTTTTTGATGACTGAATGTTAACCATTCATTTGATTCATATTGTATTCTTTGAAAAATACCCACAAACTGAATTCCTTGTATTTGTAGAAATGAAAAATTGCTATATTTTATAATAGCTTAAATTTACTGAAATACATTTCATTAGATTGATGTCCTAGTAAGGCACAAATGTTTATTTGTCCTTGATGGTTAAAAATGACCTGTGCTGGATCCCAAAGGTGAATAAGACAGCTTCAAAGGGAATTTGATATAGCTCCTGTCTTCATTAAGCACATCAATTTCTAGAAGAAAATATATACTATTTTTCTTATGCTTTTTTTTTCTTCGTGTGTTGTCCCTGTTCACAGCCTTCCTGCATTCCAGAGTTTGTAGGGATGTCTTCAGTACTTTAACACATTTTAGCAATGTTTACTTCTTTGTGTCATTTAGAGAATTAATATTTAGATTTTCTTTAGTATTGGGGGAAATAATTAGAGTCCTGCCTTGCAGAACTCGGAAAAAGAGTGGCTTATGTTTTCCACACTAATAAAGACCATAGACTCATTTTTGAAAAACAGTTAACAGTAACAGTAAATTTTGCATTCTTCTATCTCTTTTGCCTTCATCTGTCCACTTATGTGATGTTTGTGAGTTTATAACTTTTATGTTTTTATAATGGTTAAGGTATGGAGAAAACAAAATTTCTTTGTGCTTTTCTTGGTAATTGAAAGGATGTTTTCCTTTTTAAAAAAACAATATATCCCTTAAATCAGACGTAATAGGAGTATTCTTCTGTAGCTGTTTCAGGCATAATCCTGTTTGACTCCAGCAATTGCAGATTTTCCTTGAAGGTTTCAATATCCAGAGATCTTCATAAGGCACACTGACCTGGGCAGGGTGAAGTCAAGGATTGGGCTGCCAGTTTTCCTACTCTTAGAACACTACCATTACATAATTTCTTCTCTCTGTTTATCTTGAAAATAAATTCAAGGGAAATTATGCAAGAAAACATGATAAGCTTAAATATTATCTCATGCTACAAGATTCTCAGGAGCTGTTTGCTTGAGTCTGAAACATAGTGAAACTGAATGTTTAGTTGTCTAGGTCAGCATTTAGGTCATGAACATTTGATGACCTGAATAAGCATGGACAAAGTGGGTATCATTTCCTGTTACACTCTCATTACTAATATATCGGGGTGGGGTGTGGAGTCAGGGTGTTGGGTGATGTCTAAGAGAAAGTGAAAGTTATGCATAACTATCTGTATATTCCCCTTTGTGACTTCAAGAGACATTTAAAAGAAAGTCAGATGTTTTCATCTTCATGTGTCCATGAGAGAGACTTTCTCTCTCTTTATGTGGTTTTCGGCAAGCCTTTCTGTGTTTTAGTTAATATATTAATAAATGAAGAAAAAATATTCCAGTGAGTTCTTAATTAAGGTATGAAAGTAGCTTTGAAGAAAGTATTCTGAGATGAAAACTTTTCTTATATGTGGAAAACATTACTCATGTCTTGTCAGCACATCTACTCTATTGGCATTGTGTTTTGTACTTGGAATAAACTTTTGCTTTTTTATTATTGGAAGGCACTTTCTTTTTTAATTTCTATAAGTACACTTGGTTACACTGTTATATCTAGAAGTTGTCGTTCCTGAAAAGTCATTCTTAATTTTATCTGTGTCATTGGCCTTCAATTGAAATTTGCTTTAAAGAGGAATGTAGCCATATTCATCAACTTGAAAAGGGGTGAATATAGTACATAGAATATAACTATTTGTGTTTCCTTTTATGTGCTTGAACTTTAACATCCATTCTTTCTTAGAAGTTTGCCTACGAAAGAGAACTGTGCATTACACTTTTAAATACGAGTTTTCAAGTCTGCCAAGTGTGAATTTGCAAATGAGTGGTAGTAAGTGGAGCTCACAGCTGAAAAATGAATGTTTACATAGAGCTTCTGTAGCTGGCTTAATTTTATTTTTACCTTTGGGATGATAAAACAATGTTTTCATATATAAAACGCATTCTGAGTTACCACTAGAATTAGAAATATGCATTAACTTAATGGTCTTTGAGATCTTGTCTAAACTCAATCTCTCTGGCCTATAAGAGCTGAACTTATGCTGAACTTTAGTAAGTATCTCATCTTAAATTACACCTATGTCACATCACACCTTTTCCACTGTCTTATTTAATAAACAAATATATATTTATATGTTTTCTTATAAATAGGATGTGGATAAAAAAATCCTTTACAGACAAATAACGATGCCTCTTAAATCCCTTGCTTTATTTACGTATTTGATTACTCATTCATGTATTTGTTCATTGAAAGTGTGCTCTGTCAGAGACTGTGCTAGAGAATAAGAACATGGCATCAAGCAAGACAGATACAAGCCTTGCTTTCTTGGAGTTTATGATTTAGTGAAACAGACAAACATTAGGTTAAACAGAGAAATGATTATTCATCATTGTAAACAAGTAATTAGTGCATTTGAATTACAACACTTATTTATGTCATTAGTACCTTGGAATATGAATAAATTGAACTTTTCATCTAATTTTGGAGGGAAGTAAGGAATTTGAATGTGCCTCTGTATTAAGGTATTTAGAAAGATGGGTAGGGATTAAACAAAGTTGATTTTATTGGATATTGGTCATGTACAGAAAACAAAGACTCATTTCTCATGGAGATTTTATTAAGAAAGCAAATTCTTTCAAACTTTTTTGAGTCATGAAATGTTTATGTGAAAAGCCATTCTAGAAATGGTTGTGTATCCACTTGGCAGATTTATACAGAATATGGAAGGTTGGATGAGATGAAGCTGACCATCAGAGTCCCTGTGGGAATTTTTGAAATATATTGGTTCCAAGATCACAACCTCTGTCAGCACATCCCAAATATCTCTTTATTGAAAGATATGGATTGTGATGATCAGCCAAATTTGGGGGTTACTGAGCTAGAAGATTTTGAAGGTTGCCTGTTGATCCACAGACTGGACAAGAAGATGAAAAACATGGCAGTTATACTACCTCAGCTCCATTGGCATTTTTTCCCTCACAGTTCAGGAAACTGCATCTGATGCTTCCCTTGGGGAATCACTTCCTCACAGGCCAGGGTTATGCTAGGGTCTGCCAATGCTGAATACTCTATCCTCTGTCCAAGTAAGCCATTGAAGGCATTACTTCCTGTCTTGTGCATCCTTTTGCCTCTGAGGACAAGAGTCTGACATGTTTTGATATACAGAAATCCCACTGCAGTAGAAAAAATGACGAGACTACATGGAAGAGCTTTCTGTACAAAACAGCTCTTCTTTTGTTGAAAGTTTGGCACTTAAGTGAGCTGTTGGGCCAAGAAACCATTTTCTGAGTCCACAAGTGCTTAAAAAAAATCCAAGTCTGCTGAATTAAATTTTGTAGGAATATATTTTTGGTAAATTTTTGGAATCATGCTTCACCAAATCATAGCTGCAAAAATTCACTTTTTTTGAGCATCAAGACATCCCCTGGCAGCAGATGTATAGTCTATTTTCAGAACAGGAATCTTATAGGCCTCAGGAGACCCAACTTCCACAGACCCGCTGGGTTGCACACTCTTTTGTAGCCTACTGTAATAATTCTGCAACGTTCTATTTTCTGGCTGTTGTATGAAGGCAGATTCTGAGGTTTGTTTTTGGAGTTTTACTTCATAACAGCACATATATGCTCTCTCTTTAGATATGGATATAAACATATATGTGGAGAGCATGTGTGTGTGTGAACATGTAGGGTAGATGTGTGTATAGACAGAATTATATATACTTTATCCTGCTTATGAAACAGATCTGTGTACTGCATGTTGTATAATTTCATAATTTTATATTAATGATATAATTTTTTCCCAAATATAACATCTAATATGCATGCATTGGAAGTTATATTGACAACTGACGCTAAAAATAAATAAATACGATACCTTAACTCAGGAGCAACAGACTCTGAAACAGTGATTGAATTTAGCTACCTGTAATTCAAAATTTCTATCTCTTTTTCTTAGAGAACTTGCTAGCTCTGTACTGACCACAAGAGCTGTGCTTCAAAATGCCAACGCCAAACTGTGTCTGAATCTCACTGGCAGTATAACTTGTATTCCACAAAAGACCCAAACAAAATAGTTCCCTGTCCCACAGACTTAAAAAGTTAGATTAATAAAACAATTGAGCCAATTGAGCCATTTGGTTAAAAGAAATCTAGCCAATTATTTTAAGATTTTACAAAAAATTGATGGGCTAGATCATTTAATGATCATTACCAACTGATACCATTAGATCAGAGAAGGATAGAAGTTTCTTACTGTCGTTGAGGTGTGCCCTGAGCCTTTTGATTATTTTAAGATAATGTTCAGTGAGCATAGATAAGTGAACTATAAACCTTTTGAAATTTGTGGTTAAGTAAAAGACATAGTACAGTATTGTATGTTTATGTGACTTAATACATTTTGCTCTGCTATGTTAGACATATAAACTGCCTGTGCCAGTACAAATGCAAGGACATTTCATAGTCATAATCTGTTAATACCAGTTAGCAGTGTCACAAATTAAAGCATTACTGGATTCGTATTGCTTGAGGAAGCAACAGATATAAAATACCAGGAGGTTGAATGAGCGGGACAGTTTATTGTAACCTAATTCTGCATACCATGTCCTCACCCTGCCAGTGATGTGAAGACTTAGTGTACCTTCACAGAGAGCTAAAATGAATAGTTAATTTTGCAAAAACACCCCTCTAATTAATATGTATTAAACCAGATGCCATTTTAAAGTTTTTGTTTGTTTCTTTTGGGCACTGAGGTTGAACCCAAACCCTTTGATTCAAAGCTACATCTCCACCCATTTTTTATTTATTTTTAAAAATTTTGAGCCAAGGTTTTGTTAAATGGCTAAATTGCCTAGGCTGGGTATGACCTTGAAATACTCTTGCATCAACTTGCTGAAGTGCTGGAATAACAAGAGTACATCCATACCTATACCCAACTAAGAAAAAAATTTTGGTAATTTGGAGACAATTAAAATCAAGAGAAAATATTTTTTATTTGAAGAAAAAAATGTATTGCTTTGTTAAAATGTACATTTGCAGTTCAGGCAAGATATTTTCCTGGGATTCAAAGGTACATATTTTCTTTAATTAGGTTATTTTGGGATCATATTTAAACAGAAAATTAATAACAACTTTCAAAAATATATTTGTGCTAGAAATATTGATAAGCCATATATCAGATATTTTGGTCAAATTGTTACTGTTGATGCTATTATGGACACATAACTATTTTATGTAGAGTCCTGTAACTTGGGAACATAGAAATAATAGGACAAATACTGGAAACAATATTTGATTAAATCACCAATTTAATATTAGTAGTGGTTTGACATAGTAATGCATTTTTTCTATTGCACCTTTTATAACTAGCCTAGGCATTTCTATCTTTGTCTGTTTCTTAAAGAAGTACCTCTTCTATAGATCAACTTCCATATTTCCTCTTTTTATCCTGTATTATAAATATATTCTGAGAGGAAGTTACAAGGAATAACAATTACAGAGAATGAGAATTTGCGCTCAAAATTATATGCACATTGAACTACAATGAGAGTATTAAAAGTATTCTATCCAATTTGTAAAATATCTTCCTTGACTGTGAAAGGGCAATATTTTTCCAATTATCTCTGCTTTAGCCTGCAAATGGATTACCTTATAAGAACTCTTATAAAGCAAAGAGTCCAAAAATAATTGAAATTGTGAGGACAGATAAGTTGGGCATATAAAGACCTTCAGCAATTTTCTTTCAACAAGCATTCACAGAACAGAAAAAAAGAGAGTTTATCTTGACTCCTGCTCAGTTCCAGATGAACATTTTACTGCCTAGCCCATGATGCTCCTGATTGGCAGGGTGTGCCTACTGCGTAATTTCTAGCTCAGTTCTTCACTATCTGGAAGATTACATTTTGACTGCCCCAATATTAATAGCCAGATTTGATCTTAGGCCTGTCCAAGGTCAAGCACACTGGCCAGGTCAGACTGCTCTTCCTGTGTACATGAATTGTGACATCCACTCAGAGTGACAGGTAGAGGGTGGGGACTGTGAAACAAGGGTGTTAACCTTCAGTTTATCAAAAGAATCCTCTTCCTGCTAGAAACAAAGAACTTCAGGAGCTGCATCGATCTTTCTTTTTTTATTTGTTTGCTTTCTTTTTTTTACTTATTTTATTTTCACAGAAGTTAGGTGCTATCCGAGGAATGCAATTCAGTAGGGGTAAATTATTTAAATCATCTTGATAAAACATAACATTTATTTACATTATTGTTCAGAAATTTTATGCAACTTTAACAGCATTTTAGGTGTTGGTTTTGTGTGGCTGTTCCTTCCTTAGGTAAATGACTCCACCACCTATCCTACAGGGTAGTATCATTATTCCTGAAATACACTGATTGTGCAAGTGCATAGTTCAGAAGCTCAAAACAAGCTAAAACAACTTTTGAAACTTCACAATTTCTAGTATTCAACTATAAAACATATCAAATAAACTCATTTAAAAAAATCTTACTTCCTTCTGGGTAAAATTCCTAAGAAGCTATTTGGTTCCTAATTGATTTTCTATGTCAGTTGTTCATTGAATAGATAAGTAGTGCCTGTGATATTTGATTACAGAGCAAGGCACCCATTTAACCTTCTGTTCTTTCCTGGCCAGGATTTCAAATACAATAGATCGTTCCTCCCTGAGGCTCAGCAGGATTAGACAGCTAGGGGTAATCCCTGATAGGCTGAAATAGACCTGATAGAACTTTACCTCACTTGTTTAGGATTATGCTCATGAATTTCAGCTCACCCAGCAGCATTAACCCTTTGGCGACTTGGTCTGAAATACTATTATCAGTTAAAAACAATAAATAAGAGGAAACCTATTAATAGATTCTCAACAGTTACAACTGATTTTTTTTTATCAAAACATAATTTTAAAGTGAGGACAGACATATGGTCAGAACTGCTTTCCTAAAAGTTTTCATTGCCTGTGGGTGTGTGTATGTGTGTGTGTGTGTGTGTGTGTATTGTATCTCTGTCAAGACTTATATTAACTTATTTTCTTATATATAACTTTGTTTAGAATGTTTATGAAAAGTTCTCTTTTGTATAATAGCTTTCCAATGTTTGTCATGGTTAAATCATGTGAAGAATAAATGACTGCTTATGAAGTAGGCCCTTGATAGTCTAGGTTAACTGGATCCAAGGTAAGTATGAAAATCTCCAAACCTCATTTTAGCCAGGGGTTTCCAGTCTCTTCCCTTTCCTTTCATTAGAGCAAATTCCATAGGTTTGAGTTTAATTTTCTCTTTTTCCCCTCTGGGGGATATGAAAATGAGCTAAGACATGGCCAAGAGGCAGAAAATCAGTAGGTTAAAAAGAACTAGCAAAAGGTATAGTAAATCCACAAATTGGAATGCCAACCCCATGTTAATCAAGAGATGAAAGGAAGAGCGAACACCCTCTCAATGCAGGTGGCAGTACTGGATTTTATCACGGTTTTTAATAATTTAAACATTGAAATCTGCACCTGACACTATTAGGCCATCAAATTGAGGTCCTTGCAAAGTCAAAGGTTTGAAATGGGTTATTAGTGACAAGTAACAGTCTGGGGAACAACCCCCAATTGTTATGGAAGTGATTACCCTGAATCATCTAGGCTTTTTATATTGACTCGTTAAATATTCATATTCATGACTAGTTCTATTAATTATTGAAATAAGTGATTCTGGCTTCTATGATCAGAAGACTTTGCACCATGTTCACAGGTTCTAGGAAGATGTAACTTTTATCTGAGAGACTTGACTTCTAAATGCTGTTGGGATGATGAATATAATCACTTCATCACCTGTGGTAATATTTCAGGGTCAGGAATAATTTAATACTCCCCTTTGAAATTGCTTTTGTTAGTGATTCTTCAAGAGCTGGATTCACCAAAAACATGTATTTTTATTTAAAAATTTAGTAGACCAAATACAGTCACAATAAAAAGATAACTATGGAGAAATTTTGGAATCAGTTTTTGTTCTTTACCACATTCCTCACCGTCCACATATACTGCAATTATGATATCCTACATCAAAATGGTAAGAGGAGAAATACAGTGTACACCTTCTGCTCTGCAGCTTAGCTATTTGTAAGAATTTAAATAAATATGAGAGTAAGTTGATGGGATTAGGGTGAAATAATGGTTCTGATCTAATAATATTTTGTTTTTATTTGGTAGGGAATGAAGAGGAGATTGTGAAGTGGGGAGGTGGGACTTGAAATGATTTGGCTAAATCTTTAATTAACAAGCCTCCCTTTTAGTTATTTTGAGTACAGAATATCGAAGTTTCATGGTTTTGGATAGCAAAGATGATTTCTGTTGTTTCATTTAGATTACATATTATTCCAGTTAATTGGAAAAGTTCTCTCATGGAATAGATGGCGTGAGAATGGGGCCTCTTAGATGCTGTCTCTTACAGTGGTCCTGGGATTTGCCCTTTTCTCCTGACATGATTTTACATGTGCTGTTGCTGAGAGTCTAGTTCTTTGTTGTATTTTATAAAATTCTATTGTATCAGCATGAACAAAACGGAAATATTATAGACGTGAACCTTTCACCCCAAAAGACATAGAACAGATTGAAAAGCTCCAGACCCGGGTAACAGGAATGCTTACAGCTAGCATGGATGGGTTTACTGATGACTAAAAGCTGGTATTAATAAATCTCAAAAGGAGAATAGGAGCAGAATTTACTGAAGTCTACAAAATAATAAAAGGACATGAAGCTAGGCCATGTGCATCTTTGTACTGTGTGTTAGAAAGACTTAGAGATCCTTGTGTGTAACTGGGAAGAAACAAATTTCAAAGCAACGAAGGAGAACTTGGTGTTTGTTTTTCTATTTGTTAATAAAAAGTATTTACCTCTGGAATAATTGAGTTGGAAGATTATGGAAAAAAATAATTCATCTTGAAACCATAAAGACAAAGGAGACCTTGAGGAGTCTACTTCCTAGCAGACAGGCAATATTAAAACCATCCCCCAAAGAAGTCCGTCCATATTATTTGTAAAGAGAAGGAGCTGGTTTAGTTGTGGTCAGTGGAATGCTTTGTGACCACATGAACAAAAAGATAATGACAGAGGGCTTTTAAATTCTTGAGTTGTTTTGCAGACTTTGTTCATATGCTGTTCCAAAGATTTGTGAATTTTTTAAGAGCCTCAGTAGTATGCTAATAAAACCACTTTTTAAGAAACTCTGTTGTACACAAACTTAATTAACACATGGTCCTTGACTTGGGTTTGGTAAGAGATATAAGGTGTTTTTGAACTATACAGTTTTAAATGTTCGAATTTTTAAAAATTACAATAAATGTCACATGGCTATCAATCTCCCTCAAATTAACACACTTATCCCATAATTTTTTTTTTTTTGATACTGGGATCAAACTTGGGTCCTTGTGCGGCAGGCTGTGGAACCACTGAGCTAAATCTCCGCCCCAACTTATCCCCTAATTTTTGCAACTTTATGAAGCAGTTTTGGAAGTTCTGTGTCCTGAGTCTCCTTATGAAGTGTGATAAAAAGTATGGCAAGGCTAGGGATTCAGCTCAGTGGTTCCACCACCTGCCTCGCAAGCACAAGGTCCTGAGTTCAATACTCGTTACCAAAAAAAAAAAAACAAAAAAATCCCGTTCTCTTTCAATACTCATTTATTGGGGCCAGGGATTTATCTCTATCCTCGGTACCAAAAAACTAAAAACTAAAAACTAAAAAAAAAAAAAACAAAAAACAAAAAAACCCATATATATATATGGCAAATGCTGCTGCCAATATCATCAGATGGAAAGGCGGGCTCGTAAAAACATTATAGTGTGTCCTATTCCACCTTATTCACCACATCTGGCAGGACATTAAGGCAGACAGGGTAGTACTAATAAGAAACTCACAAAAGAAGACTTCTAGAACTACTTCAGAAAGTGACAAGAATAATGGGATAAGTGTGTTTGAAGTAAGGGAGAGTATTTTGAGGGGAATAATGGCAATGTATCTTTTACTTTAATACATTTAAAAAATGAACTATTCACAATATTTTTATATCACATTAACATGAATAATTAATATAACATGTATTAAACACCTACATTTTTATCACAACATCATAACCAAAATCTTCTATGTAGAAAGTAATGCTTTATGTCTATTATATCCATTCTATCCTCACACAGCATTAAGGCCCATGCAATTGTACAAATTAAATTGTAGAGATTATGACTCATAGTAAGGTCAGGTGTCTGACCCTGGATTATACAAATAGTTTAGGATCCGTCTCTCAACCCAGACTTGTCTCCTCAGAGACTATGAGCTTTTCATTGTTCTTTGCTATGAAGCTTCTGTAAAGGCTGATGTTACCAGCCTGGGACCCTCAACTCCTAGGTTATACATAGGTGAGTTTCAGAAAGGCACGGGGGAGCCCTCACCTGAGTGTACATGACAGGATGCATTTTTCCCTCTGAAAAGTTTGTCTGTCCCTCTCATGAGATTCTGAGGCCCTATCAAATTCAGAACAATTATTTACAGAAAGATCACAAGAAGATAAAAAAAAGCGTTAAGATCTTTTACAGGTGGAGGCAAGTAGGACAAATTGGGCAAAACATGAGAAGAGTACCATTTGGATGCACCCTGGCAGGACCTGGATGGGAGGATGTCAGATTTAGAGATGGAAGCCCACGGTCTGAGTGAGGGAAGACTCAGTTGTTTTCTCCCAGGTTATAGTTGGGTCAATATGACTATAAACATTTTTCTTTTTAGAAACAGGAGTCTGTGATCCAGCTATTCAGAAAAGCAGAACATGGTGAGGGAGTCCATGGGGCTTCAGTGAATAATGAAGCTGCTCTACTTTCCTATTCAGTTCCTAATCTGTGAATGTGTGCAAAAATTTCATTACAAATATAAATAAAAGATTTCTGAGTTTCAAAAGTGAATCAGCCCATTGTTTTATATTTTCAGACCAGTGAAGTAGAATAGTGCTCTATCAATATATTACAAAATTAGTGTCAATATATGTTTCTGAATCAAATGAGTGAATGCTGACTACACAAACTTAATAATTTTAGCTAGCGTCCTTACAATGGAATATGAAAACTAATTTTTACTTTATTTAATAGTTGTAGGTGCCACATTTATGATTAAAGTTTTGCTAGGAGTAAAATACATGGCAATAATTTCTAACAAACTCTGAGATATAATTTGGTCATAATAGTATTTGTTGTGAGTTCGGTTTCTTCACTAGACTAATTATATACATCATCTATATTAATCAATTAATATGGATATATTCAAGTAAAATAACTATTTCAGAGCTGTTTAAGGAAGGCAATCTGCTTAATTTAAGGGTATATTTGTTAATGGGGTATTAACTGTTAAATTAATATTCACAATATTTTATGCTTAAAATGCAGTTAAAATTAATGAAACAGCTATGCCACCAATGTCATGTATATTTTATTTATTGAAAACAATTTTTTACCTAAAATTAAACATTCCTTGGACTTCCTGCAGAAGACAGAGGTTACAATTGGTATCTACTGTAGAGTAAAACTAAGGAAATAAAATATTATGAAAGTGCCTGAGAGTGTTTCCATTGATCAAAAGCAAATACGAAAAACCTTATTTTTAAAGCATGACTTCATATCATAAATTACAACTATAAAAATAGAGGAGGGCTCTGAAAACTGTGGTTTTGCCTCAATAGAATATCTTTGGAGACTTCTACATTAGTTTGTTTCTGAAGCTGCATTTCTAATAATGGAGCTGTCATTTTCTTCATTCTTTTCTTTCAGAACAAGGGTGGGGGAGATTAAAATAATCTTCAAAGCAGACACCATTACACTGAGTAGACCCCGGCATGCAAGCTGCTTTTCTAAAGCAGCACATTTCAGTTCACAGTCCAGATGAGAGTTAAATATCCACTCAGAGCAGAGACTATTTAGTCAGAAATTCATCCAGCTTGTAGAAAGGAATGGACTGCTGTATCTTTCTTCATGTCTAGCTCATGAAATACAATTCTCTTTTGTTTTAAGTGCAGAGAGGAATGTGGATTTCCAGTGACTGTGTGTGTATGGGGTGGGGGTGGGGGGTAAGTGTTTTACAGAGCTATTAAATTAAAATGAAAGTGAAACAATACTAGAAAAACAGAAAAGAATAGAGATCATGTCTATTTTGCTCTTTGGCATTAAATGATTATAGTTTTTCAGTAATCTTTCTTTCCTTTTGGATATCTCAGCAGAGTAAGGACTGGGGAATAGGAAAGCTCAGCTGCTTTCCTGTCTCCCTTAGTGCAGATCCTCACCTGGGCAGACACTGGTGGTAGAGACTCACATTACCCTGTCTGTGCTGTGCATGCACAGTGGATCAGTGGATGTCCAGACCCCCAGGGGCCATCAGGATAAAAAGGAAGAAAAAAATTTAATAATGTATGTTAAGGAACTATTTAAAAACATGTCCTCATTACATCTTTGAGCCAATGCTACTTGTAAGTGCTATGAATAGTAGTATAAATAAAATATTTCTTTATTTCAAAAATATTATTTTTGCATTATATTAAGAGTGTTTTCATATTCTGTTGTCTCCTTCTAAGATTATACCCAGATTGGAATTTCTGTTCCATAAATGGCCCTGATAAAAGTTACTCTTCCAAGTGTTTTACAGTATCATGGTCCCCAAACCTCAGCAGGGAAAGCCTCGCTAATATGAGACCCCTGCTATTAACAGACCAATTTTCCATTTTTAATGTTTTATGTTGATGCCAGATGATGTATCCAGCTAACCACTTTAAACCTGCCAGTAAAGTTTTGATAATAGATGTCATTGTTGAATGTCCTCATGCTTGCTCCTTTGAAACAAATGATCACCTATTAGAGGATAGAGACAAAACACATTTACTTGAATGAAATGTTTAATAAAGTACATCAGGACTTGCTTTTATTGGTATTGGTCTATGAATACTTTATGTGCTAATTTAGGGTTTAGGACTACTTAGTCATCCTAGTGCTCCAGTCTGAAAAAAGACACATACCTTATTATTATAAACGCCAGCCTTTCATGTTTAGAACATATTTATAAAACATACTTGTCCTCTTCTTAAAATTGAAACCATCTGTTACAGATTTTCTGTTAAAATGTTATGGACGTGAGAGGCTGGTGATGAGGCAGTCTGCCATTTTGAATGGGAATTAAGCTGACAATGCATTCTGCACCAGTGAGGCCGTGAAAACAAACAAAAAAAGGCAGATGGTTCATTTAGTTTAGTAATTGTAATTTGTTGTTCATTAAAAGTAATTCCCACACAGGCACTCTTTATTCTAATACAGTATAAGGAAAATTTTACTCTGTAAACCTGGCCTAATAATTTTTTTCTTAGCATAAATTGCACTGACATTTGATAGGCAGTTGATTAGAGCAGAATGATTTCTTTTGAATGAAAAATTAATTATAATTTTTGCAGCTTTCATTAGCCTGCTTTTGTAACTACCATGGCTAAACAGCAGGGGTTTGGCCCTGAAATGCTGAATATCACTGGATCATTTGCGGTGTATTCTCCCTTTAAAGATGATTGGACCTTTTCATTGTAGTTTCTGTGTCTACATGAAATGAGGATTTGCAATAAAAAATTTCAGTGTGCTTTGAAATATAATTGAATATATATTTACAGTGGTAAAGATAGCATCATATAATTTAACATAATACTGTGTAGTCTTTGGAACATATTCAAGAACATAGGCTTACTTTAGTTTTCAGTGTTCTATGATATGTAACATTTCCTGAATTTATATAAATTCTTGCATATGCACACAAATAGCATAGATTTTTTTAGCAGCAGGAATCTGTTTCTTCAGAGATACACAAAATTGTTTGAAATATATTTTTAAAGCAAGGAATATGATATTCTACTGACAGGAGATGATAAAACAGATTTATAGGGGAACCAAGTCTATTCCAGTGTTATGATCTGATTGATGTATATAATGTAATTTCAGAAAATATCTTCTAAAGTAAATATATATCTGACAAAATCTGTAGAACCTAGGAAAAAATTTGATTGTCTGCAAATATATACTATTTTGCCATGCCATAATGCTGTTTTTGTTGTACACAAGCACATTGATATTAATGTGAGTTTTACAAAAGAAGGTAAGAACCAGGGGGTCTTCTGAGACAGTAGGTGAATTTCTGAGTTAGATTTATTTTGCTTTGAAAATTCATTGCACTAGACTTGATTTCAGAAAGTGTTACAAGAATATCAAGGAAATCCTTGTTTGTAAGGCATGTGTCAGTCATGGGGGAAAAACCTCATATTCTCTATTTTCATGAAAAAAAAAAGCATTAGAATTCAGTAATGCTACCAATAGTTTGTTAGGTTAAGATTTTATGAAATATTTTATAGGTCTTTATGCATTCACAACCTCTTATATTCCGAATTCTGAATTTTCACAATTAACTATCCAGGAAATGGTTTTAAAACTGTAAAGTAAGTCTTCTGTTTTATAACACAATTCCTGTTTCTGTGGAATATGAACAAGACAGTGTTTATTGTAGTCAGAAAAATTGTTGGCATGAGTCTGCATAAGTGAAGAATCTCTGGATTGTCTCAAAGTGTAAGCTGCCCATTTGCAGACAAACAAGCTTTTAGTGTGCAATTTAGGTCAATGGATGGAGGGGAGAAGATGTGTTTAGGCGACAGATTTTAAATCACCATAATATAAATATGCTTCCCTTTTCATCCGGAATTTGCTTTCTTTCAAGGTAATTTAGTGCAGCAGACATGCACTTATGCCTGTCTTTGTAATTTTAGGGATTAGAATAGTGAGGATTAAATGGTGACCCTTAATCTTCAATATCAACTTTAAGAGAGAAATGTAATATGCAAATGGAACAAATTCATTTTGTGTTTATATATTTTAATCTCTGTAATTTAGTCTTAAGAAGATGGAAACTCATCTTTGTCTTATTTATTTTGAATCCTGAAGCAAGATGCCATTAACATTTTTATCCTTCTGTCTTAGTGGATAAATGTTTATCCTTAGGGCTTAGAATATAATTTAAAAAAAAAAAAAAAAAAGAATCCCTGACTTTAAAATAACAACATTTTTCTGTCAAGGGAAGTAGCATGTGTGTCTAATATAAAAGTGTAGACTGACTTGTGTTAAATGAATGAATGAGTTGCTAAGTCAAGCCTTAAAAAAATGTAAAATAAAGTTGTGTTTTGGATTTAGTTTTAGAAATCAGTTAATTGAAGTTTTATTAATAAAATTAGGGTATTTCTGATCAAATTTGCTTTGTTCTTAATAAACTTTTCCTTTCTGGTTTGAATTTCAGTGTATGGACAGGAATGTCTTCTAAAGAAAACATTTTTTAGGATGAAATATTAAACTGATATAAAAATCTGGTCCATATTCTCTTAGACAAATAAACATGAGAGCTATTTTAAGTAAGCAGATCAAGAGAGAAATACAGTGTGAAAACTAGAAACAAAGGATCTTTTTATGCCCCTCTTTCCTGTGAGAATGGAGTTGGAACAGTTTCTTTGGTTTGGCTTCCTGGCTTCATCAGAAGGTAGTTACCAGTCATTTAGACAAAGGTTTGCCAGATCCCTGGACGTGAAGTTTGAATGTCTACCATTTAGAATTGATTTTTGAACAGTTTGTGATGAATCAATGCTTGCTTATACTGCCAAAAATGCACATAATTTCAGGTTACAAGTTGTATGTTAAGTTTTTCCAAAAGGGAAGGCACAAGTGCCTTGATGAATTGTAGGGGTAGCCTGAACCTCTTCTCAGGCTTCCAGACCCAGCATTATGTCATCACAGATAAAAGGTACACTGAGTACCTGATAATATATGTGAATAATGGGACACTATAAACATGAACATTTAATCTAGACTTTTTCCCTTTTCAATCTGATTACTTCCAGTAAATACAGTACTCTCATGATCAAAATCAGCCTTATCATTAGGCACTTGGTGACTGAAAACTAAAAATGGACTTATTGATGTAGCTAGTACTGATGACGATTTCTCTTTAGAATCACCAAGGCTTGCACTCTAAATAGTAACTCTGTATCTATGAGGTACCTCTCCCTGAATACTACAAGTAAATTTATTTTTTATCAGTTTTATCTTTTCTTATTTATAACTAGAACAGATTTTTAAAAAGAATCTTGCCTGTAGAAAAGTATGATAGGGCATTTACAAAGCTTGTGTATATCCATTCTCATTGTCTTATTATAAAAAATGGCCATAATATATTTCATTCTAATGGATTATTTTACTAATGACTAAGCAACAATTACAAATTTATATTAACACTACTATGATATTTAGAGTTGCTTACTAGCCAGCCTGGTAACCTACTGATTAGGGGCTTTGAAGCCAGAGAAACCTGCATCTAAGACTTGGCTCTGCCATTTTGCTAAGTGACAGGGAGCGAGTTACTGAACCTTTCTAAACTTCAGTTTCTTCATTGTAATGTAGAATTTTTACAGCACCTTGATAATAAAGTTTTTGTGAGGATTAAATATGATAATGAATGTTATCTGCTTTCTAAAGTGCCTGGAACAGAGTGAGTGATTAAAAAATAGTAATTATTTTTATGAATCTACCTATTATGCTATTATATTGAAATGAGCTACTTGTAATTGCACTTAGGAAAGGCTGTGTATGAAAAAATGTTATATTCACCATTAATTTTCAAGAACCTTAAATATGTGTTAGCGGTGATGTTGGCCAATTGGAAATGGTATTGTGTTCCTCTCATTTGAATTTCTCTGGGTTCTACGAGATTAAATTCAAATTTGTACATGTGAAGTTGAGTTGGATAAAATCTACAGATCTACATTCAAAAATCAAAATACAGATGATTCCAGAAGGCAAGAATGTGGCATGTCTTATTTATTTGTTATTTATTTATTTATTTATTTATTTTGGTGGCACTGAGTATTGAACTCAGGTCTTTGCACTTAGTCTTCACCCTTTGTTATTATTGTTGTTATTACTGACACAGGGTCTCAGTAACTCCTTAAGCTCCCCAGGTTGGTTCAGACTTGTGATCTTCCTGCTTCAACCTCCCAGAGTACTGGGATTATAAGCATGGTAAGTCTTTTTAAATGGAGAGGTACAATATTTTAGTCTTCTAGAATTTGACTAGTGATTTGGTTTCAGGTATAGATCATGTTATGAATCAATGAGCTAAGACATTGTAAGTGGAATGAAGGTTTTGTAAAAGTGGCAGTCAAGGTTATTTTCAGTGACAAAATATGTCAGAAGTTTCATTTTTCTTGTTGTGTGTAGAGAGAGAAAAGGCATCTCCTGCAGACATTCTCTGGACATCCAGACTTGTCTCTTATCCCTAGATGCCTGTTATGATCCTGAAGTTTACAAGTGTGCTTTGTGATGATTCTCACGCAGTTATGTTGATCTAACCCTGTCAGTGAAGGACAAGTACTCAAATGCTTTTTCACACAGGTCAAGAACAAGCAAAGATGTGGTGAGCTGATTATGAAAGACTGATGATCATTGGTTGTCTAAGTGGGCCAGGAGTGATGGTGACAGTCTCCAATAGCTTTATAACTCCAGAGATATCCTTTCCAAATTTCAGTGCCTGCACCTATACCACCAATTAGCTTAGTTTCTAGTAAGGTCAAAGGAATCAGTGCAATAAATTTTTTTTTTTTACTTTTCTCTTACAACCAAATTTTTATAAAACCATGTAAAGCATTTTAGGCAAAAACCATGATTTAGGAAATAGCTCCTTCTCTCTTTGAACAATTAGATTAGCAATGACTAAGATATGTGGTTTGCAAGATCACATCACTCTGTCATAGACAATAGGGTTTGGACACTTGGACTCTTGTCCAGAAACAGACTGTTCTGTTATACTTGATTACAGTTCCTTTTGAAAAATAGTCTATATTCAATTTCAGAACTTAAGAAACTGTTATCCTTTATTTTTGTCTCTTTCTGATAATATTTTTTCTTGTAAATACTGGAAAAGAAACTATCAACTATGATAACCTTTACTGTAGGAATATTACCTAGGAGTAAAAAACAAACAAAAAACTCCATTTTTAAAAATATACCTACTTCTTAAGCATGCCTATGAGTCCATGGTTATTCAAATATAATAGTAATGTACTGAAATGTGAAAATTTTGAGAGCAGGCTGACAGGCAAGGAATTCTTTCCACTGGTGTTATCAGGAAAGCTACATGGAGATTGATTTTTTTTTTTTTAAACTGAGCCCTAAAATAAATGCAGGATTGAAACAAGCAAAAATAAGAGGTAACCAGGGAGGAAGAATGCAAGGTATAATGAGAGTCTGAGTAATTCCATTTTGTTATAGGCCTTCTTGCTCATCATGATTAAATTAAATAATCGGGAGGAAAAAACAAATTAAAATTTAATGTTGTGAGTTTATTCTCACAAGTGGCATGAGCATATAGTGTTTCATATATTTATTTATATTCATACCTATAAATGTATGAAGAATTTGAGAAGGGATTCAGCTCTAAAATAATTAAATGTGACCTCCTTTCCTGTCAAACAAATAGATTTATAATTTTCAATCTAAAATTGCTAGTCAGTATATGGGTCGTTGTATTTATAAGGTAAATAGTGGGGCAAATCTTTGGAATAATTGAAAACTACTTGGGTTGCAATGATAAAAATAGGTTAGGCCTAAAAACTGGTTAACACTGGACCACTTTGATACGTGATGGTGATGGAAGGAAATACTGAATCTAGAAAAGAATATGAACTTTATTATGAATTTGGTAAGTTTCTTTTAGTGTTGTGTAAACCTCTTATGGAAGAGATTCTGCTTAGTTTTTGTCTTTGTCTTCCCTGGCCCTTAGAATATATTTGTTAATATTGGAGGAGATTTTAAAAAAGAAATGAAAGAAGAAGCAATGGAAGAGAAAAAGAAGAGAGTAAGGAAAAATGGAGGGAAATCAAGAAAGAATAAGAGGAAAGGAAATAAGAATATAGAATGGGTTGTCTGGAGAGATTAGTTTCAAGGAGATAAAATCTTTAACATTTTACTGAAACACATAAATACAGCCTTGAAATAGAATCAAATTAGGAGACGAGGAAGTATTTCAAAGATTTTTCTGAAATTGAATTTACAAGCTTGAAAACTGGTTATGGGGGTGATCTTTACAAAGAAAGTTACAAATGGCTAAACTGTATTCTAAATACATGATGTTTGAGAGGATGATGATATCAGAAAGTGGTAACCAAAGAGGAATAATTGCTTGGGAAAAGGGGGCAATGATACAATTTTTAGTACATTTGTATTTAAGGCTTTCTTTCTTTCTTTCTTTCTTTCTTTCTTTCTTTCTTTCTTTCTTTCTTTCTTTCTTTCTCTCTCTCTCTCTCTCTTTCTTTCTTTCTTTCTTTCTTTCTTTCTTTCTTTCTTTCTCTCTCTCTTTCTCTCTCTCTCTCTCTCTTTCTTTCTTTCTTTCTTTCTTTCTTTCTTTCTTTCTTTCTTTCTTTCTTTCTTTCTTTCTTTCTTTCTTTCTCTTTCTTTCTTGCCACAGTGTGGATTGAAGCCACTGAGTTACATCACCATATATATGTATATATATGCATATATGCATTTATATGTGTCTATATATTTTTTTTAAAAATTTAAAATAGGGCCTCACTAAGTTGTCCTAGCTAATCTCAAATGGGTGATCCTCTCATCTCCAGCTTCCTGTAGCTGGAATTACAGGCATGTGCCACCATGCCTGGCTAAAAGTTCTTATGGGGCATCTCTCAGTGGCGGTGAAACTATGACACATATACCACAGCGGGCTGTTTGGTATTATTGAAAAACTTTGAAAGGTTTGCAGTCACTGAAGGGGAAGAAGTAAAACAACAGCAATAAGGATTGCTGATGTAGATTTAAAAATCCCATTCATTTACCTGATGAATGAGGGGTTAATTGGGATGTATGAGATTTCCAAGAGAAGACAGTAAAACTAAGATCCATGGAAGAACATCTATACATGCAAGCTAATGAAAAAGAGAAGACAGTAATCAAAATTGTCTGAAAGAGTGAAAAGAAAGTTGCTTAGTTAAGAGCAGAGGATCAGGGAAACTAAGGAAACCTGCTAGGAGGAGATGATGTGGTACATCAAATCCTGTACAGAGGTTTTGAAATATCTAAAGGCTGAGAGCAGATGATATTGAAATCCAGGTATATAAATCACTCTCTAGGGAAGACTGGCCATGAAAATATTCAAAGAAAAAGTGGCTGTGTTCCCCTGAATGAGATCTGTGTGTTTAAATGCTGTGAAATTCTTCAATTTAAAAACTACAGCTCTATTAAGGGAGAAAATAAATGTAAAGGAAGACATCCCATTTTGAAGCTCTACTTCTCAGCATCAACTCAAGTATTAGTTGTAAAACCACATTCCAGTGGCCAAGGGTAAGGCCAAGGCCAGTAGTTCTATAATATTTCTCCTTAGTCTCCATGTCATCCCCAAGTGTAAAATATTATGATCTAAAGTTGACAACTGGAATGAGTTGTTGAATCTATATTTGTGTGGACCTAGATCTGGAAGACATGAGTGTATCTTCTGGGTGAAGACAAGGAGAGTTCATACTGAATAGGAAGAACACTAAAAGGTGTTCTACCAGAGCCATTGTGTCTAAGCAATCTGGAAAGGCTTTGTGTATAAATAGAAATAGAGACACTTTAAAAATCATCAGAAAGATTTTCTTTCCCATGCCTTATATCAAACAGTTCAGAATATACTTATTTTGGGGAAAAGAGTGGTCAAAACATCTCTATATTCTTTCTATTTCAGCAATGATCATGTCTGCAGCTTTGGCAATACTAAAGACGGTAGCAGCATAGTTTCTGAAGAATTCCAGCCAGTATATTTTGGTCATATTTTTTCAGCTTTCATTCAATGGCAGGTTGAAGTTATTGATAGAATCTCAGAAATAGTGTTCTCCTCAGTTGCATTGTTATGTGGAAATGGCTGCTGATTGGTTTGGATATGAAGTGCTTCCACATAAATAGGTTCAGCAAATTTGACCCTAGGGGGAAAATAAGAACGTATAAGTGGAATAAGCAGAAAATGAAGATATTATATGTGAAGAGTCAGTCAGAAAAAGGATGAGCATTTGATGGTGTTGATAGGGTCATTGGGTGGTGTCAAAGAGCTGCACCAAATTCTTATCTTGGCACCCTTGAAATTATGCTTTGATCTCCTTCTCTGGTTTGGGCAAATATATTACGCTTCTATTTTCCCTTGCTTTAGACTATTGATTTAACAATTTGAGTATGGCAATTTTGGCAGCAAAATTGATTTTGCTTCTTTTATCAACAACCATACAACTGGATGTTTCCCTGTCATCTAGAAGGAACTGTCCTTTAAGCTTAATTACTAATTCCAGCCATAGCCTTCTGCTCACTGACTATTCTAAGGAAATGAATTCTTTGGAGGCCTGAGTTTAGACATGGCACTCAGTACCAGTCTCAAATATTATAATATTTGTTCATTTAAAAACCAATTAAATCAAAATGACACTAGTACGCATGGAAAAAGATGGGGGAATGATAGGAATAATTTCAGACTTTGTTTCACTGTGAGAATGCCTTCTGCAAATGCATGTTAATCACAGAATCAAAATAAACACACTTAATTGAACAGTATTTGGATCAATAAAATCATTGACTGAGTACCACTGGTGCTCACTTGAGGTAAACAAGTGATTTAATAGTCTCCACTTCCTTCAGGCCTCTTTGGTGTGGCCATCAATAGTGTACTCTTAAATCGGAACTGGCAGTGACCAAAAGGCCCTCATCAAGCAACCCAGCTTGACCTCCCGAGGTGTATTATTGCCTGATGTCTTACAAGCCACTTCTGATTTCCATTCTGTGTGTCCTATAATTCTTGATATGCAATTTGACACTCAGCTTGTGAGAAAACACACACACACACATACGCACACACATATACACGCATCTTTTATAAGGAGGATTATCTCTTTAAGGACTTGTATAAGAATTGTTCTTTTCATTCTTTTTGTATATTCCAATATAAGCCATCTCATCTTTTACATTTTCTGCTTGAATTTGCAATGTAGCAAATAGGAAAATGGAGAAATGAAGAGAATGAAGAGGAAGTTGTGTGTGATTATATTGTTTGCCACTAACATAGCTGTAGATTTCAGGTGTTCAGATTGAATCTTGCAGACGGGGGCTATAATTTGTATTCCTTATGAGGGTCATTTCTTCTCTGGAGTTCTGAACAGAGAATTTAGGTAATTGTCACATGAATCTATGTTGCACATCTGAATAGTACACTAAAGACTGCATGCCTAGCACATGTCATGTCTACTTCTGATTAATCAGATGGGTGTCACCCATGGAAGCTATTTTAAGTTAGGTATACGTTGGACACATGAAATTCAGTGATCAACTGAATTAATTCATTGTTTATGAGGAGAGTTTAAAAATTCCTAGCTATGTATTATGGTGAATGAATCTTTGTGGGGCAAATGAAATCTAATAGAGGAACTTAAATTATATACATTTTAACCATTTAGCTAGAGCATTTTCCCAAGTAGAGATGAATGAAAATTTTTTTTAAAAAGAGAACCTCGGCCTAAAGATGCCATTGGCTACTAATGGTTCACATTGTCCACAGAGCAATATAAAAATGTTTCAGAAACTGGTATATCTAGAGATTTGTAGTATGATAGTGTCTTCTAATGGCCAGTTCTATGATGTATCCATGTCATTGTGCAATACTAGATAGCCATTTCAGCCCTGTAGTTCATCCTAGTCAACTTCATTACTATTTGTTAGCAGAAAGACACAGTCTTTTTAAATAATGTGGTAGCTGAATGTAGCTCAACCTCTTCATGGTCAAAGAGTATAAATGCCTTTCCTGTGACTTTACTGGTAATATCTTGACCATTAAACTACAATGATGATGACAACAAAAGCAATTTATGCTATACTTTCTTCATTAATTTCTTTGCTGTTAACAAAGTATCAACTAAAAGTGGCTGTCCATAATGAAGCACATGTCAGTTGAGGTGTAATCTAGAACAAATAAGACTCCAGAAATGTGCTATAGTTTCCTAAAAAGTTTTTATAATATAGCTAAAGCTTGGAAATCTAGTTTCTGGACAATATCCTCATTCTGATGCTCAAGTCAGTCTAGTAATCATCGCTGTCTGTAATCTCTATACTGCAGCCTTTCTGAGATGAACTTTAAGCATTGGTACCCCTATGCAGGATGCTCTTCTGTCTTTCCCTAAGAATCATTCGTTCATCCTCTAAAGTCCAATTTAAAATTTCGCTCTGCTAGGGCATGCAATCTACTGATACCAATAGTCTTTGAACATTGATCAGATTGTTCTGTGTCCAACCTTCCTTGAAACACTTGACTTTCAGTGTGTGTGTGGGGATATATTGGTTGAAAGACTATGTTTTTCTACTTACTCATATTAAAGCCCATAATTTGAAAATGTATTTGGAAATATAGATAAAATGAAATCTTAGTTGTGTAGGTATTTTAATTTTATTTTCTTGGATGATGGGTTTAAAAAGATAGGCTTGTCCTGAATTGTGCCATTTTAATGTCACTGTAATTTAGTGGCACACGATAGGCCTGTACTTCCTTTATGATTTTAAGACCCTGAAATAAAAGGGCCAAAAAGTCAGTAATTTCCTTAATCTTACTATTAAAAATTTTTCTGATAGAAATACAACTTCATCTTCCCTTTTTTTCCCTAAATAAAGGTGATTTCATGTGCATTTTTGAGTCTGTAGACTCAGTGTTAGAGAGAATGAGCACATTTGCTAAATCAGTTGTCCTGGGTGCTATGTGTGGAAAAACTTGCAATTATGATGAAAAGCACAGTATATGAACAGAAAACATTTTCTTGATTAAAAGTGTTATTTTTGAATCTTTGAGATATTATTATGAAATAATATTCAATTTAACTTACAGTTTGTAGAGAAGAGTTTACATAACACATATGCCTGGTATGAGAGTGAAAGTGAGTGATTCCCTTGTCAGTTGGAATCTTTGACAGAAGGCCAACTTCAGCATTGCTAGTGTGCAGTGTTATGTTTATTTCTTTAGTTTCGACGGTGGTTTCTGGTAACATATCTTTGTAGGGTGTCAGTTCTCAGAGATTTTTTTCACCTGGCTACAATCCAAGTAGTGTTGTTGCTTGATGTATAAATTTCTTTTAAAAGTACATTTTTCTTTTGCTTTTATGTTAGAAATTCTATGCAGAGAATTAAATTAGAATCCATCTCTGATCATCATTTTTACAACTTCATTCTTTTGAATTATAAATTTTCGTTTATTTTCACATAAAAATATAAAGAAATAAACTGAATTATTATTCTACTTTGGATAAAATGTTCTTGGTGTTCTACTGTTCAAACTAGCTAAAATAAATACTAGTTTTTAAAATTCTTTCTTAGGTCTACAAATAACATTTGCTAGCATGCACTAGAAAGAGAAAAAAATCTTTATGTGGCAACATAAAGTTTAAGAATAAAACTAAGGCTAGAAATGTATAGAAAACTAAAGTAAAACCTGGCTTGAAAGAGAGAGGCCATTGTTTTTCCTCTCCTTGTCTCAAGCACTTCACCCCAACTGATGTTTCCTCTGCCTGAGATCATCTTATGAAGTGGCCTCAAACTTGACTAATAGATTCTTTCAGTTAACCAAGACTGGGCCAGGTTAAAGTGCCATTTTGGTTTTACCTAATTGTGACACGTTAAGGAGTAAAACTTTCCCTTTTTTATATTTTCTTTATTACAAAATTTAAAAAAATCTCTCACATGCTAAACTCTGCATTTTTTTTTCAAATCACCACATTAAAAAATGATTACTAGATTTATGGTACCTTGGAAAACCAAGACTAACAAGTTTTTAGCATCTGGTAAATTCAAGTTTTTAGTTTTCAAGAGATGTTAGCTCCTCTCCTACTAAATTAGTCTTCCACCTGGCTTTTTTTTTTTTTTTTTTTTGGTACTGGGGATCAAACTCAGGACCTTGTGCTTTTGAGCCAGGCAGCAGAACCACCGAGCTAAATCCCCAGCCTAACCTGGCATTTTTGTTTCCATCCAACCAATAGCCAAACTTTGCAATTTCTTATTTGTCACCTTGTCTTAATTCTCAATGCTTTATTGTTTCTTTTTTATTTTTATTATCTCAAACTTGGACCAGTTTTAAAGTTTTCAAATCAGACTTTTGGTTTACTGTAACTTTTTTCCTCCTACCTCCTTTACATAGTGCTAGTATAGTGAAAGTCCTATTCTACTTTTTTATTAACATAACCATTTTGCTTATAGTTTCCTATTTCCTAGTGGTTTCCTATTTCAACTTATATAAAAGTTAAATGAATTTATGTGAGGTGGGGTTATCATTAATTATTTCTTAATAAGATGAGACTTCACATCTGTATCATGATTTAAAGGTGACAGTGTGCTCTTCTGTTATGATATGGGTGGGACAAAACCTTAAGAAAATAAACTGAAATTAGTTTTAAAGGACAACTTTGTCTGGAATGAAGTGATAAATTCAGGAGATCTGAGTTCTTTCTAGAATTGATACTGTATCTATCAATTCAATTTTGGACCATTGTGTTTCAGGAGTATTTGGTTTATATTTTCTGTCATCTCTGTGTGAGACAATGCTATTTTCTGTTACTTATTACTTTCTTTAAAATTGATAACATTTTTGATAAAATGCCAATTTGAGGTCTCCTGTTCCAGCTGTTTTACAATATGTTGACCTTTTTCATATGACTCATCTCACCTAGTTAACTCTCAATTTCTAGATGAGTAGCATCATTCTGTGTCAGATGAAGTGATTTGCCCAGGATCAAAAGTTCTTAAGTTACTTCAGATGAATGAAATCTATCTATCCTTGTTATCTTAGGTCATTGACTTTACAAGATGTCAAGACTTTAGGCAGCACTCAGTATCCAGAAACTTAGTAGTTCCTTGACAAGCTACCTATTATAAGAAAGGGAATGGGAAGTCATGATTCTGTTTGAACTAGGTAGAACTTCCTGGACCAGTCATTCATTTTTGTAGCCTAAAGTTCTAGAGCTGAAAGGAGAGAAGCTGATAATGCCCCCCTATCTATCTATCTATCTATCTATCTATCTATCTATCTATCTATCTATCTAAAACATTATGCTATAAAGTTATTTTTACCCAATACATTCAGTTTACCTTATTATAGATGTTCTGAGGATAGAGTAAGGATTTATTGAACTGAGTTAATTCAGTAGAAATAAAATAATGTAAGATTTCTATAGTAGTTGCAAATGTTTTGATAGAGTGTTTAATTATTTTGCAAAGGGTTGATTGTACTATGAAACTATGTATATTCTTCTTCTAGAGAGTCAGTAGCAAATACATTCTATTTCTAAGCTGTGTTATATATCTGGAAGCTTGATAATTGCAGTTCATACTTTCTTACCAAACTGATAATGTGTCATTAATTCAGATTTTTTAAAAAACATTTTAAATCCCTGTGTTATATCCTAGATTTAAAATTCTATGAGAACCAGACCACACATTCTTCTGTACTGAGGCTGTGTGGTTTTCAGAGATGCTAACCTGTTAGTGATTAAACAAGATTGGAGTCTTGGATGGTTGTAGTTATCAGAAAGCTTTCCCTGAGGATGACTCAAGTCCAAAAAGAATTTCTACATTTATGTCTAGGAGAGATGTTCTAAGACCACACTGATTTTATATGAAAACTTACATTTGCTATGTGAATACTTGATGCTGTTGTGTAATGTCTAAAATGAGATGTTTCAGGCCAAAGGTACATGATGCCAGATTCCATTCTTTTCAGTTAAATGAAGTAAGAGGTAAATACAGATTAGCACATTTAAAAAGAAAGTAAAAGAAGTCAGACTGTATCAACATATTAATCATCCAAAAACAAAGAATGTATTTTTTCCAAGGTAAAGGTGAGAACGATGAAAGAAATCCAACTGCTAGTCAGGTTCACTTTTTTTCTTCTGCTTCCAGACTATATCCTTGTAGCATTTTCTGTTTTGTTATTTACTAGTCTACTCTTCCATTATACTGTAAATTCTGGGAAATATTTTCAACTTATTTTCCTCATTATTCTGAGTTCTCAGTAATTCATTATGGAAGGTAGAAATAAATGAGTGAAAAAATCATTAGCAGAAATGGGAGTCAAACACAGATATGAATCTAAATGTAATCCTTTTTCCTTTTATCGTAAGAACTTATTTAAACATTTCTTAGCTTTATTTTGAAAGTACATAATAAAAATAACAAATGATGTTCAGCCTTTTAAGAGGATGAATTGTTTACTATCTTTTTGAAATAATTTTTATCATATTTTTATATAATATTGTCTTAGTTACTTTTCTTGTTGCTGAGACAAAATACCCAAGATCCAGAGTTAAAGGGGAAAAAGTTTATTTAGCTTATGGTTTGTAGAAGTTTTAGTCCATAATCAGCTGGCTCTAAGGCAAGTTGACATGCCAGAGGGTCAACAGTTCATGGCAGCTGAAGGTAGCAAAGCAACAAGGGACCCAAATGAACAAGTAGCTTCTTCCTGACCCTTTTATCTTATTCAGACTACTTAGGGCTGGTAGCACTCAATACCCTTAATCCTACTGCCCTTGAGCCTAGCATTGCACTATGAATCAATTCCAGTGTCACACACTCTAGACACAACCACCTCTGTAAAAGCCCCAGGTCATTCCCATGAGGCTTTGGAGTGACATCCGAACACAAGCCATAACAAATATGTAGAAACTGATAAGGGCAGAACTATTGTAAGAAAGAGGTAAGCAGCTTATATTGATTAGTAGGAAAATGTGCCTGTTTCCCCATTCCACCCAAGTTGAGTATTTCAATAGGAAGCTTAAATATAGAGTTTCTTGCTTTGTCTGTGAAATGTCTCTTGAGGGCCCTTGGAATTCACAGAAAATTGGTTCCTTTGCCTTGCATGGGTTAAGTGCTATGTGTTTTGCTCATCTCTATTCATTACCTAGTTGAGTCTTTCTTGTCCATTACCTATGGCTGATAATATGCATCAGGGTAACTAATGTTTCAGTTAATTTTTACCAAAACAAAACAACATCAATGATACCCAAAACATATTTAGATATTTATACTCCTAAGAAAATAAGAGGAGATTTGAATATGGGTCTAACCTTACTTGGGGATATTTTAGACTTAAATGCCAGGAAAGAATAGAGTAAGCTCACATTTTCTCTTGAGTTTACTCTGTAGACACCAATAATTGGTAAAGGCACTCAGAATCCTTGAGAGTGTTTTTGGTAATAATTACAGGTTCATCAGAAGAAGCAGACAAAGTAAAATCCATTTTCCATCCTTATGTCTCCGGTGTAAGGTGATCCACAGCAATGCTATTTGCTTTCTTATCTCATTTTTAACATAATTTTTAGAACTAATTGGGAGGGAAACACAGAAAAGAAGGGAGATAAAATAATTTCCCGTTTTCTTATTAGACAGTTTCACCAGAAGTTAAAAGTTTTAATTTCTTTTAAATATGTTATTACTCGCTACCTGTTTCATTTTGATTGGGATATTGACTTAGAAAGGGAGATACTCAGGTTTCTTTGTGTCTAAGATACTCTTCATAACAGGATTCCCCAAAACTGGCTATGCCATTGATGAGTATGTAGCATGCAGGCATCCCTCACCTGGTGAGAACAACTTATTATTGCTATGAGCAGCTATTTCATAGGGAAATGATATTCAAACTTCCCTGCACTCTTCTTATGGACCCTGGAATCTAGTTTAAGAAAATTCTCTGAAGTCTAGAACTTGGACAATGATATTTATGATGATCAATTACCCTCATAGAGATAAGAGAAAGGAAAAATGGTTTCTCTATAAATATTTTACCATACTTAATATGGCTGTAAATAATGGTTTTTAAATATTTAGCAGTGACTTACAGGAATATAAAAAAGCCATATGTAGCATTACATATGTATGCATGTGAGCCTATGTGTAGTCTTGCTATTTGAGAATAAGTAGTTCCAGATAACTTTTTCAGTAACTAAAATTCTACCTAATCATAGCTGCAAATCTTAGTTAATGTAATCTAAAAGAAGTAAAGCCACTATAGTAATATATATATATATATATATATATATTTCTTCATGTTCTTAATAGATATGGCTGAACTATTACCATTTCTCAACATAGCTTTGTAAGAACCATTTGAAAGTCTTCTGGATTTGTTTTTGTTTTCATATTATTTTGTGCAGTATATGCAAAAGTATATGTAAGTGCACATTTACACACATGTACATTTTTTATGGAGATAGGGTTGCAAATAGGATTTGTGGTTTCCACTGGGTATTGGTATTTCCTTCTGTATTGATTTATAAACTACCTATGCATCTCTAAATAAATCCACAACACAAGAGCACTATTCTCCTGGCCCTGTCTAGGATTAAGTTGGACCAACAGTTTTTTCTATCATTTATCTTGCACATTCAGAAAGCTGCCTTTACTATTTACAGTCTGGAATTATACCCTCTACCTATACATAGGAATCACACTAAACAACCTTGTGAAATCTCCTAGTGTATTTGCTTCAGTAGTATTATGGAGTATATATCTCTTAGAAAACTCTGTGTACTCTGCCTTCATTATGAATTTATTTTAAATTTTATATTCCACCAGTAATACTTGTTGTAAAAATAAGAAACAGAAAAAACAAAACAGTAAGAAAAATAGCATTCATTTCAAAATATGCTTCTTTTTCTTTCTTTGCAATTCATTTTATCTCTCTACCTCTTTTTTGACTCTGTCTCCTCTTTTTCATGCTCTATCTTTGTTTTTCTGTTTCCTGGCTCTCTTTATGTCCCTAGATTTTTTTCTATTTTCTGTCACTGTCACTCTGCTTTTGTCCTAGGACATTTTTTGTGTGTAAAAAAGAAGAAAATTTTTGATAAGTTGGCAGTTAAGGCTTGGGAATACTAAAATAGTTTTGATTGTTGGCTCTGCCTCTTGTGTCTCAGAAAAATTAATCTGCCCAACTCTAATTTGCAAACTGTGCTTTTTATGATTGTTATAAGAATTAACACAGGTAAAATGTTGTGTATAGTATTCTACAGTATATTTAAGAAACATGGGCAGTCACTTTGGGGAACATACTTATTTGTTACGTATTTTACAAATCTTCTTGATTATTTCCTTTTAAGATATTTTTAGTTGACACATAGTAATTATACATATTTGTAGGATACCATATGATATTTCATGAAAGCATACATATTCAAATCAGGGTAAGCATATCTATTTCCTCAAATGTTTATCATTTCTTCATTTTTCAATATTCAAAATCCTGTTTTTCTAGCAGTTTTGAAATATATCTTATGTATCATTAACTATGATCACCCTACTGTGCAATAGAACACTCCTGATTATTTTTGGATGTTAAATTTCTAGAAAGAGAATTGCTTGTTTATGTGGCATGCATTTTTAATATTAAACACATATTGCCAAATTTCCCTCTGGGTAGGTTAGGCCTATTTACATTATACCATCAATTCTGGAGTATGTCCACACTGTGGGTTGTTATGCTATTAAATATTTCCTAATAATAAATTATTGCATTTATTAATTTAGTTTGTAGGTCTTTGATTAATACTCAGGTCACACTTTCTCTTATATTCTTTATAAACTGTATGTTCACATATTTTGCACATTTTATTAATAGAGTGTCTTTTTTATTGATACATTTGTGCTCTCTATATTAAGAATACTAGTCCTGTTATACATGATATAAATGCTTTACACAGCTTGAATGTAACTTTTTTTGATGCAGGGATGTTTAAATTGGTATGTATACAAATCATCCATCCTTTATGATTTCTAAATTTTTGAATATAAGTGGTAGGAAATTTTGGGGTGTTTTTTTGTTACGGGGGATTGAACTCAGGACCTGGCACTTGGGTAAGAAATTTTTTTAACTGGGAAATTCATTGCTTTTTTCTTATTGACTATTTACTTATTATCTCATGTTATGAACTAGTAATGAGAGAGAAGTCATTCTCTTCCTTCTGTTGCTGTGACCCTGCACTCCTTAGCTGATGATACTGCCATCAACTTGCTCCCTGTGACTTTCATGCCATTCTTTCAATTAAGTTAGGTCACAGGAAGATGTATCACAGTCAAATCCTTCCAAAGAAATCACCAAAGAAAATTTTACTTCTTTGGTGAGATTTTATTTAGGAGATATTTTCTCAGAGCACATTGATGTCATTGCCTTTTCAAGGCCATCATCTCAAAACTTTGTCATGTCATTTTCCTCTGCCATTTGTTTTAGTTTAATGCACAGTACAACAATCCAAGAGAAGTTAGTAGCTTCTGTTTCTCATAGCAATCATTTATTTCACATTATAGTATAATTTAGTATCTCTCCTCCCCCTTACAAATACTGAATAATTTTACTTCTTAAAATGTAAATAGTTTTCAACTCTGCTAAACCCATATTTTCTTATTAGTTTACATACCTGATTTCAGGAAGAGTGAATAGAAGGGCTGGACTGGGGTTGGTGTGAGTGAGTGGTTAGTAGTTCATATGTTGCAATAGCAACATTGCAGTTTTATTTATTGTTTTAATTTTTAACATCAGATGCCTTAAAATATACTTTTTCCTTTTTTTTTCTGCCATACAGATATTCATACCCAGGGAAACACTCTTACCACGGAGCTGTACCTCCAGCCCTATTTTTTTTTTCTAATTTGAATTCACTGTAGTTTTACCTATGCTCTACCATCTATTGTGACTTTTTCAAATTGTCAAACTTTTAAACTTTTTCCTTATTGCTGTAACCACTGTCAACTTCATCAAGATTTGAGTACAGTGGTACCTTGGTTCACAAACTTAATTTGTTTTAAGATTTTGGAAAACAGCCACATTTGTGTTTGTGTGGAAAAGATTGCTGTGGTTGTGTTTGTCACCCGAGTCAGAGTTTGCAAACAAAAATAAAATTTTGCCAAAAAGCTCTGTTTATGAACCAAATTTTTGCAAACAAAAGCATTCATGAACCAAGGTACCACTGCATATGAGGTGTTTTTGAAAAATATGGTGAATGTTTAAATTAACGCATTTATTGCAATCAAAGAGATATTGCCATTACTTCCCCTCAGAACACTTCTTTTTCACTTCAAACACACTTATGCCATTATTCTTATCACTTTCTGAAGCAGTTCTGGAAGTCCTCTTTCATGAGTGTCTTATTTAAACTGTCTTGGATACCTTGATGTCCTCAGCTCGATTCAAAAGGTTTACCTTTCATGGTCATTTTGACTTTGCAGAAGAGCTAGAAGTTGTACAGTGCCAGATATGGTGAACAAGGTAGATAAGGACACTCCATAATTTTTATGCAGGCACTTTTCCATTGGATGCCACTCTGAAGAAGCATTCAGCATTTTTAATTGTATCTCTTTAAGGTACTCATGAAAGAAGACTTCCAGAATTGCTTTTGGAAAGTGGCAAGAATTATGGGATATCATGCCAATGTGTCTTTTACTATAATAATTTTTTAAATGTAAGCATACACTGGGTATTTTAATTACCCTTTGAATATTACTATGAATTTTTCTTTTTCCTTTGATTTCCAAGAAATTCAAAACTTAATCTACTGTTTAGTTATAGCATCTATATAGTTTCTTACTACATACATATTTATGATCTCTTCTCTTTCATTCCACAAATGTGTTTTCTTGTATCCTTTGTGAAAAGAAGCAGGATATAAATTGCTAAATTAAACAAAAAAGGTTATTATGTCTATTATGTACCCCCAAATTAATATCATATTTTCTTCCGCACTTAATTGACCACAGCTTGACTTATTTTTTCAATAATGGTGAAGGAATTTACCATGATATATCCATATTTAATCAATACACATTATGGCCAACTCTTAATTCAGGAACTTGAATAGCTGACAACCAGGATTTTCCAGGCAGTAATTTATTCATCTTGAAAACATTATCAAATGGCCCTCCACACAAGAGGCACCAGATTGAGCAGTAATGTTAAAACACAAACAACTACTACTTCTCTCTTTGGCTTCCCAATCTACTGTAGAAGACAGGCAAGGAACAACTGCAATATGATGGGGCAGGTGTCACAGTAGGGCTATGGAGACATGCTGTGGGCTGGTGGTGGTGGTCATTCTGTCAGAGAACAGAGTTGGGAAATTTACAGAAGTGAGACAGTGGAGGTAATTGGGAACTCTGATAGTTCCTTGAGGCTGGTAACACATCTTTGGAGACTGAAGTGTCTAAAGAGGGCTTCACCATGAGAGACTTTACATGCCCAGATGGGGGTTTATTCCCAGTGCAATGAGCAACCACTGCAGACTTATAAAAAGGGGTGGAGAATGTTGTTGTCAGATTTGAGTATCCTTTGCTTGCTCAAGGGCATAAAATGTTTGTACCCAGACAAGTGTCACCTATGGCCTCCCACACCCCCAGCTCTCTCCCTTATTGCTGAATGAGAAAGATATTACAGAGAAGGAAGTGTTTTGCTATACCTCATATAGATAACCAAGAAGAGCGTGGCTTAGAACACAGACCTCCCGATTCCTAGGAAAGGCATTTTGCCTATATTTGCTGCTCAGAACAGGGTCTCAGAGCCCTGGAGAGTATAGAGATTGAGGACAAGGCTCATGGATAGAACAATGATATGTATTTTATAAATGAAGGCAGGGTTGGAATAGCAAAGCTCCATGTAAAGCAGTCCTGAGCCAGCTACTAATGGTGAAACAGTGACTATCCCACTGATCACAAGAGAGGTCATTTTATTTTGGATCCTGAACTAAATACTGTCTTTCATGAAGTCCTTTTATTGTAGTCAAGGAACATAGTTGGTGTGTGAAACATCATTCATTCATTTAAAACAAATATATTGTACTCCTATTATGTGCCAGGGTCTGTTTTAAGTGCTGATGAGACCAAAGAAGGAATACAAGAAACTCTGATAGAAGAAACAGGCATGTAAATAACTAAATTAAAACTACAACATGATGATGGGAGAAACAGGTATGAAAAATGTTTTGTGAGAATAGAAGACAGAGAAGTTTACTGAGGTTTGAGGGAGACTCAAGAAAGGCCACGTTGAGTCTTACTTAGTCTTGAAAGGTCAATGAAAAATAACTAAGAATGAGGAAGATACTTTCAAAAAGAGAAACGTGTGAAATACACCAATCACATAAATTTTTTAAACAGACAAATGAGATTTTTACTGTCTTAATTTTAAGTATAGGGGCAGGTATATCCCTGTGATCCATGATTACATTTCTAGATGTCATTGTAAAGAGTTTTATCATTTGAACAACATCTGAGTTTGACCCAGAGTCTGGTAGGAGTTTTGTGGCACTTTTACAGGTTTCTTCCATTAAATAGTTGCTTTTCCGAATTTTTAGGCATTCAGCCTTAAATGGGAAATACATTAGGGCTAGATTTTGAAGATAAATGAAAAGTCAATTTTTCAGTGGTATATGGGTGATGTACGACTTAAATATTTTCCACAAAATACAATGCTTTCAAAAACAGATTAAGGAAGTAATATTTGTATTTAGGTATTTACATTTTGAGGAGAAAATGTTCAATTTTGGTGAGAAAATGTGAAACTCTTTGATCAAATCTTAAGCCATAAAATCATTACGCTTTTTATGTATTAGGTTTTGTGCTTCAACTCACTGCAGATGCTATTCCTGTTTTTAAGCCAAATGACTATTAGAGAGAAGTGTTAAAAGAGGTAAGACATGACTCTATAAAGATGAAAAAAATCTATTTCCCTATTTGCTATTTTACTTAATCTATTCTTGGCTTTAATCTCTCCTCATTTGGGTTACCATTTAGCTAGGTACTGTAGTTTATCAAGTGAAATTCCTCCCAAGTGGGATGGGCTGAACCTTGCTTTCACTTTCTTGGCATCAATAGCATAGTGATCTATGTTGTCACGCTAGTGAGGTCTTGGTGATGAACCATTAAATAAAGTGATCTGCCCCTAGGCCAGGGAGTTGGTTAATTGCCAAACAGTAATCCAGTAAAATTAACTATCAAAGGTTTGAACTCTCCATTATTCTAAGGCTGGGAACTATAGCCATCTGGAAAAGCAGAAATGGTGATTGATTGATCATCTGGATAGGTTCTTGTTTGGAGACATGTTTGGATAGTTAAATGTATTATTACAACATTTACACTTTTCAGCCTTTAGTCATCTTGAGTTCTAATTCCATTAATTTTATTCCTCTCCAAGATTAAAAGAAATAAAAAACTTGTTCAGTCCCCACTAGAGGTAGAAATCCTTAATTTATTATCCATACTTCAAATCCTTGGTGGAATGACATGAAATATAAATAAATAAAATAAATGTTCTCCATGAGAGATTTTGAAAATATCACATTACAGCAAAGTGATGTAAGTGCTTGCTTATTTTATGAGATGTTGCTCTAAGTTTATGTTGTTAAGCTATATTTAGTTACAGAAATTAGTTACATATATTTAGTTACATAAATATGGTCATTTGGTTCCTTTAAGATATTCTTTGGTAATTGAGGCAATCACCTAGTCCACTTAAAAGAATGTAAAAATCGTATTTCATAGGTTGTATTCTAAAATACAGATTGAATTCATCAGATAACAAAGAATTTCTTTCTTGTTTTGGCTCTTGGTTTTTTTTGTTTTTTTTTTATTGTTCTTGCTAGAGCTTGTTTTCCTCCTTAAAATTCTAAAGATGCACCTACCATTCAGCACAAATAATAGATTTACATATTTGGAGGTGAATATTGCAGCATCTCACTTGGTGAAATGATACGGCACATGCATTGCGGCTTTTGAGTGGACACAAATTTATTTATGCATTTCTTTATTAATATTTCTTTATGACTGAGAATCTACCATGAGGAGGGTTTTAGCACTAAGGTGCAGGGTGAAACAGACAAACACTTACTTGGCTTCATGGAACTTATAATTTGAGAATGGATATAAATACTTAAGATTGCCTAAGTGGTTAAAACATGATATGTGCAGTGAAAGAACTGTTCCTGAAGTTGCATAACAGAGAACTTTATTCCCCTAATAAGAGCAGCTAGGAAAGACTTTCCTGAAATAAAAAAGAGCATGGAGAGTTTACCATCAGTCTTTCTCTCAGTGAGTTTTAGCAGGGGAAGTATTGCCAAGGTTGTTTTGGAAATTTGTGGAGATACTGCTTATTTTGGCACTGTAAAGGAGGCATATAAAAAGCCTTGGCTCTAAGAGATCAAAACGGCCTTTTAAATGCTACATGTATTTAAAAATATGAGCAAAAATGTGTTAATATTCAGGCAGAAACATTATTTAATTTTCTGATCTTAATGATATTTCACAGATTAGGCCTCTTGATTTTCAAAATAAATGAGGTTCAGAAGCAAATGTCTTCATTTTGACTGCATTCTGGTCTGACACTAAGAGAAATCTCATTGGTTCTGTAAACAGAGAAATTCAGAAGGAATCATGTTGCACTAGATCACTGGGGAATATCTGCACTGGGTTGTCCTGTTTGACTATTCACTACTAGCATCATTGGGTTGCATACTCTAAAAATTGAAGGGTCATTTGAACAAAAAAATCACTTATAAATAAAATCAAGATTTTCAGAATGCTTTCTTAGAATGTGTCTGTTCCTCTGGAGAGCAGCCAGTAGTTCAATAAAAACACATTGAGAACCTTTACAAGAGAATATTTTGTTTTAATAGATACTATCATGAATGAGTAAGACACCATCCCCACTTAGTGCTACCAAGAAAGTATGACTAATCTCTGGTCCAAAACTCCCAGTTATATTCTTAGGATTTACACATATAACCTCTTGGAGATTATTGGAAGTATGAAATCAGGAGAAAAGAAAAGCTTTTATTTAGAATAACTATTTCTCTATTAGACATAAGAACTAACAACAAAATAAATATTGGAGAATGCATTTGAAAGTACTAGCAATACAAGAAATAACAAAAACCAGATTTACAAAAAGAATTAATTTCTTCTTTGATTTTTATATTAATTTTTGATGAAAATTGAGCTAATACATATATAATATTTTATAAGTTCTAAGGATACGGTGGTTGGTTTTTACTATCTGTAAAATATGAACAATACTACAATTAGGATGTCTTTACAATTAGGATGTGAAATTAAGAAAAAAAAAAAGTCAAAAATGTATCCAAAAACAAAATATATATATTTTCCCAAAATGTGCAACAACAATTTTTTTTCCATATGTTTATTGGTACATTTTAGGTATAAATTATAATCACATTCATCATTGGGATTTTATACCTGTACATGATATATCTTGGTTCTTGTTTTTTTATTCCTCTTCCCTCCCTTCCAACCCTCCACCCCTCCCTATTTACAAAAGCTTTGCTTTGGCTTTTTTCTTTTCTCATATTTTTTTGTTTCTCTACTTTCCTTTCCCCACACCCCCACTCCTCCTTCCCCTTTGAACCTTTTCTTCCTATTTCACATTATCTATTATACAGTTTGAACAATAAAAAATTTTGAGTTACCAAATCTTACACTTGCTGAGGTTCAAATACATAAAGACAGCCAATTTACAATTACAACCCTTGAGTTCATTTTTTATCTCTTCCAAGTGTCCAAAATCTTCTTTCAAGATGCAAATCTGTAGTCATCTTTTATATGTCTAAAACATATTTTCATTAGTGTTTTTGGCTCTTTCAAATAGATGTACATTTTATTTTGTATTAGTACATATTTGCAGTTAATAGGGATTAAATACCTTTTGTGGAGTTGGTACATGTACATAACACATCTTGATTCATTTTTTATTCCTTTCTCTCCTTCTTCCCCTCCCTCTTTCTCTAGATCCCCATCCCCTTTGAGAAAGATCTATCTTCCGACTTCCTATTACCTATCTTTTATTTTGTTCTTTAATTATATTTTGCGTTTCGCATATAAGAGAAACCATGCTATATTTAAGCATGTTTGTCTCATTTATTTCACTTAACATTATAGCCTCAAGATGTACTTTTAAGCCTTCTACTTCTCCAAGGGAATTAAAGGAATTGCCATTTGTGAAATGAAGACTAGCTAGTAATGTCCATTTGGGAGAAGATATTTGAAGGGCAAAGTGTTATCTTTTCTCTGGAAATACCATCACCCTAAGGTCTGTCCATACTTTTCTGCTTTTGAGGTGCTTGATCCAAGGACTTCTCAGTACTCTTTGTTCAATCTCTTTGTCATTCTTCTCTTTATTTTTGGGTCTGGGAGACACCAAATTATTGAGAATGAGAAATAATTTCTTTCATTTCCTCTTCTTCCTGTGCCACTTTCCCCCATCAGGGCCCAACTCTAAACTATGCTTTGGGTTTCTGGAAGCTAAGACTAGCAATAAGGATCATGGATGAGACAGCACAGTGTAGTTAGAATTATTAACAGTTGAATAAAAAGATGAAGAAAGTGATTAAATTTTACATAAGGTAATGGTTGTAAGAAGGCATATTTTTAGGAAAAACAAATATTATAGATGGCTGTTATCACTTGATAATAAAGAAAAAGTACAGAATTTTCTACAGCTCTAAAAAATATTAACTTACAAAGGTTTATTTGAACAACTTAAACCACATGTCCAATTACAACTGTTATTAATAATTATATAAGTTGCAGACTTTCGGATTTAGAAGTGACTGTAAGGGTAATCCACCATTTAAAGATACATAATTGCATGTGGATCACATTAATTTTTATATGTTTGAAATGGAGAAGCTAAACGTTATATTCGTATGTTTGTAACCTTTATCATTTATTTCTCTTGTTATGCAGTTTGGTGTAACATCAACAAAATGGAGGGAACATTGATTGGAGCACTCAGAATGCAACAGGGAATTTCTTACCATTGGTCAGATCCTATATATAAAGAGCATAAAGTCATATATTTTACAAAGGATTTTTAAAGAAATGTTAAAGAGATAAAGTTATTTCAAAACTTTAAACAGTTTGTTAAAGGAAGTTGTCAATGGAATTAAATTTTGTTTAAAGATAACTAAGGAATATTTACATTTTTGTAAAGGTTGAGAGATTGTGTGTGTATGTGTGTGTGTGCGTGTGTGTGTGTGTGTGTGTGTTTATGCTAGTCAGTCCTCTAGTTCCTCAGACCTCCTGGGTTTGCAGTAATGTTCATTTTCATCTTGAGATTATCTTCATTATGCATGGATAATTAACCATTGGTTCATGCTTATGAAGGAAAATGATAAAAACTCCATCCTTGTGCATTTTTTAAAATGACAATCTTGGCAAATTTAAGCCAATCAATGATTTAATAAGAGGTTTGGGTATAAAAGATGTATCAATCTGAGGTTTATTTTATTCCCATTTGCATTCAAGTGTGGAAACAGAGGTTGTTGCAAGAGGGTCAATACTCTCAATGTCCATTCTGACCATTCCAATTGGTTTTCTCAAAGGTTGGATTTCTGCAAGTTTGCCCCTATTTCTGATCAACTTTTAGTTTGATTTTGCCATTCTTTTTTAGCTAATATTAGTATTATGTAACATTTGGAGTTATATTATTAAAGCAAAAATCTTTCCTTCCAGTCTTTGAAGTAACCAGTGCCTGTCTATTGTTCCAATTTTCTGGGATTCTTCACAAGAGGTTCCAGACCTAGGTTAATTAACAACTCTGTTAACACCTCCTTGAGCGCACTTGGTTCAAATACAGCCTGCTGAGACATTATTTCTTAAAAGGTGAGGACTAATGACCCAACTTTCAGACGCCATCTCAGAGGCCAGTTTTCAATCTTGTAAAAAATTTAAGTCAAGGAAGCTCAACATAGAAAGTCATGAGCTGTCATAAAATACTCTTCTGGATATACTTTGTTGAAATTGCCTGGGCACTTGGTAACCTAAAATACAAGTTAATACTAATTCTACCTCATTTAGTTCTGTTTAAAGTATTTGAGAGTTATGCTTAATAGACCATAAAAATTGTACCTTAAGATACTACTTAAATACAGTAATAAATCCTTGTGCAAAGTTCTACCAGAAAGTCAATTAAAATTATTATGTTAACTAAACCTCACATATTTTTCTGTATGAAAACTTTGGATTATACAAAATTTTAGATGAGCCAAAGTTCTTAAAATTAATTAATTATAGAGGCTATAGTTTAGTTCATGACTTTTTTGGTAATTTGGATGGTAAATATTTAAATGTACTTTTACTCATATTAATTAATATGCCATATGAGTAGGTTACTATATCTTAAATGAAATACATTTATCTTCCCCAATAAACAGCCTTGGATTATAATCCCAGGGGAAATCATCTCTAAAAGGCATGAGACTAAAATTGGGTAGCAATTTGAAATATAATATGATGTCAGTGTTCTATATTATAATTTAATATTGAGAAATTAGACTGTCACAAAGAGAGAAACAGAACAGACTATTTTGTAACTATTGCCAGGTGGAATACTGTTAGTTAGTTATTATAACTCCTAATAAAAAGATGAGAAAACTGAGACAGTGGTTAAAGATATCACCCAAGAGCCCAGTTCTGTTAGTTAAGGAAGCAGCATCTAACCCTTAGTCCATCCCACTATGAAAATCTATGCATTCATCTATTTCACACTATATGTGTCGAATGATCATACAGCAAAAGCGAATCAAAATTAAGCAACTATTTCTAGTATATCTAATATCCTCCAGTGATAGAAGGGATTCCTAGAACATAAGGAGTGTTAAAAGTAATATATGTATATAAATAGGAAGAAACTGTGGAGATGATTTTAATTATGTAATGATAGTACCACTAAATTTCCTAGAAATCTTGATTGAGTGTTAAAGAGAAGAGGTTGAAAATTGATCATTTAGCCCAACAGATGTCAAAAGTTTTATTCAGGTAATTGGGCTTTTTGTTAAGAAATAGCCTTTAATGTCTTAATGCTTGGTTCTAGCAAACATTATAGCATTTCTTTTCTCTAGTTTTAATGTGATTTGTCAGTGGGTGGTTGCTGAGAACTTAATCAAGTGAACACATTTATGTGGGCATCATCTAAATTAACAATTATTCAAAAGTTACTGCAGTCTGAATATTTAAAGTAATCTCTCTCATGACACATAGACATGGCTTTGATTATTATCTGACATGTAATTTAAATAATGAGTTGTTTTTAGGAAATATCCAGTTATTGTCTGAAAAGTAAAAATACTATTATGTCCTTGGCCATGAGATGTGGATAGTATTGAATGTCTATATTATTGGTTATCAATAAAGAACATTTCATGAGATTTGTAGATCTTACAAGCATCTATAGATTTAACATAACAATGAATTTATTACTTTCCTCTTTCCATTTCTATATGGAATATAGCTAACAAACTAACACAAGAATTAGTATTTTGAAAACAAAATTATTTAGTGATTAAGTTCTTCATAATAATTCTTTAAAAGTATTTTCAGATACAAAAAGTGTTTTTACTACTTTTCAATTACTATTGAAAAGAATAATTTATTATCTTAGTAAAATTAAATTTTTCTATTCTTTAGAGAGAGAGTCTACAACATGCTTTTTATACTGCAAGGACTTTGACAGATGTCAGGTGTTTAACTAATGCGGCTTTATTTCCCCCAATTCTGATATAGTCCCAATTAAACTCCAGGAGAAACAACCTGTTAAGAGAGTCAGAGTTTATATCTGTACAGGTACAAATTCCCAATGATGAATGTGATCATAATGTATACCTAAAATGTACCAATAAATTTAATGAATAAAAAAAGATGAATGAAGAGCCCCAGGAATGGTAAATATGTAAGGAAATATATAAACGTTTTTCTTATTATTTAGATTTCTTTAAAAGATAATTATAAAACAAAACTAGTAACGATGTGAGGTGATGTGGGTTTTTAACTTACAGAAATAAAATGTATGATAAAAATAACAAAAAAAGAGTCAGTTTTCTCACTTTGTCATTTATTTCTCTCATAAAAAGATGTACGTGTACTTGTGTGTATCTGTGTGTGTGTGTGTGTGTAAGACCATAACATACTATGGCATGAATATAGATATCAATAAGAATGTCCTAAGCTTGTATCCCACCTTTAGTATAAGTTAGGTGACAAAAGATATCTTAGTTTCAAAGTTTCAGGTTTCTTATCAGTAAAGTGGAGATTAAATGAGGTAATGTAAAAGTTCCTTAAACCACCTTACATTTCTTCACTGAAAATTAGCTCTATTCCTTCCATTGTCTTGCTGCTTATATGAACGTTATGTTAAATTTCTGGGTTTCAAAAGGAATTAAGATGAATATAATCATTATTTACTACATCTATATACTAATACAAAATAAGAAATTAAAAAGTAAAATATTGTGATAAACTGTGTTGTTTTCCTCAATTTTACTCTAACACATAGTAAATATAGTTTAGGTCTTCTTATTGGCTGGTCTCCCCTACTTATACATTCTTGTTATCCTAGCATACATTAAAATGTTGCTAGGTAAAAATTAGTGTATGTATTAAACATTTCTTAGATACTTATCAGACATGTATCAAAGACAGGAATGGAACTAAAATGTATTGGTTACCTGCATATAGAAGCTTATGTATTACTACCTGACTTAATCCTATCAGAAATATATGAAGAATGTTTCATATTCAGGAAGAATTAGTCACATATTATAAAAGAAATCAAGTCTTCAAGGAATTACCTAACTCACAAAAGACAAATAAGTAGGGCAACCCACTTTTTGGTCCCCCTTCTGTCTCTTTTAGGCAGAAGCTATCTTTCTCGCAATACATTTTCCTACTCTTAACCTCCATTGTTCCTAGAATTCATTCTTTGATTTTAGAGAACATGAACTCTTGTTCCTGGTATCTAGTAGGTTTGGGAGTTACATCTCTTCCCACTATATCATTTTGGAGTTCTTCCACCAAGATCAGTGGTCTGAGACTTAAAGCTATATACCTACCCAAGATGGCAATGCCTGGAGCCTATGAAAGGTCTTAGATAGACCCTCTGTAGAGTAACTCTGACTGCTAATCACAACTACGACCCTCTGCAGCCGGAAGTAGCCAGAAAGGTCTTCGCCCTTTCCCCCCTCACAGCAGTTAGGGGTACTTCTTCAGAGAGGGGAATATTGCAGATACATAAGTTAACTAGATATCTTATAGGTAGCTAGACAAGTCCAGCCCATGAAGAGCCAACATGGAGGACAGTGAAGACATCTTCACTGAAGGCCAGCATTGTAAAAGACAAGCAACCACACCCATCCTAGCAGTAATTGATATTCTAAATAGCAGTGATTGATATTCTAAATAGGTATCAATCACCCCAGTGGGGGGGCCTGACCTACCCTTACTGAAAATCCTTGTAAGCTTGCTAAGTGACTTGCTCCCCCATTTAATCAATATTACCTGGGTGACTGTACTTCTAATCTTATTAGTTGGTCATGGTTTTGTCACACCTCATGCCCGCCTTGTAAATTTCCATTGGGTCTTATAGTTTTGTCCCACTTTGTACCCACCTCACCACATGGCTTTGCTATATAAAATATCTTTGAACCATGGCATGGGTGGGCAACTCACTTTCTGGTCCCCTTTCTGTTTCTCTTAGGCAGAAGCTTTCTTTCTGTCAATAAATTTTTCCTACTCTTAAAAAAAAGACAAATACATGGTGAATGATCAAACACAAATAAAACTTTTTGAAAATTTGTTTTTCCAAAATCCAGTATATTATCTATCATTAAGGAACTTCTTTTCTAAATACAAGCACTTTGGTAATTACTGACATGTTCTCTAGATATGGCATTTTATAAGATTAAGTGAACATTGGTCTTATATTGGAAACATTTTTTGAATAAATAAGGCATGTGTATAAATAAAAAAATACGGAATAAGTACTTCTGGGTTCAAAATAGGAAAAGGATAATTCTGGTTGTATCAGTCAAGAAAGTATTTTTTGTAGTCTTGCACTTTAAATAATAGGTAGACTATGGGTATGTACACATAGGGAGTTTGGGAAGGGTAGAAAGGAAAGAGTATGAGCAATGACATGAAAGAAGTAACATAGTCATTGATTTGATTTTTCTGGGACAGAGGGAAAGCAATGAAATGATTAGGAAAAAAATATGAAATCATGAATGACTTGTAATTGATTTAAGAAATATTATAATGGACATTGGAGTGCCATTCAGGGTTTTGATCACAGGATTGACATATGATTTAGGGATAATGTTAATGAAAATAAATAGCAGTAATGCATGCCATGATGCTAAGTGCTCACCTAGTGATTAAGTCAGGTAAGCCATTTAAAGAATGGTGAAAGTAGTCACAATGAGAAGTCAACTGTTTTGGTAGAGATAAACGGAGTTAAGAGAAAGGGAAAGTTGAAAGCAATATTAGAACAGGAAAATACAGTACTTAAAACTATTAGATTCCTGAAGCAGGGGAGAGGAAAGAGTCTAAAGTGACATCCACATTAATGTTTTGTATCATCATCAGAAATGAGGGCACAGAGAAGAAATAGAGGCAGAATTACAAGGAATGATGATGAACTCATGTATAAACTTGCAGACTTTGGACAAAGGTGAAAGATGGAGACACATTTGGGATGTTAGACATGTAGTATAGGTTTGAGGGAACAGATTGTTAGAAATCTTAATTTGTGAGTGATCTACACCCAGGATGTAAGACCAAGGGCCTTACAAAACGCTCTGAGGAGCTGACTGCAGTGAAGAACACCTGGGAAGGAACACACCAGACAAGTTGGAAAGTAAACCAGACCTTTATTAGTCTGGCCAGACAGCACTCCCAAAGCAAAATAGCTTAGAGAGGCAACTGGCTCAGAGTCCGAGGCTGTTTTTATAGGGGGTTGAGGGGGAGTTTAACATATAGAATTAAAGAAAAGGGGACAAAGGTTAGTGGTCAACTGTCACATATTGACAGTCAGCAGACATTTGCAGCTTGTTCTATAGATTGTGGTGTCTGGA
>NW_004624744.1:14490828-14500407 GCF_000247695.1 Heterocephalus glaber | reverse complement strand
CACAGGGAGCGAAGTTTTCCATGAGAAAATTTAACCCCATATTCGTTCTCCTGTTTGGGGGAAAAAGCCAATTTAAAATTAGTGAGAAAACAATCCAATGGGGTATTTCTGGAGCAGGATCCTCCCATCTCCACCCTGATGGTTTGGAAAGAAATACAAAATTAAACACACAATGGACAAGACACTAACGTACAAATGACAAGACAAACAGGTGCCACAACAAAAGCAAAACTAAATCTTCCCTTGTTCCTCGTCAGGAACCTTGGGGTCAGGGGAGGCTTACAAGCCAGTCAGCCACCTCACTCCTGACAACAAATGGTTGTAACCGGCCAAAAACTTACCTCCAGAGGTTTTCTGAGGTCTGTGCCTGAGAGTCTCCTGCTGGATCCTGCCATAGAGTCTCAGCTGAACCAGGGTTCCTTACCCTGGGATCTCACTGGGGCCTCCAAAATGTAAGACTGAGGGCCTTACCAAATGCTCCAAGGAGCTGATGGCAGCGAAGAACACCCAGGAAGGAACACACCGGACAAGTTGGAAAGTAAAACAGACCTTTATTAGTCTGGCCAGACGGCACTCCCAAAGCAAAATAGCTTAGAGAGGCAACTGGCTCAGAGTCTGAGTCTGTTTTTATAGGGGGTTGAGGGGGAAGTTAACATATAGAATTAAAGAAAAGAGGACAAAGGTAGTGGTCAACTGTCACATATTGACAGTCAGCAGACATTTGCAGCTTGTTCTATAGATTGTGGTGTCTGGAACATCAGTTCTGGGCAAACAAGGAGTTGAGTAGTTTACTTTGGGACTTTAGGTCTGTTACAGATTTTATCTAGTGTCCCAAAACTAACAAGCATCTTTATCCATTAACTCACATTTAATCACAATGGGGCTGGAGAAAAGGAACAAAGGTTATGCAGTTCCACAAGGAGATAAAGCAAAATAAGTGAAAAGTTAAATGATATAAAAGGAGACTTGATCTCAAAGTACAGCGAGCACAAGTGAAACATCTGTACTTATATATCAAGATCATGAAAAGACAAAATAGAAACAATCAGAAACAAAAGAAATTTAAAAGTTTTTTGCTCTAAGGCTGAAAGTACAAGATATTTCAAGAAAGTAGTGGCCAGTGATGTCAAATAATGTAGGAAAACATGGAAATCAATAATATGAGTGATCTCTCCAAAGAGTCTCACTGTTGTACAGGAGGCATAAAATTATTTTCATGTTTGTGTCAGTGTTTCAGTTTGCTTTGTGTAATTTTCCCTGTTACTTTAGAATTTGATAAGTTTTCTATTGGAAAAATTTCACTTGGTTCTACTTCTGGAGTCAAGTGTCACTTGATTTCATTCTCTTTGCCAATTATGTTCATCAATTTTTACTAAGTACACAGAGCAAATAACTTAAAAATTGGTATTTAAATATTTCAAAACATTACATAGTTTACATACATTACATTTTTTTCTGCCATTTTATTAGCTATTCTATGACTTTTTTCTTTTTTTTTTTTAGCAGTGGTTGTTGAAATTACCTCTTAGCAAACTCTTTGTGGATTGAAACTGGAGTCATATAGCTGGGGATGTGGCTTAGAGGTAGAGCACTTGCCTGGCATGCACGAGGAGGCCTGGGTTCAATGCTCAATACTAGAAACTCAGCATCAGAAACCTGTGGATCGGCAGTTGTCAAAACCTGCTACTGTCTTAGCTCTGTGAACTAGTACTGGAATGATCAAAACTGAGTCTGGAGAGACAGTCTAAAGGCCTCTTTATCATCATCCTACCAGGCAAATGGGAATTTTTAGCTTTTCACAACTCTTTTTAAAGCTTTCCTGGACCTGAGTCAACATGGGATCTGTTAATATCATTAGTAAAAAACAAATGGATTTGTCTATAAGTAATATCAAAGTCTACCTAGACATCCCACAGGCATCTCAAATTCAGTGTGTCTAAATTAGAGCATATCCTTTTCCCCAACTTGTTTACATAATTGCTTCTCCATCTCTGTCAATGGTAGCATCCTCCATGCACTTGCTCCAGCTAGAAACCAGACAGTCGTTTTAAATCTTTTTTCTATTACCTTGTTCTGTACTCAATCCATCGATCAAGAAACTTCATCAAATATTATGTCCTGATTAACCCTTTAATCTCTTAGCTCTTCTACTCTCTTGCTTGACAATAGTTGTACCTCACTATCTTCCTCTTAACCATATTTATTGAACATATTGCTATGTACTGGGAATTATGGTAAAATAATGACATAGGAAGATAAAATAATGAATAGCAAAGAATTAGTCCATGCTTTCATGAAACTTTCAGAGTGGTGGGAAGACAAACATCTATCAATTAATTATGCTAATATTTAATTAATCATGGATTAATGTTCCAAAAAATTATAGAGTGCAGGGGGAAAAAAAAGACAGATTTCTTAAAAAAAAAAACTCTAGCTGGGCGTGGTGGCACACTGCTATACTCCCAGCACTCAGCACCTGGGAGCCTGAGGCAGGAGGATCTCTGAGATTTCAAGGTCAGTTTGGGCTACTTAGTGAGTTCAAGGTTAGCCTGAACTACAAAGTGAGACTGTTTCAAAATACCAAAAGTAAATTAACTACTTTAAAGAAATACTCAACCTCAAAGGCCTCAGATAAGACAGGCAAAGAGAAGAAGGAAAAAATTTTAGGCTAAGGGAATTTTGGAAGTTTTACCTTGGAATGAACTTTTCACATGGAAGATTTGATGTCAAGATGATTGGGGTAAACTGAGGAAGATTTGGGAACTGAAACTTGAGTGGGAATGAAACCATTGTCATATCCTTATGTAAGACCCTTGGACATGAAGATCATAACTTTTTTTTTTGAAACGGAGTCTCACTATGTAGAACAGGCTGGCATCAAACTCACAAGGATACTCCTGCCTCAGCCTCCTGAATGCTGGGATTACAGGTGTGCACCACCACACCCAGCCAAAAATCATATATTTGACCTTCCAAATGGAAATATTTTGAAAGTGAAGAGGATTTGGTCTTAAACTGGGCATTTTCTAGGAAATCCTGGCTATATAATCACTCTAGTTGGAGCCATTTTTAAAAAATTTAGGTTTTATCCTAAGAGAAAAGGAAAGCTACGGTAGGATATTTAGGAATATGAATTTATCAGAATAATATGCTTGAAATGTATCTTCCTCCATACACCTTCCCTCTCTGTCTACTTTTTCCTCCTACACTTTTCTTTACAGCTCTCACTACTCCTTGAGATTACCTATTTCTTTTTAGGTTTGTTTCTTCTTCATTTTTTAGGCTCTGTGAGGGCAGGGAATTTGTTAATTCATTAATGCAATTCCAGTTTCTAGGACAGTGCACAACACATATCACACAGTCCATAAATTGTTAAATTTTTTCTAGCTCATTTTTATTTTTAAAAATTTATTTTATTAATACCCCTTGGACATACATAATGATCACATTTATCATGGGGAATTTGTACCTGTACATAATATATCTTAATTTTTCCCCTCCTTTTCCTTCAAGTCTTCTTCCTCTCTCCCTTTATAAAACTTTGTCTCTATTTTTTTCCTTCCATTCTTTTTGTTTTTATTATACCTACTCCCTCCCTGCCACCCCCCCCCCCTTCATCCCTGCTTCCATTTGAACATTTGAGTTAATGGTAAGAGATGGTGACAAAATCTAAAGAAGTTGCATAAATAGAAAGCATATTTAGGATACAGTGATAATTTAGATACTAGCAGTAAGGAAAAAGGAGCATCAAAGATGATTTCTAGATTTCTGCAATGAGCCACTTAAGTGAGTTTGAGGTGCTGCTGACTCAAAGGCTTGAGGAAGGAATAGGGTATAATGGTGAAAATCCAAGTGTTCAACCTGGTTCTATCACTTACTTATGCTGTAACCTTGAGCAAGTTGCTTTATACTACATACCTTTATTCCTTTACCGCTAAAATGGAGGGTAAGATTAGTACCTGTGTTGAAGACTATATTGGGGGGTGGGGGGGTGGGTAATGAAAGGATGTGTGTAAAGCATTTAAAATAGTGCCTAGTACATAAAAATAAACTCAATACAAGTTAGTTACTATAAGGAAGAATGTGAAATGAATAAGAAGAAAAGCAGAGCACTTTTGTAGCTGTTCAGTTTGGGTTGCCATAAGTCATTTGGGTAGGTATGTGTGGATAGCATTTGCAGCAAATTAATTCAGATCTCAGAAGAGAGACCTACCTAAGTTAAAGAAAGAAATTGGGGAGTCATCTGTGTATGAATAATTGAATTCACAAAGGACATTTAGTACTAAACTCCAGAGGACACAAATGCATAATTAATGGTGGATGAAGAAGACCTGGAAGGCAGACCGGTAGAGTTATGGCAAAAGCCAAGGGCCAAAAGAAGAACACTGGTGAATTGTACAAATACTTCTCTTTTGACATCAAGGAAGGCAAGAGCCATACTTTCAGAGTTCTCTGCAATGTAGGCTACACATGATCACAGGGGTCATTCTGAGCTGTGAAGGCTAATCTCAGCTTACTCCCACTTAACATATTTCAGTGACTCCCCAAACTGTGCAGCCTGCTTATTCAAGTTACTTCATGTCTGTATCCTCTGCCTTTTTCCTTATGGGTCACATATGCCACATCTTCTCTTCCTTTGGGTGCCCTACACATTGTTCTGTCTGCCTTGGCTGCTCTTATACCTGTGTCCATAAGACTAATTCTGAGAACTGTCAGACCAACTGATATTACATATCAATCAGAAAGATGCATGTATTTCTTCTTTGAGAAAATAGTACCCAGAGATACTTTTCCTGTACTTCATGATACCTCATATATCTCCAGGAGAAATCTTACCACACAAGGTTGCATTTATTCACTTTGTTTCCTGATTTACTCTCTTAGGCCTGGAGTGTCCTTAGGGAGTTCTGTTCCTTGTTGGAGTCTTCAGTGCCTTATCCAGTGCTTGCTTTTGTGTGCCCTAAGTGTTTAAGGAATTGAAGAATGATGAAAAAATGGATCACATTAACTTCTCAAACTCTGCATAACCATTTCAAATTCACTTCCACAGCCTAAAAAAGTTTTATGTAAGGCAGATCTGAGTTCAAACATATTATATTTAGATATATTCATAACAAATTCAGATAAAAAGGAGTAGGCCCTGTTGATCCATAGGGTTATTGGATGATTTAAAATCTCACAAAATCAATACTCAAATCTATATCTTTTTTGTGTAACTATAATTACCAAGTTTGATTCACCTGTCATCCATATCTTTATTTAAGTTAATTCAATTCTTATGGCTTACTCTAGAGTAACACTGTGACATGTGGTTTGGAGATAAAAATAAAAATAGTTCTCATGTCTATAGTATTTTTTAGGATGATACAAAAGACATATAGGCAAGATAAACTACCAACAGAAGAAGAATAGAGCCTTCATATTCTCTGTTAAAGCTGGAAAAATAAATATTAATTTAATATTTGGCTTTGGAAATGATTTGTGTCAATATATTGCTTCATTACTCTGTAGAAAACTTGGACTTTCTTACAAGAACTGAGTATTTGCATTTGATTGTCTAATTTATTTTATCTTTACTTTTAAATTTCTATCTTTTACTATGCATTCAAAATGGCATTTTGAACTTTTATTGAGGACCAGAAGAAAATTATACCCTCTTTCCCAGGTGCATCATTTCAGGTTGAAAAGTAGAATAATATGATGGCAAAAAATTATGTTTTCATCTGTGAGACATGGCAGTAACAGCTATTCAGCAAGAGTAAGAATTTTCTCCTCCCTTCCAAAGTGGCCCATTTGGGACCAGAATGAAAACACTGGGTGTTTTGGTTTTCTCTAGATTAGACTCTCAAATTCTATAATTGAAGTTGATTATCTGAACATCAACAGATAATAATGTGTTTTTTTATTGTAATGATGAGTACTGGTTATGGCATTTAGGGCCCTTTGTCTGAAATGACACATGTTTGGCAGTATAATATCTGTTCTTTTTGCTTATGATAGGTAACTATGAGATTATTGAAAACATATTTTGAAGTAGTATCATATGTCCATTGAAAGAAATGTGTGATTCTGCTAATTGGATTTCCTCTGGTTTATAATCTTTGCCTAACCATTTCATTCATATTTAAAAATAGTTATTATTAAATTTAAAGAATATTTGTAACCATTCTGATGGGCAGAAATACATGTGTCTTGTTTCAGGTTTACCCTATTTTAGATGTTTCCTAATTTTTCAGATAATAATTCAATTTCATTCTTCTGAATTATAACTAAGTGGCTTAATTATTGCTATTTTTCTGTGACATGCAAGAGTGAGAAAAGATGTAAGAACCAAAATGAGATGAAGAAAATATACACTATAGGAGAAATACTTCAAAGCAAAATAAAAAACCCTCAAAATATGAGTCCACTTTCTTATAAAAACCAGAATTTAAATTTATGATTTTCTAAAAAATGCATATGATTTTCCTGATTATACTTATATAAGTATATATAGCATTTATTGAAAACTGTGGAATAATTTTATAATTTGAATTTTTTTTTACAAGATATAGTCAGGCTTCCATATCTGCAAGTTTCGCCAACCCAGATCACACATTTTAAAAAATTGTATTTATACAGACTGTGTACAGATTATTTTCATTATTCCCTAAACAATACAGTGGGACAGCTATTTGCATAGCATCTGTATGCTGTTAAGTAATCTAGAGGTTACTTAAAGTGTTTGAGAGGATGTGGATATGTTATATGCAAATACCAGGACACTATATAAGAGAGGCTTGAGCATCCATGGATTTTAGCATTTGAGGAAAGTCCTAGAACCAATGCACCAGGGATGCAAAGGGATGAATATAATCAATTTTAAAAGATTTGTGTGGTTCACATATTTGGCCTAAATAATGACTGCATTTTAGAGATATATAAAGTATATTAACAAATTACCGAAAACTTACTTTCTTACACCTTTCATTTTTAAGCCACAAAAGATTATGAGTGATAGTGGCAGCCAATTCTATGTGGAAACAATAAGAATATTTGCCCAACTTAAGAGATGTCAAAAAGGACGTTTCCTGGTAGAATTATATGTCATTAGGTAGAGTAAATAATTTTAATTTGATTAGCATTTCATAAAAGGCAAGGTTATAGGCTGCAAGAATATGAATAGGTGTGTTGAATAGATAATAATGTGAAAAATGTGAAGGTAGTTACGTTTAAATGCAGAAATCCAGGCAAGAATGCAGCTGCTTGATAACTTACTGGAAAAATTTTCTTGTTACTACCTTATCCCAAACCACTAATGAGAAACATTTTTTTAAGATTTAAAATTGTGTAAATGCTTTGTGCCTAGAACTGATGGAAGTAATTGGTAAACTGCTTAATCAAGTCCCACTTGGAAGTGAATGGGAACCGGAGGATAGAAAATGTAGGCTGGCTGGGTAAGTAACCCAACAAGTCAGTGGAGTTCTCTTTACAGAAAGAAACAAAGATAGCAGTAATTAATGACCCTGACTCTGTGCCAAAAAAGCTTTCTTCTGACAACTCCAACTTAATTAAAACTTAAGACATTTCAATGGCTTCAGAAAGCCCCTGATGGGGTGAACTCTTGCAGACTCGTGAGAAAATTTTGTAAATTAAAGGAAAAGATGTGTGTTACCACTAGTGCCATGACTCTAATCCCTGACAGTCAAAGAATCTATTTAGCCCAAGCCTTTTCTTTTAACCAGCTCACACCTGCAGGCTTCCTGGCACTTCCTCCGCACCAGAGAAGGCAGTTTTTGTATTTTTACGGAAGATCAGATAATAGGAGCCTTGCTGTTCCTTTTGTTTTTGTGCATTGTTCATTAGCCTGTGAGTGTTATAGGCACACTTGATATGCTTGGCTTGCTCTGGAGTACAGCATCGCCTGAAAGCTTTCGGTGGTACAACACAGGGTGAAGATGGGTTGGCGGCAAAAGGAAGGTTTTCTGTGTGTGTGTTTTCTAAATGAGAAAGTGGCTCAAATTAAAACTCACAGTTGATGGGGCAGCATTAATGGCTGTGGCCTGCTGTTCTTAACACAGTGGAGTGACAAGAAACGAGGTTCTGTGCGAGAGTGCAGATTTGAGACACAAGGAAATGTGTTGTTAAATAGGCCCCACTCCTTTTATTGATACCATTTTTAATTCCTTTGAATCAACATGCCTAAAGATTCCCAATCGGTGTGGAAAGGAGGAATACTTTCCCACAAAGAAAATCACGTCGTGATCTATTTTTTAATAAATATATGTAAGACTCAAATCTTAGAAATGACATGGGTGAATACCAATTGGGATGAATGTTATGTGATTTACATGAGAAAAAAAGTCTGATTTCTCCTCCCTTTCTTCTGGAAAGTGTTTTGGTGTGTTGTAATAGCAAATGCCACCCTCTTTACCCCACATCACAGAGTCTCTCTCACAGACACATTTTGTGTCCTGTGGCTTCAGGCAAACCTAGTTGCTGAGACTAGAAAGGGTTCATTCCTGGACCATTGCTTCCTTTTTGGACTCAACATGAGGCTGGTGTGTTTGAAGGACAAAGAAACGTTCCTGATTAGATCCAGGCTTGGTTCTCTTTTTCAAATGTCCATACTAAGGAGGGAAAAGCTTGTCTTCAGGTATTCAATAATCTCATCTTTTGGGTCTTTGTTTGCCAAGGTTAATTATGCAGAAATTGCTTTTTTACAGGTGACCAGCCATAATTTATTTGAGCTATGCTGAGCTTCTTTGTTTGGGAATGAGAGAGATCAGAAACTTACCCCTTTACAGAAATGTTGAAAATGATGCTTTAGGACAGAATATCACTTCACTTGATTAAAATAAAATACTAAAACTTCTGTCCATGAGCATTAACCAAATATAATGTATGAGTCCTGTCTTTTGGTGTTTGGAAAGGCTCACCAGCTAGGTACTCTTTTCTTACTAACCACTTTCAGATGCTAAAAGCAAAGGAGGTGGGGGAGGGAAAGTAGAAATCAACATGTTTGATCCTATATATAAAATTTTTTGTTTGTTTGAATTTCAGTGTACTAACCCTTATCTGACTAATCTAAGAACAAATAAATACCACCTGTGCCCATTTGTGTATTTTAAAAGAAGCACATGAAAATATTTTAATGAATAACTAAAATATATAGTTGATAGTGAATCACAGTTATTAATATTTTTTCTCTTTGTTGCTATTCTTATTTGGAGAGTTTGCTTGTTTGAATGGAATTGAACCACCCCAATTAAAGTGGGGGAAAAGTTTTTTTAAAAAATAAACTACTGTAACAGAATATGTTTGGGAGTTGTAAAAGTTTTTCCATTGAAAAAATCAGAATTTAAGAGGATCCTGTTACATGCTGTGGGCAGAAATCAGAGTCAGCAGAGCTTGCGAAAACAGATTTTTTTTTTAGCAAAAATTTGTTGCGGGTCACTGTGAATGGTAAAAAAGAAAAAGCTTCACATCATAGTGTCTGTTTTGAATTAGATTAAACTTCAAATTAAGTTACTTAACTTTTTAGTGTATCTAACATATAATTAAGAGAAACATTTTTGTTTATAGAAAATGTAAGTTTAT